>CM059793.1:688672-964201 GCA_030435695.1 Brachymystax lenok tsinlingensis
TCTATGCCACTATTACATACCACTACTCTATATCACTGACATATATACCACTCATCTATATACCACTATTACATACCACCATCTAACATCTATTATACCACTATTACACCACCAACTAACATCTATATACCACTATTACACACCACCATCTATATACCACTATATACACACCACCATCTATATACCACTATTACATACCACCAACTAACATCTATATACCACTATTACACACACCAACTAACATCTATATACCACTATTACACACCACCAACTAACATCTATATACCACTATTACACACCACCAACTATATACCACTATTACATACCACCATCTATATACCACTATTACACACCACCAACACATCTATATACCACTATTACACACCACTATACATCTATATACCACTATTACACACCACCATCTATATACCACTATTACACACCACCAACTAACATCTATATACCACTATTACACACCACCAACTAACATCTATATACCACTATTACACACCACCATCTATATACCACTATTACACACCACCAACTAACATCTATATACCACTATTACACACCACCAACTAACATCTATATACCACTATTACACACCACCAACTAACATCTATATACCACTATTACACACCACCAACTAACATCTATATACCACTATTACACACCACCAACCATCTATATACCACTATTACACACCACCATCTATATACCACTATTACACACCACCAACTAACATCTATATACCACTATTACACACCACCAACTAACATCTATATACCACTATTACACACCACCAACTAACATCTATATACCACTATTACACACCACCAACTAACATCTATATACCACTATTACACACACCACTAACATCTATATACCACTATTACACACCACCAACTAACATCTATATACCACTATTACACACCACCAACTAACATCTATATACCACTATTACACACCACCAACTAACATCTATATACCACTATTACATACCACCAACTAACATCTATATACCACTATTACACACCACCAACTAACATCTATATACCACTATTACACACCACCAACTAACATCTATATACCACTATTACACACCACCAACTAACATCTATATACCACTATTACACACCACCAACTAACATCTATATACCACTATTACACACCACCAACTAACATCTATATACCACTACACACCACCAACTAACATCTATATACCACTATTACACACCACCAACTAACATCTATATACCACTATTACACACCACCACTAACATCTATATACCACTATTACACACCACCAACTAAACATCTATATACCACTATTACACACCTCACCATCTATATACCAACTATTACACACCACCAACTAACATCTATATACCACTACCATCTATATACCACTATTACACACCACCAACTAACATCTATATACCACTATTACACACCACCATCTATATACCACTATTACACCACCAACTAACATCTATATACCACTATTACATACCACCAACTAACATCTATATACCACTATTACACACCACCAACTATATACCACTATTACATACCACCAACCATCTATATACCACTATTACACACCACCAACTAACATCTATATACCACTATTACACACCACCATCTAACATCTATATACTACTATTACACACACCAACTAACATCTATATACCACTATTACATACCACCAACTAACATCTATATACCACTATTACACACCACCATCTATATACCACTATTACATACCACCACCATCTATATACCACTATTACATACCACCAACTAACAACTAACATCTATATACCACTATTACACACCACCAACTAACATCTATATACCACTATTACACACCACCATCTAACATCTATATACCACTATTACACACCACCAACTAACATCTATATACCACTATTACACACCACCATCTATATACCACTATATACACTATTACACACCACCATCTATATACCACTATTACACTAACATCTATATACCACTATTACACACCACCAACTAACATCTATATACCACTATTACACACCACCAACTATATACCACTATTACATACCACCATCTAACATCTATATACCACTATTACACACCACCAACTAACATCTATATACCACTATTACATACCACCAACTAACATCTATATACCACTATTACACACCACCACCATCTATATACCACTATTACATACCACCATCTATATACCACTATTACACACCACCATCTATATACCACTATTATACCACCACTATTACACACCACCAACTAACATCTATATACCACTATTACACACCACCAACTAACATCTATATACCACTATTACACACCACCAACTAACATCTATATACCACTATTACACACCACCAACTAACATCTATATACCACTATTACACACCACCAACTAACATCTATATACCACTATTACACACCACCATCTATATACCACTATTACACACCACCATCTATATACCACTATTACACACCACCAACTAACATCTATATACCACTATTACACACCACCAACTAACATCTATATACCACTATTACACACCACCAACTAACATCTATATACCACTATTACACACCACCAACTAACATCTATATACCACTATTACACACCACCAACTAACATCTATATACCACTATTACACACCACCAACTAACATCTATATACCACTATTACACACCACCATCTATATACCACTATTACACACCACCAACTAACATCTATATACCACTATTACACACCACCAACTAACATCTATATACCACTATTACACACCACCAACTAACATCTATATACCACTATTACACACCACCAACTAACATCTATATACCACTATTACACACCACCAACTAACATCTATATACCACTATTACACACCACCAACTAACATCTATATACCACTATTACACACCACCAACTAACATCTATATACCACTATTACACACCACCAACTAACATCTATATACCACTATTACACACCACCAACTAACATCTATATACCACTATTACACACCACCAACTAACATCTATATACCACTATTACACACCACCAACTAACATCTATATACCACTATTACACACCACCAACTAACATCTATATACCACTATTACACACCACCAACTAACATCTATATACCACTATTACACACCACCAACTAACATCTATATACCACTATTACACACCACCAACTAACATCTATATACCACTATTACACACCACCATCTATATACCACTATTACACACCACCAACTAACATCTATATACCACTATTACACACCACCATCTATATACCACTATTACACACCACCAACTAACATCTATATACCACTATTACACACCACCATCTATATACCACTCTTACACACCACCAACTAACATCTATATACCACTATTACACACCACCATCTATATACCACTATTACACACCACCAACTAACATCTATATACCACTATTACACACCACCATCTAACATCTATATACCACCATTACACACCACCAACTAACATCTATATACCACTATTACACACCACCATCTATATACCACTATTACACACCACCATCTATATACCACTATTACACACCACCATCTATATACCACTATTACACACCACCAACTAACATCTATATACCACTATTACACACCACCATCTATATACCACTATTACTCACCACCAACTAACATCTATATACCACTATTACACACCACCAACTAACATCTATATACCACTATTACATACCACCAACTAACATCTATATACCACTATTACACACCACCAACTAACATCTATATACCACTATTACACACCACCATCTAACATCTATATACCACTATTACACACCACCATCTATATACCACTATTACACACCACCAACTAACATCTATATACCACTATTACACACCACCAACTAACATCTATATACCACTATTACACACCACCAACTAACATCTATATACCACTATTACACACCACCATCTATATACCACTCTTACACACCACCATCTATATACCACACTATTACACCACCACCATCTATATACCACTATTACACACCAACCATCTATATACCACTATTACACACCACCAACTAACATCTATATACCACTATTACACACCACCAACTAACATCTATATACCACTATTACACACCACCATCTATATACCACTATTACTCACAACCAACTAACATCTATATACCACTATTACACACCACCATCTAACATCTATATACCACTATTACATACCACCAACTAACATCTATATACCACTATTAGACACCACCATCTATATACCACTATTACACACCACCAACTAACATCTATATACCACTATTACACACCACCATCTATATACCACTATTACACACCACCAACTAACATCTATATACCACTATTACACACCACCATCTATATACCACTATTACACACCACCAACTAACATCTATATACCACTATTACACACCACCATCTATATACCACTATTACATACCACCAACTAACATCTATATACCACTATTACACACCACCAACTATATACCACTATTACACACCACCAACTAACATCTATATACCACTATTACACACCACCATCTATATACCACTATTACACACCACCAACTAACATCTATATACCACTATTACACACCACCATCTAACATCTATATACCACCATTCTATATACCACTATTACACACCACCAACTAACATCTATATACCACTATTACACACCACCAACTAACATCTATATACCACTATTACACACCACCAACTAACATCTATATACCACTATTACACAACACCAACTAACATCTATATACTAACATCTATATACCACTATTACACACCACCATCTATATACCACTATTACATACCACCAACTAACATCTATATACCACTATTAGACACCACCATCTATATACCACTATTACACACCACCAACTAACATCTATATACCACTCTTACACACCACCAACTATACCACTATTACATACCACCAACTAACATCTATATCCCACTATTACACACCACCAACTAACATCTATATACCACTATTACATACCACCATCTATATACCACTCTTACACACCACCAACTATACCACTATTACATACCACCAACTAACATCTATATCCCACTATTACACACCACCAACTAACATCTATATACCACTATTACACACAACCATCTATATACCACTATTACACACCACCAACTAACATCTATATACCACTCTTACACACCACCAACTATACCACTATTACATACTCTCACCAACTAACATCTATATCCCACTATTACACACCACCAACTAACATCTATATACCACTATTACATACCACCAACTAACATATATATACCACTATTACACACCACCATCTATATACCACTATTACACACCACCAATTAACATCTATATACCACTATTACACACCACCAACTAACATCTATATACCACTATTACACACCACCATCTATATACCACTATTACACACCACCATCTATATACCACTATTACACACCACCATCTATATACCACTATTACACACCACCAACTATACCACTATTACATACCACCAACTAACATCTAACATCGTAACTAGCTAACATCGTAACTAGTTAAATCTAGACCTTCAGCCTCGTAACTAGTTAAATCCAGACCTCCAGCCTCGTAACTAGTTAAATCTAGACCTCCAGCCTCGTAACTAGTTAAATCCAGACCTCCAGCCTCGTAACTAGTTAAATCTAGACCTCCAGCCTCGTAACTAGTTAAATCCAGACCTCCAGCCTCGTAACTAGTTAAATCTAGACCTCCAGCCTCGTAACTAGTTAAATCTAGACCTCCAGCCTCGTAACTAGTTAAATCCAGACCTCCAGCCTCAGAATTCAGTTAAATCTAGACCTCCAGCCTCGTAACTAGTTAAATCTAGACCTCCAGCCTCGTAACTAGTTAAATCTAGACCTCCAGCCTCGTAACTAGTTAAATTCACACCTCCAGCCTCGTAACTAGTTAAATCTAGACCACCAGCCTCGTAACTAGTTAAATCTAGACCTCCAGCCTCGTAACTAGTTAAATCTAGACCTCCAGCCTCGTAACTAGTTAAATCCAGACCTCCAGCCTCGTAACTAGTTAAATCTAGACCTACAGCCTCGTGACTAGTTAAATCTAGACCTCCAGCCTCGTAACTAGTTAAATCTAGACCTCCAGCCTCGTAACTAGTTAAATCTAGACCTCCAGCCTCGTAACTAGTTAAATCTAGACCTCCAGCCTCGTAACTAGTTAAATCCAGACCTCCAGCCTCGTAACTAGTTAAATCTAGACCTCCAGCCTCGTAACTAGTTAAATCTAGACCTCCAGCCTCGTAACTAGTTAAATCTAGACCTCCAGCCTCGTAACTCGTTAAATCTAGACCTCCAGCCTCGTAACTAGTTAAATCCAGACATCCAGCCTCGTAACTAGTTAAATCTAGACCTCCAGCCTCGTAACTAGTTAAATCCAGACCTCCAGCCTCGTAACTAGTTAAATCTAGACCTCCAGCCTCGTAACTAGTTAAATCTAGACCTCCAGCCTCGTAACTCGTTAAATCTAGACCTCCAGCCTCGTAACTAGTTAAATCCAGACCTCCAGCCTCGTAACTAGTTAAATCTAGACCTACAGCCTCGTGACTAGTTAAATCCAGACCTCCAGCCTCGTAACTAGTTAAATCTAGACCTCCAGCCTCGTAACTAGTTAAATCTAGACCTCCAGCCTCGTAACTAGTTAAATCTAGACCTCCAGCCTCGTAACTAGTTAAATCCAGACCTCCAGCCTCGTAACTAGTTAAATCTAGACCTCCAGCCTCGTAACTAGTTAAATCTAGACCTCCAGCCTCGTAACTAGTTAAATCTAGACCTCCAGCCTCGTAACTCGTTAAATCTAGACCTCCAGCCTCGTAACTAGTTAAATCCAGACCTCCAGCCTCGTAACTAGTTAAATCTAGACCTCCAGCCTCGTAACTAGTTAAATCCAGACCTCCAGCCTCGTAACTAGTTAAATCTAGACCTCCAGCCTCGTAACTAGTTAAATCTAGACCTCCAGCCTCGTAACTAGTTAAATCTAGACCTCCAGCCTCGTAACTCGTTAAATCTAGACCTCCAGCCTCGTAACTAGTTTAATCCAGACCTCCAGCCTCGTAACTAGTTAAATCTAGACCTCCAGCCTCGTAACTAGTTAAATCCAGACCTCCAGCCTCGTAACTAGTTAAATCTAGACCTCCAGCCTCGTAACTAGGTACGCCCAAGAATTGCCCTAAAGGAGGAAGACGCCCACTTCTGACCCGAGGGTATTAAACATGTGAGTTCAGAATTAACATGTCAGACTAAATGATCCGAGCTGCAGCCAAGGTCTGAGTAGTCAACGAACACAAAACACAACACGAGGTTGAAGACAAAGAAACCTTTTCCATCCATGCTACGGATGAGTAGCTGCGTCTAAGAGAGTGAATTCAAGTAGGCCCAATCGGTCACCACTCTCCAACGCCTTCGGGTATCTACGCTGCTTTCATTCCTATGCTGTGAGTCCTGAGCTACAGGGCTGGCTGTCCTCAGACGACCCCTTTCAGAACAAGGGCGAGGAATCAGTCTATTAAGCCAAAAGGACCCTCACCTTGTGAGGACAACCAGGGAGTTGCACCAGAGAAGTGCATCATTGAGAAGCCTAAACAGTCCACGCTGAGACTCCCATCAGAGACCTTCAACACGTAATTACCTCATTATATTCTGACCCATAAGAGCGGCAGTTCGGGGCACGTTTAGGGTTAAAATAAGCATAGCTGACAAATACACACAAATGTATTTTTCTCGTGTTCTTTCTCTTCTTCTCTCTCTTTTAAATCCCCATGTTGGGTAACAACGTGTCATAGTGTGTTGGTCCGTTGTACTAAGTTCTAATCAACAGCCTAGACTGTGTTTTGTGTATGTGCATCTTTTATCATCATTTTAGCTTGCTAGTAAATAAATAATCAACTAAAATGGGTGTGGTGGGACTCATTGGTGGGACTCGGGTTTGTGCAGATTCCCGGATAATGCGACGTTCAGAATGAGACTGTAGAGGACATTGATTAATTGGCGACTGTTGTAAAATCGATATGCTGATATTCTTTGAGTTAATTTCGGAAATAGAAACTCAATAAAACTAATTTTCCCATGGTGCCCCAGGTTAATGAGTTAATAATTGCCTGATTCATTTAATCACGTAATTATAAACCGTCAATCATTCGATGAGCAACAGTCGTCACATTAACCGATACAACGTCACGACAGCAGGAAGCTTGGCCCCAGTGATGTACTGGACCGTTCGCACTACCCTCTGTAGTGCCTTGCAGTCGGAGGCCGAGCAGCTGCCATACCAGGCAGTGATATAACCAGTCAGGATGCTCTCGATGGTGCAGCTGTAAAACCTTTTGAGGACCTGAAGACCCATGCCAAATAGATTATGTCATGCCCTCTTCACGACTGTCTTGGTGTGCTTGGATCATGTTAGTTTGTTGGTGATGTGGACGCCAAGGAACCTGAAGCTCTCAACCTGCTCCATCACAGCCCCATCGATGAGAATGGGGTGATGATTTTTCTGTAGTCCACAATCATCTTGATCACATTGAGGGAGAGGTTGTTGTCCTTGCACGACAGAGCAGGTCTCTGACCTCCTCCTTATAAGCTGTCTCATTGTTGTCGGTGATCAGGCCTTCCACTGTTGTGTCATCAGCAAACTTTATTAAGTCAGTTAAGAACAAATTCTTATTCTCAATGACGGCCTAGGAACAGTGGGTTAACTGCCTTGTTCAGGGCAGAACGACAGATTTTTACCTTGTCGGCTCAGGGATTCGATCTTGCAACCTTTCGCTTACTAGTCCAATACTCTAACCACAAGGCTACCTGCCGCCCCAATGACGGTGGTGGAGTCGTGCCTGGCCGTGCAGTCATAAGTGAACAGGGAGTACAGGAGGGGACTGAGCACGCACCCCTGAGGGGCCCCGTGTTGAGGATCAGCGTGGCGGATGTGTTGTTACCTACCCTTACCACATGGGGCGGCCCGTCAGGAAGTCCAGGATCCAGTTGCAGAAGGAGGTGTTTAGTCCCAGGGTCCTTAGCTTAGTGATGAGCTTTGAGGGCACTATGGCGTTGAACGCTGAGCTGTAGTCAATGAACAGCATTCTCACATAGGTGTTCCTTTTGTCCAGGTGGGAAAGGGCAGTGTGGAGTGAAATAGAGATTGCATCATCTGTGGATCTGTTGGTGCAGTATGCAAATTGGAGTGGGTCTAGGGGGATAAGCTGTTGCTCTCATGCATGTTTCAGTGTTACTTGCCTCAAAGCGAGCATTGAAGTTATTTATCTCGTCTGGTAGGCTCGTGTCACTGGGCAGCTCTCGGTTTGTACTTTCCTTTGTAGTCTGTAATAGTTTGCAAGCCCTGCCACATCCGACAAGCATCGCAGCCGGTGTATTGACGCTTTGCCTGTTTGATGGTTCGCCTGAGGGCATAGCGATTTCTTATAAGCTTCGGGTTAGAGTTCATGGAAGCTCTACCCTTTATCGGGGTGTGAATGTCAAATCAAATAAAATGTTATTGGTCACATACACATGGTTAGCAGATGTTAATGCGAGTGTAGTGAAAATGCTTGTGCTTCTAGTTCTGACAGTGCAGTAATATCTAACAAGTAATCTAACAATTCCCCAACAACTACCTAATACACACAAATCTAAAGGGGTGAATGAGAATATGTACATATAAATATATGGATGAGCGATGACCGAGCGGCATAGGCAAGGTGCAAAGATGGTATAAAATACAGTATATACATATGATATGAGTAATGTAAGATATGTAAACATTATTAAAGTGGCATTATTTAAAGTGGCATTGTAGTGACTAGTGATCCATTTATTAAAGTAACCATTGATTGGGTCTCAATGTTGGCAGCAGCCTCTCTGAGTTAGTGATTGCTGTTTAGCAGTCTGATGGCCTTGAGATAGAAGCTGTTTTTCAGTTTCTCGGTCCCAGCTTTGATGCACCTGTACTGACCTCGCCTTCTGGATGATAGCGGGGTGAACAGGCAGTGACTCGGGTGGTTGTTGTCCTTGATTATCTTTTAGGCCTTCCTGTGACATCGGGTGCTGTAGGTGTCATGGAGGGCAGGTAGGTTGCCCCCAGTGATGCACTGTGCAGACCACACTACCCTCTGGAGAGCCTTACGGTTGTGGGCGGAGCAGTTGCCGTGCCAGGCTGTGATACAGCCCGACAGGATGCTCTCGATTGTGCATCTGTAAAAGTTTGTGAGGGTTTTGGGTGACAAGCCAAATTTCTTCAGCATCCTGAGGTTGAAGAGGCGCTGTTGCGCCTTCTTCACCACACTGTCTGTGTGGGTGGACCATTTCAGTTTGTCTGTGATGTGTACACCGAGGAACTTAAAACTTTCCACCTTCTCCAATACTGTCCCGTCGATGTGGATAGGGGGGTGCTCCCTCTCCTGTTTCCTGAAGTCCACGATCATCTCCTTTGTTTTGTTGACGTTGAGTGAGAGGTTATTTTCCTGACACCACACTCCGAGGGCCCTCACCTCCTCCCTGTAGGCCGCCTCGTCGTTGTTGGTAATCAAGCCCACTACTGTTGTGTTATCTGCAAACTTGATGATTGAGATGGAGGCGTGCATGGCCACGCAGTCATGGGTGAACAGGGAGTACAGAAGGGGGCTGAGCACGCACCCTTGTGGGGCCCCAGTGTTGAGGGGAGGGGTTTGGAGATGTTGTTTCCACGTTCACCACCTGGGGGCAGCTCGTCAGAAAGTCCAGGGCCCTCATTTATCAATGTTACGTACAAACAGAAATGTTGCGTACAAATAGAAATGTTGGTAAACCATGCGCGTGATCATTTCTAAGCAATGTGTGGGATTTATCAATTTGTACTTATACTTGAGAATGTGCGTAAATTTAAGCACACCTCTGACCATGCGTACGCACAGCACCTTTCACCAAATGGAGAAAGGATTGACATACTGGGTCAAATCATAAACTATGAAGAAAAAAGATAATACATTAGTTTATTCATGTATTTATTTTATAGTCACTTAAGCTTCTAATAGTTTTCTATCGAATTCATAAACATGAAACCATTTAAGCCTAATTGAATAATAAAGTCAATTAGAAAGAGAATGGAATGTAAAGTTGGAGGCAATTTAGTTAAACCAGTTAAGTAATATAAATGGCAACACCGATGCATTGTGACTTGCATTGCTGGAGGATCTGGCATAAGCTGCATTACGCCAGGGAGCGTGTTTTCAATGAGCGTGCAGATTTCTTTGCTGAGGGCGACGCCTGGCTTATTAGTAGATTTCGTTTTCCAAGGCATATTTGATCGTATCTCTGCAACCAACTCTCCCAGTATTAGAAAGGGAGACGAACACACCAATGCCATCCCAGTGCATACCCAAGTCCTCTCCACCCTGGGATTTTTGGCCACTGGAACATTCCAACGTGAGATTGCAGATCGGTCTAGCATTTCACAACCAACCATGAGCCGAATATTGCCTGCAGTCCTTCATGGCATTATTTCATTCACCCCACAATACATATAGTTTCCGTGCACTGCATAGCTGGATTTCCCAATGTCATTGGAGCAATTGACTGCACCCACATCACAATAAAAGCACCATCATTGAACAAATTCAACTTCATCCACAGAAAATGTTTCCATTCTGTCAATGTGCAGGTCATCTGTGATTCCCATTTGGCTATGTTGAATGTAGTGACCAAATGGCCAGGTGGGACACATTATCATTCATTGTTCAGAACAGTTCAGTCGGCCTTAACCTCCAGGAAGGAGCTGTTGAGGATGGACGGCTTATTGGTAAGTGACTTATGTTTTATTTGCCAGGTTTTATTTATTTGTTGATTTTATTTATTAGACCTCTACTGGGAATCTGAATGTTGTGTTCATAACTGCAGGAGACCGGGGCTACCCATTAAAAACATGGCTGATGACACCCCTCAAACCAACAAGAGGCAAGGTACAACCAAGCCCACGCACGTATAAGAACAGTGGAGCGCAACATAGGCCTGCTGAAAGGGAGTTGGCTGTGCTTGTCTGGGACAGGAGGCACACTGCAAAACCAGCCTAGCAAGGTTTGCCTCTGAAATGACATTCTTTCATATGCCATTACATGAATGTAATACAATGTGCAAATTCCTTTTTAGGTTTGTTACATTGTCAAGGCTTGCAGTGTCCTCCACCAGAGGACAAGAGTCAATATCATACAACGGTTTTAGGTATCTGTTCTTTCAAATATTGTAATTAAATCGACAAGGAAAACACATTTACATTGCACCAGAATTTATTGTCTCACATGTTTGACACAATCAACAAGTTCTTTCAACGATTGATTTCTCTCTCTCTGGCTGTTGCATACGTCCTCCAGCTGCTGTTGGAGTCCAGTAACTGATGTGTTGATCTCTTGTTGTTTCAGGACTGCGTCAGTCAAAACACACGGTGCAGATGAAGCGCTTGCCAAAGAGGACACCCTTCTGGTAGGTCTGGGGATGAGGGGTCTGGCAAATCACCCACATCTGTCAAGATTGTTTTGTTACATTCTTTTTACTACATTTATTTTGTTATATAGATATATTTATTGTCAAGAAAAAATATTTAGATGTGGTCCATGTCTGAATATGGTTGTGAAAATAAAGCTTGACTTACCATCAGTTGGTGTGTCTGGTATTCCTTCAGGGTCTGGGAGAGGGTCCTCAGTACCACCATCAGGTGGTGTGTCTGGTATTCCTTCAGGGTCTGGGAGAGGGTCCTCAGTACCACCATCAGTTGGTGTGTCTGGTATTCCTTCAGGGTCTGGGAGAGGGTCCTCAGTACCACCATCAGTTGGTGTGTCTGGTATTCCTTCAGGGTCTGGGAGAGGGTCCTCAGTACCACCATCAGTTGGTGTGTCTGGTATTCCTTCAGGGTCTGGGAGAGGGTCCTCAGTATCACCATCAGGTGGTGTGTCTGGTATTCCTTCAGGGTCTGGGAGAGGGTCCTCAGTACCACCATCAGTTGGTGTGTCTGGTATTCCTTCAGGGTCTGGGAGAGGGTCCTCAGTATCACCATCAGGTGGTGTGTCTGGTATTCCTTCAAGGTCTGGGAGAGGGTCCTCAGTACCACCATCAGTTGGTGTGTCTGGTATTCCTTCAGGGTCTGGGAGAGGGTCCTCAGTATCACCATCAGTTGGTGTGTCTGGTATTCCTTCAGGGTCTGGGAGAGGGTCCTCAGTATCACCATCAGGTGGTGTGTCTGGTATTCCTTCAGGGTCTGGGAGAGGGTCCTCAGTACCACCATCAGTTGGTGTGTCTGGTATTCCTTCAGGGTCTGGGAGAGGGTCCTCAGTATCACCATCACAAATGATGCCAGACACTGAGGTCTCTCCAATTATGCTGCCAATGCGCTGGTCCATAGCAGACAGTGAAGAGTCAGTCTGCCCTCCTCCTGTTGCACTTACATCCATTTTGTGGATCATAATATTTTTTGTTGAGTATGCTTTCAAATCAAACCATTTCATTTTAATTTCATTAACTGTTCTGCACTCAGATGAGGCAGAATTTACCACAGCTCTAACCTGCTACCAAGCAATATTTCTCTCTTATTTGTCAAGCCATTGCTGAGGGCTCCAAAAAGTATGGCTTGTTTTGCTTCCACTTCGTGATTTCTGCGTCCAAAAATGATTTTCTCTTCGATTTCTCCAGGTTGGTGGACAGAAATTAGTGACATCTCTTGCAGCTTTAAAGGGAAGGTTTGTGACCATAAATGGTCATTTAGGGCGGTTCTTTATGTAAATGAGACTTCACGTGCACGAGCACAGTGTTTTAGAATGTGTCTGATTTATCAAGGCAAAATACTTACAGGTGTGTGTAAATCAAGGGTACCGCCATCGATAAAAGAAAGTACTGTGCAGCCGTTGTCGTGGAAAAAATGATGTTCAAATTATGACACTCATACAAGAAACTTGTGAATTCAATAAGACCTTTAATTCAGAGTAATCAAAGGCCGAGCTGTGACCCGGATCACAGCTCACTCCGTATGGCAGAGCACAGCCTTTATAGTATTTTCCTTACATTAAATACATAGACCCCCTCCCCAAGCTTTACAGCTTCCCATATGTCCTGTTTCTATAGGTTCTTTGTTACATTGTCTTCTGGCACCCTGTTATTCCTCAGGTCTGTTAATCAGTTCCAGATGGCCTTCCTGCTGACATCCTGTTTCTTTCATGTCCATTTGTTCAACTAGGCTTAGCTATTTTCCTGAGCTCATCAGATATTCTGTTTTAATAAGTCTGATACATTATATATGTTTTTCTGTCTTACTACTTCAAAGTGATCAATCAGAATACTGGAAATGTAATCATTGTAGTGAGTTAATCTCCCACACAAGTTATCTTGCATGCTTGTTTTAGCACTTAAGCCTCAGCCAATATTATCATGTTGTCTGCTATCACATAGTACATTAATTAAATTAATTAATGTGTCTTAGCCATGTTTTTACTACCACACCGTCTTCATCGACCTGGCCAAGGCTTTCGACTCTGTCAATCCCCGTATTCTTATCGGCAGACTCGATAGCCTTGGTTTCTCAAATGACTGCCTCACTTTGCCGACAGAGTTCAGTGTGTCAAATCGGAGGGCCTGCTGTCCGGACCTCTTGCAGTCTCTATAGGGGTACCATAGGGTTCAGTTCTCGGGCCGACTGTCTTCTCTGTATATATCAATGATGTCGCTCTTGCTGCGGGTGATTCCCTGATCCACCTCTACGCAGACGACACCATTCTGTATACTTCTGGCCCTTCTTTGGACACTGCGCTAACTAACCTCCAAACGAGCTTCAATGCCATACAACACTCCTTCCGTGGCCTCCAACTGCTCCTAACCGCCAGTAAAACCAAATGCATGCTTTCAACCGTTCGCTGCCTACAGCCTCCCGCCCGACTAGCATCACTACCCTGGACGGTTCTGACCTAGAATATGTGGACAACTACAAATATCTAGGTGTCTGGCTAGACAGTAAACACTCCTTTCAGACTCACATCAAACATCTCCAATCCAAAATCAAATCTAGAATCGGCTTTCTATTTCGCAACAAAGCCTCCTTCACTCACGCCGCCAAACTTACCTAGTAAAACTGACTATCCTACCAATCCTCGATTTCGGCGATGTCATCTACAAAATAGCCTCAATACTCTACTCAGCAAACTGGATGCAGTCTATCACAGTGCCATCCGTTTAGATTACCAAAGCCCTTATACCACTCCACCACTGCGACCTGTATGCTCTAGTCGGCTGGCCCTCGCTACATATCCGTCGCCAGACCCACTGGCCCCAGGTCATCTATAAGTCTATGCAAGGTAAAGCTCCGCCTTATTTCATCTCACTGGTCACCATAGCAGCACCCACCCGCAGCACGCGCTCCAGCAGGTATATTTTACTAGTCTCCCCCAAAGCCAACACCTCCTTTGGCCGCCTTTCCTTCCAGTTCTCTGCTGCCAGTGACTGGAACGAATTGCAAAAATCGCTGAAGCTGGAGACTTATATTTCCCTCACTAACTTTAAACACCAGTTATCTGAGCAGCTAACCAATCGCTGCAGCTGTACATAGTCCATCTGTAAATAGCCCATCCAATCTACCTACCTCATCCCCATATTGTTTATTTACTTTCTGCTCTTTTGCACACCAGTATCTCTACTTGCACATCATCATCTGCTAAATTGTAATTTACCTCACTACTATAGCCTATTTATTGCCTTACCTCCCCACGCCATTTGCACACACTGTATATACACGTTCTTTTGTTTCTCTACTGTATTATTGACTGTACGTTTGTTTATTCCATGTGTAACTCTGTGTTGTTGTTTGTGTCGAACTGCTGTGCTTTATCTTGGCCAGGTCGCAGGTGTAAATGAGAACTTGTTCTCAACTAGCCTACCTGGTTAAATAAAGGTGAAATAAATAAAATAAAATGATTGGTACCGGTTAAATGTGGAAGACACATTTCACATGTAAATAGCCCTTTTCAGTAGTGCTCAAAGCCATTCCATGAGCGCAGCACTTATTTTTCAACTTGAATCAATGAGCTCAATCAGTCCTCCATTACAACTAAATAATAAACAGAGTAGTGCTGGATTATAAATCCTGAGTTTTGGGGTCATGCTCAGGTAAAAACAATTTGGCTAATCTATACTTCCATATTTCCAAGTCCTATTCTTGAAGATCAAGGGGTATAACATTTATTGGAATGACTGGAATTCTGACAGACATTGGTTTTTAATGTAAAGATATAATTTAATCGTATTATTATCATCTGTAGCAGAAAGCGATGGGTTAGAAGAAGCCTTCATAACCAACCCATAAAGTAACATTTAACATCCATATATGGCCAGCTATATAAACGTTAACATTGATTTATCCTGCAATAGATGTCGTTCAATTGGTAACATACATTGTTGTCTTCTTCTAATGCCTCTTAAGGGGAAAGTAATCTAAAAGTAACTTAATGTTTGGATAATCCAAAAGTTATGTTACTGATTACAATTTTGTAACTGATTACATTTAGAAAGTAACTTACCCAAGCCTGATAGCTCCTGCAGTGTTATTAAGAAACATGTGACTCAAGAGTTCTGTGAGGTTGGAGATTCTTCCAACGCCACTAGTCTCTCTCTCTCTCTCTCTCTCTCTCTCGTCAAACCGCCAGCAGTGGGACCGAGTCGTGGAAAAAACTTGTGAATTCAAAAAGACAAAGTCTTTATGTAACAAAGTCTTGAGCCGTCTCATGAAACGACTGACTTTACCCATCACAGGGCTCTGTTTATATACCTTTGTAGTACACGGGTACATTCCCATATATGAATAGGATTTCTCCTTGCCACATTATCCTCCAATCAGAGTTCTTGCTTGTTTACGCCCAGTAACGCCCACCTCTGTTCCAAGATTAGATTAGATTATAATGGTGGCAAGGCCCTTAATGTAATACAAAAAGAATACATTTATCGTGAACATATATTTCCTGTGTTGGCCATTCTGTTGTCATCTTCTAGACCTTAATGTATTAAATCAATGGATTAAATCAGCATTACATCTTTCCCTGATACGTCTATGATCTCAATGCCCTGTTCTCTGCATATGGAAAAACAGCTTGTCCTTGCCTCTCTTCACCACATTCTTTGTCTTCACACTTGCTTGCTGTCACTCACACTTGACATTTGGTTGGGCTATATTATTAGTCCTGCAAGCACTTGACCTTTATCTTATAGTTTCTGTCTTTCCTAAGTCCACTGTTCGCCTGTCTGATTATACACCCCTAAATATGACTGGAAGAAGTGCACAGAAAAAGAGAGCAATATATACCATAGTCCACTAGAAATCAGAAACATGAACAACAGTCCAAACATAGCTGAGGGGAGTAGAGTAAAATGTCCAAAGAGTCTGCGATCAGGAAACAGACTAGTGTCAAATCTGCTGAATTGGAGAATCGCTTCTTGAAATCGGGGCTACAGCGCTCAGGTCCTGAAAGATGCAGGTATAAGGGCTGGAATACTTGACAGAGAGAACTTGTTGCCTCGTGATACATCAGAGAAGAGTAGAGTAAAATGTATTTTATTTGTTACAAAATACAACACTGAAGCAGAGCACCTTAAAAGAATCATAAAAAATAATTGAGGAATTATTCAAACGCCAAGTCTTCCCCGAGCCACCTGTCATAAGCTTCAAGAGACGTCCTTCCCTTAAAGACAAATTAGTCCACAGCTATCTTCCTGGTGACTCTCAAAAGACTTGGCTTGACCACAAACCCAAGGGCTCTTTTAAATGTAACCAGGGCAACCATTGCAAAATATTGCACAGAAAAAGTATTTTGTTGACACAGCTTCTAAAATGGAGTATAACGTTAAGCATTTCATTAACTGCATAACCACTCATGTCATCTATAGATTGGAATGTCCACAGTGCAGGGTGTTCTACATTACCACTCATGTCATCTATAGATTGGAATGTCCACAGTGCAGGGTGTTCTACATTACCACTCATGTCATCTATAGATTGGAATGTCCACAGTGCAGGGTGTTCTACATTACCACTCATGTCATCTATAGATCGGAATGTCCACAGTGCAGGGTGTTCTACATTACCACTCATGTCATCTACAGATTGGAATGTCCACAGTGCAGGGTGTTCTACATTACCACTCATGTCATCTATAGATCGGAATGTCCACAGTGCAGGGTGTTCTACATTACCACTCATGTCATCTACAGATTGGAATGTCCACAGTGCAGGGTGTTCTACATTACCACTCATGTCATCTATAGATTGGAATGTCCACAGTGCAGGGTGTTCTACATTACCACTCATGTCATCTATAGATCGGAATGTCCACAGTGCAGGGTGTTCTACATTACCACTCATGTCATCTATAGATCGGAATGTCCACAGTGCAGGGTGTTCTACATTACCACTCATGTCATCTATAGATTGGAATGTCCACAGTGCAGGGTGTTCTACATTACCACTCATGTCATCTATAGATCGGAATGTCCACAGTGCAGGGTGTTCTACATTACCACTCATGTCATCTATAGATCGGAATGTCCACAGTGCAGGGTGTTCTACATTACCACTCATGTCATCTACAGATTGGAATGTCCACAGTGCAGGGTGTTCTACATTACCACTCATGTCATCTATAGATTGGAATGTCCACAGTGCAGGGTGTTCTACATTACCACTCATGTCATCTACAGATTGGAATGTCCACAGTGCAGGGTGTTCTACATAACCACTCATGTCATCTATAGATTGGAATGTCCACAGTGCAGGGTGTTCTACATTACCACTCATGTCATCTATAGATTGGAATGTCCACAGTGCAGGGTGTTCTACATTACCACTCATGTCATCTATAGATTGGAATGTCCACAGTGCAGGGTGTTCTACATTACCACTCATGTCATCTACAGATTGGAATGTCCACAGTGCAAGGTGTTCTACATAACCACTCATGTCATCTATAGATTGGAATGTCCACAGTGCAAGGTGTTCTACATAACCACTCATGTCATCTATAGATCGGAATGTCCACAGTGCAGGGTGTTCTACATAACCACTCATGTCATCTATAGATCGGAATGTCCACAGTGCAGGGTGTTCTACATTACCACTCATGTCATCTACAGATTGGAATGTCCACAGTGCAGGGTGTTCTACATTACCACTCATGTCATCTACAGATCGGAATGTCCACAGTGCAGGGTGTTCTACTTTGGACGGACAAAGAGACGCCTTCAAGACCGCTTAGCCGAACACAAGTACGCCATACGGGTAGGTAATGAAGACTACCCCATGGCAAGGCACTACAAGTCCTTACACCACGGCAACCCTGCCTCCCTACAGGCTATGGGTACTGACCATGTTCCGGCCTCCATTAGAACAGGGGACAGTCTTCAACAGTTAAACCAAAGGGAAGGTTTTGGGATGGACAAACGCCAGGCCAATAAGTTCCCTGGTTTTAATGAAGATATGGATTTCTCACCCTTCCTGTAGGGTTGTGATAGGTCCATTTGCTGCCATCTAGTGGACATTTTGCTCTATTTCCCTCAGCTATGTTTGGACTGTTGTTCAAGTTTGCTGTTTTCTAGTGTACTATGGTATATATTGCTTTCTTTTTTTTGACACTCCTCCCAGTCATATTGAAGGTTAGAACTACCGTTCTAGACGTTCTGATACTCCCAGCTTGGAGTTGTATTTCTTGATAACATAGCTACAGTATTTCACTATTCAATGTGTTTAGTACTACTTACTAGAAGTGTCCAATCAATTTTGTAACCACTCCTCTTCCACTCAGGGCTAAATTGGATAAGCTGTTTTAAAAGGACATTGTATTATTTCTTTGTACTCCCGGATCGAAGGCCATGCAGCCGAAACGCGTCAATTTTTTAAATACTTTGTTTCTATTGAACATGCCATACTAATAGACATTTTAAAGAGTGCCTTGGTCCTCCTTTCTTTCTGATGACCAATTCACCCTGTTTACCAAAGAGCACCTTCTGTCTACCAACATGTACTATTGGATACCTCAGTAGCGCTTCCTTTCCTTCTCTTTCTACAGGTTTTATAAATGTTTGCAAATGTATATACATTTTAATTAAATAATCATTTACATAAGTATTCAAACCTTTTACTCAGTACTGTTGAAGCATCTTTAGCAGCGATTACAGCCTCGAATCCTCTGACCTCTCTACCTTGCCCCGTTCATCTTTCCCTCGTTCCTGACTAGTCTCCCAATCACTGACATTGAAAAACATCCACACAGCATGATGCTGCCACCACCATGCTTCACCGTAGGGATGGTACTGGCCAGGTGATGAGCGTGCCTGGTTCTCTCCAGATGTGACGCTTGGCATTCAAGCCAAAGAGTTCAATCTTGGTTTCATCAGAACAGAGAATCTTGTTTCTCATGGTCTGAGAGTTCTTTAGGTGCCTTTGGCAAACTCCAAGCGGGCTGTCGTGCCTTTTACTGAGGAGTGGCTTCCGTCTGGCCACTCTACTATAAAGGCCTGATTGGTGGAGTGCTGCAGAGATGGTTGTCCTTCTGGAAGATTCTCCCATCTACACAGAGGAACTCTGTCAGAGTGACCATCGGGTTCTTGGCCACCTCCTGACCAAGGCCCTTCTCCCTGATTGCTCAGTTTGGCCAGGCGGACAGATCTAAGTCTTGGTGGTTCCAAACGTCTTCCATTTAAGAATGGAGGCCACTGTGTTCTTGGGGACCTTCAATGCTGCAGAAATTTTTTGGTACCCTTCCCCAGATCTGTGCCTCGACACAATCCTGTCTCCGAGCACTACGGACAATTCCTTCGACCTCATGGCTTGGTTTTTGCTCTGACATGCACTGCAACTGTGGGACCTTTCCAAATCATGTCCAATCAATTGAATTTACCCAGGTGGACTCCAATCAAGTTGTAGAAACATCTCAATGATGATCAATGGAAACAGGATACACCTGGGCTCCATTTAAAGTCCCATAGCAAAGGGTCTGCATATTTATGTAAATAAGGTATCTCTGTTCTTTATTTGAAAATGTGGTAACATTTCTAGACCCGTTATTGCTTTGTCATAATGAGGAAAACAAATGATGTCATCCATTTTAGAATAAGGCTGTAACGTGAAACAAAAGTGGAGAAAGTCAAAACGGGTCAGAATAGTTTCCGAATGAATGTTAAATATGACAATGTGTAATAATGTGACCAGGTTTTGATTGAATGTTTAGTTCTTATGTTTCTTATTAACCAGTACATTTCAATGAACTCACCCTCAAAACTACCACCAGGGAGATCTACATCTGAGAGATATTAAACATGCATTATTATGATATAATACAAATGTAGAAATGCAAACAATTAAAAAAATTCTCTCACCAGAAATCAAAAACCAATAAAACCAAAATAATCTGAATCCGTAAAAACAGTACAGTATTGAAGCCTACACATGGATGACAACACCACGAGAAAATCAACAATATTTACAAGCAGTCACACACTTCTATAATACTTCTGAGACTCTGTATTGTCTTGAGGGTATTGATGAGGAGCGTCCATGATTTAGGAGCCTGAAGTGATGAGATCACGAACGGTCTGTTTCTCCGGCAGAGCACTGGCATCTGGGAGAGAACGCGTCATCATTACGCACCAGTCTGGTGTGCTATGATGTCACAACAACAACAAACAGTGACAACTACAGTGTATGCATCCAGAACGCCACTCTATTCCCTATAGGGCCAAAAGTAGTGCACTTTAAAAGGGAAAAAGGGGGCCATTTGGGACACAGTCAGTGCTTTATAGTCTTGAGGGGTGGGCGAGCAGAAGGAGACGTTCTTCACTCAACACTGTTCAAAGCCAGCCATCAGAGACAGGGCAAGGGACTCCACTATAAGAGAGAACAGAGAAAAGACCGTCAGGACTCCCTTCACGGCAGACACCCATCACGGCAGACACCCTTCACGGCAGACACGCTTCACGGCAGACACGCTTCACGGCAGACACGCTTCACGGCAGACACGCTTCACGGCAGACACGCTTCACGGCAGACACGCATCACGGCAGACACGCATCACGGCAGACACGCATCACGGCAGACACGCATCACGGCAGACACCCTTCACGGCAGACACCCTTCACGGCAGACACCCTTCACGGCAGACACCCATCACACAAAAATCGTAATTTAACAGATCAGTGTGTAACTTACAGTGTGGAAATGACCCGAGGCAGACAGCTTTGTTTAGTATAGTCACCAGGAACATGTGACAGTTCTTGAAATCAGATTCCATCTTATCAATGGATTCGATCCTGGAAATGACAGAGAAACACAATTTTCAATGTTAAATCAAATCAAAATGTATTTGTCACATGCGCCGAATACAACAGGTGTAGACCTCACAGTGAAATGCTGAATACAACAGGTGTAGACCTTACAGTGAAATGCCGAATACAACAGGTGTAGACCTTACAGTGAAATGCTGAATACAACAGGTGTAGACCTTACAGTGAAACGCTGAATACAACAGGTGTAGACCTTACAGTGAAACGCTGAATACAACAGGTGTAGACCTTACAGTGAAATGCTGAATACAACAGGTGTAGACCTTACAGTGAAATGCTGAATACAACAGGTGTAGACCTTACAGTGAAATGCTGAATACAACAGGTGTAGACCTCACAGTGAAATGCTGAATACAACAGGTGTAGACCTTACAGTGAAACGCTGAATACAACAGGTGTAGACCTTACAGTGAAATGCCGAATACAACAGGTGTAGACCTCACAGTGAAATGCTGAATACAACAGGTGTAGACCTTACAGTGAAACGCTGAATACAACAGGTGTAGACCTTACAGTGAAATGCCGAATACAACAGGTGTAGACCTTACAGTGAAACGCTGAATACAACAGGTGTAGACCTTACAGTGAAACGCTGAATACAACAGGTGTAGACCTTACAGTACATTTCACTGTAAGGTCAGATTTCGACAATCAGCAGCCTGATCAACTCTATGTGAAGGAGACGTGTCGCGCTGCATGAGGTAAATGGTGTCACCAGATACTGACTGGTTCTGATCCCTACATTTCTATGTTTAAAGGGATCTGTGACCAACAGATCTGTATTCCCAGTCATGTGAAATCCATAGATTAGGGCCTAATGAATTTATTTCCTTATATGAACTGTAACTCAGTAAAATCTTTGCATGTTGCTTTTATAGTTTTGTTTAGTGTAATATGCCGAGTGAGTATACTATGTGAAAACAAACATTTACATTTAAAAAAAAATAAAAAATCCTCACGAGGTTATTTAGTAGTTTTTACAAACGCAATTTAAATTTAACGAAAGAAAGATGCTGAGCAGAGGATAACCATATCTTAAACATTCTGTTTAGGTAATTTAATAGTTTCATATTTCGTTTTTGATTTAACGGCATCACCAGTTATACAGTGGGGGAAAAAAGTATTTAGTCAGCAACCAATTGTGCAAGTTCTCTCACTTAAAAAGATGAGAGACGCCTGTAATTTTCATCATAGGTACACTTCAACTATGACAGACAAAATGAGGAAAAAAAATCCAGAAAATCACATTGTAGGACCTGTAACTTCTTCTTTAAGAGGCTCCTCTGTCCTCCACTCATTACCTGTATTAATGGCACCTGTTTGAACTTGTTATCAGTATAAAAGACACCTGTCCACAACCTCAAACAGTCACACTCCAAACTCCACTATGGCCAAGACCAAAGAGCTGTCAAAGGACACCAGAAACAAAATTGTAGACCTGCACCAGGTTGGGAAGACTGAATCTGCAATAGGTAAGCAGCTTGGTTTGAAGAAATCAACTGTGGGAGCAATTATTAGGAAATGGAAGACATACAAGACCACTGATAATCTTCCTCGATCTGGGGCTCCACGCAAATCTCACCCCGTGGGTCAAAATGATCACAAGAACGGTGAGCAAAAATCCCAGAACCACACGGGGACCTAGTGAATGACCTGCAGAGAGCTGGGACCAAAGTAACAAAGCCTACCATCAGTAACACACTACGCCGCCAGGGACTCAAATCCTGCAGTGCCAGACGTGTCCCCTGCTTAAGCCAGTACATGTTCAGGCCCGTCTAAAGTTTGCTAGAGAGCATTTGGATGATCCAGATGAGGATTGGGAGAATGTCAGATGAAACCAAAATATAACTTTTTGGTAAAAACTCAACTCGTCGTGTTTGGAGGACAAAGAATGCTGAGTTGCATCCAAAGAACACCATACCTACTGTGAAGCATGGGGGTGGAAACATCATGCTTTGGGGCTGTTTTTCTGCAAAGGGACCAGGACGACTGATCCGTGTAAAGGAAAGAATGAATGGGGCCATGTATCGTGAGATTTTGAGTGAAAACCTCTTTCCATCAGCAAGGGCATTGAAGATGAAACGTGGCTGGGTCTTTCAGCATGACAATGATCCCAAACACACCGCCCGCAACGAAGGAGTGGCTTCAGTAAGAAGCATTTCAAGGTCCTGGAGTGGCCTAGCCAGTCTCCAGATCTCAACCCCATAGAAAATCTTTGAAAGTCTGTGTTGCCCAGCGACAGCCCCAAAACATCACTGCTCTAGAGGAGATCTGCATGGAGGAATGGGCCAAAATACCAGCAACAGTGTGTGAAAACCTTGTGAAGACTTACAGAAAACGTTTGACCTCTGTCATTGCCAACAAAGGGTATATAACAAAGTATAGAGATAAACTTTTGTTATTGACCAAATACTTATTTTCCACCATAATTTGCAAATAAATTCATAAAAAATCCTACAATGTGATTTTCTGGATTTTTTTTCCTCATTTTGTCTGTCATAGTTGAAGTGTACCTATGATGAAAATTACAGGCCTCTCTCATCTTTTTAAGTGAGAGAACTTGCACAATTGGTGGCTGACTAAATACTTTTTTTCCCCACTGTATTCCAATCGCCAGAAGGAGGAAAACAAATTGGACTTGCCGTTGTTTCCAGGCATCAAAAGGTGAATACAGGGACGATTCTTACGCTAATTAGCAGAATAACATTCATTGTAAAATGAAAAGGAAAGACCCTGAGCAAGTCAGCGGTCCTTCGAGACAGATATAATCTCTACTTAACAGAAACACATGAGATTACTTGTAATCGTAATGGATGATTTCTGTAATAAATGACACCACTCACTTCCATGCTCCAAAGCCAACCTGCCAGCGGTCTGAGAAGATGAGGACCAGATTGAGAACCTTCATGATCGCCTCCTTCACAAAGCTCACCTGGAGACAAAACATCACGAGTTACATTATGAAAAGTTAAATATTTAGTTGCTTTCTGAACGCTCCAGTGTTGCTCTCTGAAGGGGTTTCTGTGTTCTCTCTAGCAGGACTGCATCGCCTTCCCTCAGGAGATGGACCATTTCTCCATGGGGAGGGTGGGACAGCTTCTCTTAATCAAGGTGGACAGCCATATATATCTAGTGGACAGCCATATATATCTAGCGGACAGGTATATCTATCTAGCGGACAGGTATATATATCTAGCGGACAGGTATATCTATCTAGTGGACAGCCATATATATCTAGTGGACAGGTATATATATCTAGCGGACAGGTATATCTATCTAGCGGACAGCCATATATATCTAGTGGACAGCTATATATATATATCTAGTGGACAGGTATATATATCTATCTAGTGGACAGGTATATATATCTAGCGGACAGGTATATCTATCTAGTGGACAGCCATATATATCTAGTGGACAGGTATATATATCTAGCGGACAGGTATATATCTCTAGTGGACAGCCATATATATCTAGTGGACAGGTATATATATCTATCTAGTGGACAGGTATATATATATCTAATGGACAGGTATATATATATCTATCTAATGGACAGGTATATATATATATATATATATCTAGTGGACAGGTATATATATCTAGTGGACAGGTATATATATCTAGTGGACAGGTATATATATCTAGTGGACAGGTATATATATCTAGTGGACAGCCATTTCTATCTAGTGGACAGGTATATATATCTAGTGGACAGCCATATATATCTAGTGGACAGCCATATATATCTAGTGGACAGCTATATATATCTAGTGGACAGCCATATATATCTAGTGGACAGCCATATATATCTAGTGGACAGCCATATATATCTAGTGGACAGGTATATATATCTAGTGGACAGGTATATATATCTAGTGGACAGCTATATATATCTAGTGGACAGCCATATATATCTAGTGGACAGGTATATATATCTCTAGTGGACAGGTAAATATATCTAGTGGACAGGTATATATATCTAGTGGACAGGTATATATATCTAGTGGACAGGTATATATATCTAGTGGACAGGTATATATATCTAGTGGACAGGTATATATATCTAGTGGACAGGTATATATATCTAGTGGACAGCCATATATATCTAGTGGACAGCTATATATATCTAGTGGACAGGTATATATATCTAGTTGGGATCCCTTTGGGATGAATTGGAAAGCCGACTGTGAGCCAGGCCTAATCGCCCAACATCAGTGCCTGACCTCACTAATGCTCGTGGCTGAATGGAAGCGAGACCCCACAGCAA
Organism: Brachymystax lenok tsinlingensis; assembly: GCA_030435695.1. NCBI lineage: Eukaryota > Metazoa > Chordata > Actinopteri > Salmoniformes > Salmonidae > Brachymystax > Brachymystax lenok. The sequence continues at coordinate 715,414 of CM059793.1, forward strand.
TGTCCCAACATCTAGTGGAAAGTCTTCCCAGAAGAGTGGAGGCTGTTATAGCAGCAAATGGGGGACCAACTCCATATTAATGCCCATGATTTTGGAATGAGATGTTCAACGAGCAGGTGTCCACATACTTTTGGTAAGGTTGTGTATATAGTGGATCAGTATCTGTAAGACAGGAATCCATCTTACCTTCTCTCGCAAAAGACAGCGGTCGTGGATAGTGGACAGGTATCTATAGTGGATCTTAATCAGCTGGTCCAGGTCTTTAGCCTCCTGGACCTGGTGCTGGAACTCCAGACCAGTGCTGTGAAGAATCTAACAAGACAGGGACATCGCCAAGTACGATATGGAACATTTAGATATTGACCAAAAATCTATTTAGACATGCATTATGATTAGAGCGCCATACAGATGGTGAGAAACTTCTGAACTACACCTAGACTAGCACTACACCTAGACTAGACTAGCACTACACTACACTACACCTAGACTAGACTAGCACTACACTACACCTAGACTAGACTAGCACTACACTACACCTAGACTAGCACTACACTACACCTAGACTAGACTAGCACTACACCTAGACTAGACTAGCACTACACCTAGACTAGCACTAAACCTAGACTAGACTAGCACTACACCTAGACTAGCCCTACACCTAGACTAGCCCTACACTACACCTAGACTAGACTAGCACTACACCTAGACTAGACTAGCACTACACCTAGACTAGACTAGCACTACACCTAGACTAGACTAGCACTACACCTAGACTAGACTAGCACTACACTACACCTAGACTAGCACTAAACCTAGACTAGACTAGCCCTACACCTAGACTAGCCCTACACTACACCTAGACTAGACTAGCACTACACCTAGACTAGACTAGCACTACACCTAGACTAGACTAGCACTACACCTAGACTAGACTAGCACTACACCTAGACTAGCACTACACCTAGACTAGCACTACACCTAGACTAGCACCTACACCCAGACTAGCACTAGCACTACACCCAGACTACTACACCCAGACCAGACTAGCACCACACTACACCCAGACTAGCACTAAACCCAGACTAGACTAGCCTCACACCCAGACTCTAGCCCTACACCCAGACCAGCCCCACACCCAGACCTAGCACTACACCACACCCAGACTCAGCCCTACACCCAGACCAGACTAGCCCTACACTACACCCAGACTAGCACTACACCCAGACTAGCACCTACACCTAGACTAGACTAGCACTACACCCAGACCTAGACTAGCCCCACACCCCAGACTAGACTAGCCCCACACCCAGACTAGCACCTACACCCAGACTCAGACTAGCACTACACCTAGACTAGACTAGCACTACACCTAGACTAGACTAGCACTACACTACACCTAGACTAGCACTACACCTAGACTAGACTAGCACTACACTAGCACTACACCTAGACTAGCACTACACTACACCTAGACTAGCACTACACCTAGACTAGCCCTACACTACACCTAGACTAGCCCTACACTACACCTAGACTAGCACTACACCTAGACTAGACTAGCACTACACCTAGACTACACCAGCACTACACTACACCTAGACTAGCACTACACTACACCTAGACTAGCACTAAACCTAGACTAGACTAGCCCTACACCTAGACTAGCCCTACACCTAGACTAGCCCTACACCTAGACTAGCACTACACTACACCTAGACTAGCCCTACACCTAGACTAGACTAGCCCTACACTACACCTAGACTAGCACTACACCTAGACTAGCACTACACCTAGACTAGACTAGACTAGACCTACACCTAGACTAGCCCTACACCTAGACTAGACTAGCCCTACACCTAGACTAGCACTACACCTAGACTAGACTAGACTAGCACTACACTACACCTAGACTAGCACTACACCTAGACTAGCACTACACTACACCTAGACTAGACTAGCACTACACCTAGACTAGACTAGCACTACACTAGCACTACACCTAGACTAGCACTACACTACACCTAGACTAGCACTACACCACACCTAGACTAGCACTACACCTAGACTAGACTAGCACTACACCTAGACTAGACTAGCACTACACCTAGACTAGACTAGCACTACACCTAGACTACACCAGCACTACACTACACCTAGACTAGCACTACACCTAGACTAGCACTACACTACACCTAGACTAGCACTACACTAGCACTACACCTAGACTAGAACTACACTACACCTAGACTAGACTAGCACTACACCTAGACTAGCACTACACCTAGACTAGACTAGCACTACACCTAGACTAGCACTACACCCAGACCTAGACTAGCACTACACCCTAGACCTAGCACTACACCCAGACTAGCACCACACTACACCCAGACTAGACTAGCACTACACCACACCCAGACTAGACTAGCACTACACTACACCCAGACTAGCCCCTACACCCAGACCAGACTAGCCCCTACACCCAGACTAGCACTACACCTAGACTAGACTAGCACTACACCCAGACTAGACCAGCACTGCACACACCCAGACTAGCACTACACCTAGACTAGCACTACACCTAGACTAGCACTACACTACACCTAGACTAGCACTACACCTAGACTAGACTAGCACTACACTACACCTAGACTAGCACTACACCTAGACTAGACTAGCACTACACCTAGACTAGCCCTACACCTAGACTAGACTAGCACTACACCTAGACTAGCACTACACCTAGACTAGACTAGCACTACACCTAGACTAGCACTACACCTAGACTAGCACTACACCTAGACTAGCACTACACCTAGACTAGCACTACACTACACCTAGACTAGCACTACACCTAGACTAGACTAGCACTACACTACACCTAGACTAGCACTACACCTAGACTAGACTAGCACTACACCTAGACTAGCACTACACCTAGACTAGACTAGCACTACACTACACCTAGACTAGCACTACACTACCACTACACTACACCTAGACTAGCACTACACCTAGACTAGAACTACACTACACTACACCTAGACTAGACTAGCACTACACCTAGACTAGCGCTACACTACACCTAGACTAGCGCTACACTACACCTAGACTAGCGCTACACTACACCTAGACTAGCCCCACACCTAGACTAGACTAGCCCTACACCTAGACTAGACTAGCCCTACACCTAGACTAGACTAGCCCTACACCTAGACTAGACTAGCACTACACTACACCTAGACTAGCACTACACTACACCTAGACTAGCACTACACCTAGACTAGCACTACACCTAGACTAGACTAGCACTACACTAGCACTACACCTAGACTAGCACTACACTACACCTAGACTAGCACTACACCTAGACTAGCCCTACACTACACCTAGACTAGCCCTACACTACACCTAGACTAGCCCTACACTACACCTAGACTAGCCCTACACTACACCTAGACTAGACTAGCACTACACCTAGACTACACCAGCACTACACTACACCTAGACTAGCACTACACCTAGACTAGCACTACACCTAGACTAGCACTACACTACACCTAGACTAGCACTACACTAGCACTACACCTAGACTAGAACTACACTACACCTAGACTAGACTAGCACTACACCTAGACTAGCACTACACCTAGACTAGACTAGCACTACACCTAGACTAGACTAGCACTACACCTAGACTAGCACTACACTACACTACACCTAGACTAGCACTACACTACACTAGCACTACACTACACCTAGACTAGCCCTACACCTAGACTAGACTAGACAACCCCTACACCTAGACTAGACTAGCCCTACACCTAGACTAGACTAGCACTACACCTAGACTAGCACTACACCTAGACTAGACTAGCACTACACCTAGACTAGCACTACACCTAGACTAGCACTACACTACACCTAGACTAGCACTACACCTAGACTAGACTAGCACTACACTACACCTAGACTAGCACTACACCTAGACTAGACTAGCACTACACCTAGACTAGACTAGCACTACACCTAGACTAGACTAGCACTACACTACACCTAGACTAGCACTACACTACACCTAGACTAGCACTACACTACACCTAGACTAGCACTACACTACACCTAGACTAGCGCTACACCTAGACTAGCGCTACACTACACCTAGACTAGTGCTACACTACACCTAGACTAGCACTACACTACACCTAGACTAGCACTACACCTAGACTAGACTAGCACTACACTACACCTAGACTAGCACTACACCTAGACTAGACTAGCACTACACTACACCTAGACTAGCACCACACCTAGACTAGCACTACACTACAACTAGACTAGCACTACACTACACCTAGACTAGCACTACACCTAGACTAGCACTACACCTAGACTAGACTAGCACTACACCTAGACTAGACTAGCACTACACTACACCTAGACTAGCACTACACCTAGACTAGCACTACACTACACCTAGACTAGAACTACACTACACCTAGACTAGCACTACACCTAGACTAGCACTACACCTAGACTAGACTAGCACTACACCTAGACTAGACTAGCACTACACCTAGACTAGACTAGCACTACACCTAGACTAGACTAGCACTACACCTAGACTAGACTAGACTAGCACTACACCTAGACTAGCACTACACCTAGACTAGACTAGCACTACACCTAGACTAGAATAGCCCTACACCTAGACTAGCCCTACACCTAGACTAGACTAGCCCTACACCTAGACTAGACTAGCCCTACACCTAGACTAGCACTACACTACACCTAGACTAGCACTACACTACACCTAGACTAGCACTACACTACACCTAGACTAGCACTACACTACACCTAGACTAGCACTACACTACACCTAGACTAGCACTACACTACACCTAGACTAGCACTACACTACCCCTAGACTAGCACTACACTACACCTAGACTAGACTAGCACTACACCTAGACTAGCACTACACTACACCTAGACTAGACTAGCACTACACTACACCTAGACTAGACTAGCACTACACCTAGACTAGCACTACACCTAGACTAGACTAGCACTACACTACACCTAGACTAGCACTACACTACACCTAGACTAGCACTACACTACACTACACCTAGACTAGCACTACACTACACTACACCTAGACTAGCACTACACTACACTACACCTAGACTAGCACTACACTACACCTAGACTAGAACTACACTACACCTAGACTAGCACTACACTACACCTAGACTAGCACTACACTACACCTAGACTAGACTAGCACTACACCTAGACTAGCGCTACACTACACCTAGACTAGCGCTACACTACACCTAGACTAGCACTACACTACACCTAGACTAGCACTACACCTAGACTAGACTAGCACTACACTACACCTAGACTAGCACTACACCTAGACTAGACTAGCACTACACTACACCTAGACTAGCACCACACCCTAGACTAGCACTACACTACACCTAGACTAGCACCACACCTAGACTAGCACTACACTACAACTAGACTAGCACTACACTACACCTAGACTAGCACTACACCTAGACTAGCACTACACCTAGACTAGCACTACACCTAGACTAGCACTACACACCTAGACTAGCACTACACCTAGACTAGACTAGCACTACACCTAGACTAGACTAGCACTACACTACACATAGACTAGCGCTACACTACAAGTAATACGAGTAATACATGTTCACTATGTCTCAGACAACCTCTTACTCTAGTCATGTTCACTATGTCTCAGACAACCTCTTACTCTAGTCATGTCTCAGACAACCTCTTACTCTAGTCATGTTCACTATGTCTCAGACAACCTCTTACTCTAGTCATGTCTCAGACAACCTCTTACTCTAGTCATGTCTCAGACAACCTCTTACTCTAGTCATGTCTCAGACAACCTCTTACTCTAGTCATGTTCACTATGTCTCAGACAACCTCTTACTCTAGTCATGTTCACTATGTCTCAGACAACCTCTTACTCTAGTCATGTTCACTATGTCTCAGACAACCTCTTACTCTAGTCATGTTCACTATGTCTCAGACAACCTCTTACTCTAGTCACAATGTAGTTGTGAAGGCTGTTGACGAAGTGCATCAGTTTGACCCTCAGCAGAAACATCCTGTGGATCTGCTGGTTGATTGGCTCTTTAGCCTTCACCTCCTCGGGTACACCTTCCAACCGCTTAGCTGCTACTGTCAAATCTATAGGAGGAAACAATCCAACATTAACACCTGTGTGGTCATGACAGAAATCCCTGATGTTTTGAGAGAGAGAATCTTATTTAACCTTTGTTGTTATATATTTGACATATATTTTATTATTTTATTGCAGACGGATTAGCAGGATGCATACTCCGAGCATGCGCTGACAAGCTGGATGAAATGGTTTCAAGCAGACCACCATAGTCCCTGTGCCCAAGAACGCCAAGGTAAGCTGTCTAAATGACTACCGACCCGTAGCACTCACACCTGTAGCCGTGAAATGCTTTGAAAGGCTGGTCATGGTTCACATCAACACCATCATCCCAGAAATCCTGGACCCACTCCAATGAGCATACTGTTTTTTTTACCATGTGATTTTTTTTGTCCAAATTAACCCGGTTTTATAATAGAGTCCAGCTGCTTATAAAAGGACTTGTTCAGAAATATAGGAACGTTCTGGAATAGATATAACTGTTGGGGCAGAAAAAAACATCCTGATGGCATAAACTCTTCCCAGTAGGGATAAGGGGAGCGTTCCTCAGAACTGTACGTTTGCTTTGAATTTATCCATGCGAGGGGGGAAATTTGCTTTAAAACACGGAAGAGTACAGTTTTGTAATTTCAATTCCCAGGTAGGTAAACTTTTCCAAGGTCATCTTAAACAGGACATGTTCTAGTCAAGAAGGGTCCTGTTCTTGAACGGACATCAATTCACTATTCCAAATCATCATTTGTTGTTAGACGTTTACTTGCGTCCATGTCAATAAAGTTTATAGAATTGAGATTCGAAGTGAGAGAAAGACAAGGAGAGAGAGAGACAGAGAGAAGAGAAGAGAGAGGGGGGAAGAGACAGAGGTGGGGAGAGAGAGAGAGAGAAGAGAGAGGGGAGAACAACAGAGACAGAGTAAAACTAGACCTACCACTGAATGTCAGCGTGTCCAGACTGTATTTGGCCCATTTGATCTGCAGCAGAAGCAGGAACACCTGGTTGTAGATCTTCTGACACTCTGAGCTGACCACGATGTCAACAGGCCAGGGCACCTTCAGGACAACCCACAGGACAAATACAGAATGAATCCCAAATGGCACTGTGAACTGCTTAGTGCACTAAGTCCCCTATTCCTGTGTTTTATGATACCTACAAAAATTGTCAAATTAACTTGAACACAGGGCTTTGGACCAGGGCCCATAAGTAGTGCACTATATAGGGAACAGGGTGCCGTTTGGGGAGGTACACTAGTCACATTTCATCTACTGCAGAATAAGAGTATCGTGTGGCTGCTGGTTCATCTTTCCCCTGAACCTTCCCCCGGACTGAAGATCCAGGAGCTTTCTGTTGACCGTGATGGCGTCAAGCACTCCTCCAGCATCTTTTCTGCATCTCACGAACACTCAACTAGTCTAAGGCCGGTTTTAGTGCTTCTTTAAAATCAGCACAACAGTTTTCAGCTGTGCTAAAATCATTGCAAAAGGGTTTTCTAATTATCAATTAGCCTTTTAAAATGATCAACTTGGATTAGCTAACACAACGTGCCATTGGAGCACAGGAGTGATGGTTGCTGATAATGGCCCTCTGTACGCTGATGTAGATATTCCATTAAAAAAAATATATATATATTTCACGTTTATTTAACCAGGTCGGCAAGTTGAGAACAAGTTCTCATTTACAACTGCGACCTGGCCAAGATAAAGCAAAGCAGTTTGACACCTACAACAACAGAGAGTTACACATTGAGTGAAACAAACACAGTCATTAATACAGTAGAAAAACACATCTATATACAGTGTGTGCAAATGAGGTAAGATAAGGAAGGTAAGGCAATAAATAGGCCATGGTGGCAAAGTAATTACAATATAGCAATTAAACACTGGAGTGGTAGATGTGCAGTAGATGAATGTGCAAAGTAGAAAAACTGGGGTGCAAAGGAGCAAGATAAATAAATGACTACGGTAGTGGATGAGGTAGTTGGTTGGGCTATTTACAGATGGGCTATATACAGGTACAGTGGTCTGTGAGCTGTTCTGACAGCTGGTGCTTAAAGCTGGTGAGGGAGATAAGTGTCTCCAGTTTCAACGATTTTTGTAGTTCGTTCCAGTCATTGGCAGCAGAGAACTGGAAGGAAAGGCAGCCAAAGGAGGAATTGGCTTTGGGGGTGACCAGTGAGATATACCTGCTGGAACGCGTGCTACGGGTGGGTGCTACTATGGTGACCAGTGAGCCGAGATAAGGCGGGGCTTTACCTAGCAGGGACTTGTAGATGACCAGGAGCCAGTGGGTCTGGCGACGAGTATGTAGTGAGGGCCAGCCGACTAGAGAATACAGGTCGCAGTGGTGGGTGGTATAAGGGGCTTTGGTGACAAAACGGATGGCACTGTGATAGACTGCATCCAGTTTGCTGAGTAGAGTGTTGGAAGCTGTTTTGTAGATGACATCGCCGAAGTCGAGGATCGGTAGGATAGTCCGTTTTCCTAGTGCAAGTTTGGCAGCATGAGTGAAGGAGGCATTGTTGCGAAATAGAAAGCCAATTCTAGATTTAAATTTTGGATTGGAGATGTTTAATGTGAGTCTGGAAGGAGAGTTCACAGTCTAGACACCTAGGTATTTGTGGTTGTCCACGTATTCTAGGTCAGAACCGTCCAGGGTAGTGATGCTAGTCGGGCGGGCGAGCGGGTGCAGGCAGCGAATGGTTGAAAAGCATGCATTTGGTTTTACTAGCGTTTAAGAGCAGTTGGAGGCCACGGAAGGAGTGTTGTATGGCATTGAAGCTCGTTTGGAGGTTAGTTAACACAGTGTCCAAAGAAGGGCCAGAAGTATACAGAATGGTGTCGTCTGCGTAGAGGTGGATCAGAGAATCACCAGCAGCAAGAGCGACATCATTGATGTATACAGAGAAGAGAGTCGGCCCAAGAATTGAAACCTGTGGCACCCCCATAGAGACTGCCAGAGGCCCGGACAACAGGCCCTCCGATTTAACACACAGAACTCTGTCGGCAAAGTAGTTGGTGAACCAGGCGAGGCAGTCATCTGAGAAACCAAGGCTGTTGAGTCTGCCGAAAAGGATGTGGTGATTGACAGAGTCGAAAGCCTTGGCCAGGTCAATGAACACGGCTACATAGTAATGTCTCTTATTGATGGCGGTTATGATATCGTTTAGTACCTTGAGCGTGGCTGAGGTGCACCCGTGACCAGCTCGGAAACCAGATTGCACAGTGGAGAAGGTACGGTGGGATTCGAAGTGGTTAATGATCTGTTTATTAACTAGGCTTTCAAAGACTTTAGAGAGGCAGGGCAGGATTGATATAAGTCTATAGCAATTTGGGTCTAGGGTGTCACCCCCTTTGAAAAGAGGGATGACCGCAGCAGCTTTTCAACACCAAAGAGGTTGAGCAGACTGGTAATAGGAGTTGCAACAATGGCAGCAGCTATTTTTAAAAAGAGAGGGTCCAGATTATCTAGTCCAGCTGATTTGTACAGGTCAAGATTTTGCAGCTCTTTCAGAACAGCTGCTATCTGGATTTGGGTGAAGGAGTAGCTGGGAAGGCTTGGACAAGTAGCTGCGGGCGGAGCTGTTGGCGGGGTTGGGGTAGCCAGGAGGAAAGCATGGCCAGCCGTGAGAAATGCTTGTTGAAATTTTCGATTATCATGGATTTGTCGGTGGTGACCGTGTTACCTAGCCTCAGTGCAGTGGGCAGCTGGGAGGAGGTGCTATTGTTCTTCATGGACTTGACAGTGTCCCAAAACTTTTTGGAGTTAGAGCTACAGGATGCAAATTTCTGTTTGAAAAAGCTAGCCTTTGCTTTCCTGACTGATTGTGTGTATTGGTTCCTGACTTCCCTGAACAGTTGCATGTCGCGGGGACTATTCGATGCAATAGCAGTCCGCCACAGGATGTTCTTGTGCTGGTCAAGGGCAGTCAGGTCTGGAGTGAACCAAGGGCTGTATCTGTTCTTAGTCCTACATCTTTTGAAAGGGGCATGCTTATTTAAGATGGAGAGGAAGTTGCTTTTAAAGAACGACCAGGCATCCTCGACTGACGGAATGAGGTCAATATCCTGCCAGGATACCCGGGCCAGGTCGATTAGAAAGGCCTGCTCGCAGAAGTGTTTTAGGGAACGTTTGACAGTAGTAAGGGGTGGTCGTTTGACCGCGGGCCCATAGCGGATGCAGGCGATGAGGCAGTGGTTGCTGAGATCCTGATTGAAAACAGCAGAGGTGTATTTGGAGGGCAAGTTGGTCAGGATAATGTCTATGAGGGTGACCATGTTTACAGATTTAGGATTGTACCTGGTGGGTTCCTTGATGATTTGTGTGAGACTGAGGGCATCTACCTTAGATTGTAAAAACCTGCCGTTTCCAGTTACAAGTCATTTACAACATTAACAATGTCTACACTGTATTTCTGATCAATTTCATTGTTATTTTAAAATTGTCATTTTTTTGTTGTTGCTTTTCTTTCAAAAACAAGGACATTTCTAAGTGACCCCAAACTTTTGAACAGTAGTGTGTATTTGCACCCATCTCAGTGAACTAATCCATTACGGAGGCCTAGACTAAAAGCCAATTTCTGCTCGATTCGAAGTCGCCATAAGGAGGGTGCGATGCAAGTGCATGCAGAGGCCAAATCGAGCTCTGTACCGCATCGCCCCAAAAATGTTGTAACAATGCGGAGGGCTCTGTATAGCTCCGCATTGACATGATTGGTTGACGGTTGGTGGGGGGCGTTACATCCTGTAGAAAACACTAACTCACTTCCATGACAACAGCTCTGCACTGCTCAGCGAAGCGCAAGAAGTACGAACACCCTGACCTCTGCTGAGGCCGTATTCGCCGTAAACGCCGCAAGCATTCAGACGTCAGACTAACCATGTGACCAGATGCACAATACACTTCTCCCGCCAATTTGTGCACAATCATTGTTTCATAACTTCATTGTGTGAATTGTTTGTGTATATCAATTCCCCATTACATATATCACCAGTACGACACCAGTATCACCAGTTACCCTTCATTCCTATGATAAAAAAATCTACGATGGTAATTTATTTTAATGCATTCAATATTATTATTCCAGTCTTCCTGTTCTCATTGTCTGGAGTGGACACATTGTTTGCAGAGTGCACAACCTAGGCTACACTTATGAGAAACAAGTTCTGGTTTATTTCATTCCATTTATGAGTTTTGTCAATTTAGTGATCGTCTTTTGTTTGGAGCGCTCCTGTCAATGTTGAGTAAGGACACGCATGCATAGAAGTAGGCATTTAGGCTACCTGACCTGCGCGCAAATGTAGGCATATAAATGTGCCCATTTGGCGATCTGATAGTATTTCTGATTGGCTTAAAGCACCACCAATGACCTGTGGAGCTTCTCAAAATAAAGTTTTCACCTTAAACATCGAGCAAACAAAGTCTGTTTTTAAATCCACTGAGAATTACAATAGTTCCTCAATGTACTTGAAAAAAAATAATTCCAGATCTCTCTCTTTCCGATAACCACTCAGCATGAAAAGGGAAAAATGTCATGTTCTGATCCAGTGGAAACATCCTAAAATAGGCCTACCTGACTACTTCTTATCAGTGCTTGACTTGGACTGAAATAGGTTCCAGTACTCAGTAGGAACAGGAACCGGAGAATACTGGTGCCGGTACTCGGCTCCGGTCAACCACTGCTTCTTATCTTGATCAAATAGCCTACAGCTGTGTCTGTCCTGAGCTCACTGGCACAGGAAGCTCTGAGGGCCCAGAATATTTTAAACAATGTTGTAAGTTTGCTAGCAAGCTTCAGGCTGGGCTTAAGTTAATAGTTGATACAATGTTTCAAGTTTGTGGCAGACAGGCCATGTGTAGCCAATGTGATTTATAGGATATTTATTTTTTAAATGTATTTTCTACCTGCAGTCTGCAATGTTTTTATTTGTTGGCTTTATGTAAGCAATAGTTCAAATCAAATTTTATTTGTCACATGCGCCAAATACAACCTTACAGTGAAATGCTTACAGTGAGGGAAAAAAGTATTTGATCCCCTGCTGATTTTGTACGTTTGCCCACTGACAAAGAAATGATCAGTCTATAATTTTAATGGTAGGTTTATTTGAACAGTGAGAGACAGAATTCAGAGGGGTTGGGTTAAATGCGGAAGACACATTTCAGTTGAAGGCATTTGGTTGTACAACTGACTAATAATGGTGACTTTGACAAAAAAAAAAAAACTTATGTGAAAAATGTTATAGCATGCACCTGAGGGTCAATGAGTAGCATTCTCACGTAGGTGTTCCTTTTGTCCAGGTGGGAAAGGGCAGTGTGGAGTGCAATAGAGATTGTGTCATCTGTGGATCTGTTGGTGCAGTATGCAAATTGGAGCGGGTCTAGGGTTTCTGGGATAATGATGTTGATGTGAGCCATGACCCGCCTTTCATAGCATTTCATGGTTACAGACGTGAGTGCTACGGGTCAGTAGTCATTTAGGCAGGTTACCTTAGTATTCTTGGGCACAGGGACTATGGTGGTCTGCTTAAAACATGTTGGTATTACAGACTCAGACAGGGAGAGGTTGAAAATGTCAGTGAAGACACTTGTCAGTTGGTCAGCGCACGCTCTGAGTACACGTCCTGGTAATCGGTCTGGCCCTGCGGCCTTGTGAAAGTTGACCTGTTTAAAGGTCTTACTCACATCGGCTGCGGAGATCGTGATCACACAGTCCTCCGGTACAGCTGGTGCTCTCATGCATGTTACAGTGTTATTTGCGAGCATAGAAGTAGTTTAGCTCGTCCGGTAGGCTTGTGTCACTGGGCTGCTCTCGGCTGTGCTTCCCTTTGTAGTCTGTAATAGTTTGCAAGCCCTGCCACATCCGACGAGCGTCAGAGACTGTGTAGTACGATTCAATCTTAGCCCTGTATTGACGCTTTGCCTGTTTGATGGTTCGTCTGAGGCCATAGCAGGATTTCGTATAAGCTTCCGGGTTAGAGTTCCGCTCCTTGAAAGCGGCAGCTCTACTCTTTAGCTCAGTGCGAATGTTGCCTGTAATCCATGGCTTCTGGTTGGGGTATGTACGTACAGTCACTGGGGATGACGTCCTCGATGCACTTATTGATGAAGCCAATGACTGATGTGGTGTACTCCTCAACGCCATTGGAGGAATCCCAGAACATATTCCAGTCTGTGCTGCAAAACAGTCCTGTAGCTTAGCATCTGCTTCATCTGACCACTTTTTTATAGACTGAGTCACTGGTGCTTCCTGTTTTAGTTTTTGCTTGTAAGCAGGAATCAGGAGGATGGAATTATGGTCAGATTTGCCAAATGGAGGGCGAGGGAGAGCTTTGTATGTCTCTGTGTGTGGAGTAAAGGTGATCCAGAGTTAATTTTCCTTTGGTTGCACTTTGAACGTGCTGATAGTAATGAGGTAAAACGGATTTAAGTTTCCCTGCATTAAAGTCCTCGGCCGCTAGGAGCGCCGCCTCTGGATGAGCATTTTCCTGTTTGCTTATGGCCTTATACAGCTCATTGAGCGCGGTTTTAGTGCCAGCATCGGTCTGTAGTGGTATGTAGACAGCTACGAAAAATATAGATGAAATCTAAGGAAGTGTCAAGGTTATCCTGCACCAGCTGTTGTTTACATATATGCATAAGCCCCCGCTGGTCTTACCAGGAGGCTGCTGTTCTGTCCTGCCGATGGGAGTGTATAACCAGCCAAATGTATGTTCTTAATATCGTCGTTCAGCCACGACTCGGTGAAACATAATATATTACAGTTTTTAATGTCCCGTTGGTAGGATATATGTGCTTTTAGTTCGTCCCATTTATTTTCCAGTGATTGAACGTTAGCTAGCAGGACGGAAGGCATGGGCAGATTAGCCACTCGTCGCCTGATCCTCACAAGGCACCCTGGTCTTTTTCCACAAAATCTCAGTTTCCTTCTCCAGCGAATCACAGGGATCTGGGCCTTGTCGGGTGTCTAGTAGTAGTTATCCCTCCCGTCCGACTCATTGAAGAAGAACTCTTTGTCCAGTTTGAGGTGAGCAATTGCAGTTCTGATGCCCAGAAGCTGTTTTCGGTCATAAGCGACAGTAGCAGCAACATCATGTACAAAACAAGTTACGAACAACGCAAAAAAACTAACAAAATAGCACGGTTGGTTAAGAGTGGATAAGACGGCAGCCCTCCGGCGCCATCGTACTACATCTGAGGAAATACAAGTTGACATTTGGATACAATTTTGATGAACCACATGACAGTGATTGAGATATGAAGACGTTATTATAAATTAAATGAAACTGTTTCACGAAAATGTGAAAAGGAAAACCATAACTGGCACGCAGATCGGTAGAAATGGTAAGATAAATTGGCATTCAACACGAAAGGTTGCCGACTCCTCGTGTAACTTATTACGGGAAACTTCAGGAGAGTAAAGTCAGAATCTGCAAAAGCCAGCAGGAGCGGGAGGAGAACAGTTGGGTCAGGTTAAGTTTTTTTATCTTCTGGTTATCTAGATCTCTGGTTCCTTCTTGAGGCATTTGTCTTATTTTATCAAACCGTATGTTTTAAGCATCAGACAAGCTCAATGCTTATAGAGGATTTTTTTTAAACACATAGGGTGTGTGTCTATATATGGAACAATACACGTTTAAACAGAACAGACGACTTCCGGTCGACCACTGCAGCCTGTCATGATGAGTTCAGATTTTTTTTGTGGCCCCACACCTCCATCAAAGTTGCCCATTCTCTAGTCTTTTGGGCACCCTAAGCAACATTTTGTCATGGGGTGTACAGAAAATGTTGCAATTCTACACATTTTGTCATAGGGTGGAGAAAAATGTTTGCCGTTTTTAATATGATATCTGATGATCAATGGTGCGCACCCCGTCGGTAATTCGACCATGCTTACTTTAGAGTTTAGATAGCTGACCGCTACACAATTTGTCTTTTGCTGACGTGGGCTAATTGAGTGACTGCCGGTGACTGACAGAGAAAACTGCTGAGGCACAACCACATTTCACAATTGGTCCTTGTGTATTTTACTATTCTAACTCAACAGGAAGTTCAGACCCTGACTGAGATAAAAAATAAAAATAAAAAAGCATTGGGAAATTAATCCATGGGCCTACAAATGGAACGGGCCAGCTGCCCATCGCTGATCTAAATGCGTATCTCCATGAAGGTTGGTAGGAGGATCACCTTGTAACTGAGGGTCAAGCCATCCAGATTATTAATAGGCTGTTTCTTTCTGACTGGGTCTATCGTCTCCAGGAAGATGGACAACCTGGAAAACATACATTTTTCATTTACTTTATTGTGACAATAAATTCAATACCATCAAAATGGAAGAAAAAAAAACCATCACAACTATTAGCCTACCAGTACTGTTGAGATTACATGTACATCACGTAAGATTAGTTAGCCTATCAACTCAATGAAATCTCTCAAAACCACCCCAGTCAGTGTGGGGTGTAACCAATGAGAGCCCAGTCAGTGTGGGGTGTAACCAATGAGAGCCCAGTCAGTGTGGGGTGTAACCAATGAGAGCTCAGTCAGTGTGGGGTGTAACCAATGAGAGCCCAGTCAGTGTGGGGTGTAACCAATGCGAGCCCAGTCAGTGTGGGGTGTAACCAATGAGAGCCCAGTCAGTGTGGGGTGTAACCAATGAGAGCCCAGTCAGTGTGGGGTGTAACCAATGAGAGCCCAGTCAGTGTGGGGTGTAACCAATGAGAGCCCAGTCAGTGTGGGGGGTAACCAATGAGAGCCCAGTCAGTGTTGGGGGGTAACCAATGAGAGCCCAGTCAGTGTTGGGGGGTAACCAATGAGAGCCCAGTCAGTGTGGGGGGTAACCAATGAGAGCCCAGTCAGTGTGGGGGGTAACCAATGAGAGCCCAGTCAGTGTTGGGGGGTAACCAATGAGAGCCCAGTCAGTGTGGGGGGTAACCAATGAGAGCCCAGTCAGTGTGGGGTGTAACCAATGAGAGCCCAGTCAGTGTGTGGTGGCTGTGTGGCAGTACCTGCTGCTGTCCTCTGGGCACCGCTGTCCCACAGCTTCCTGCAGCTGAACGTTGAGGAAGGCCAGTTGCTGCCAGCTCTCCTTCTCCAGGACCTTATCAAAGATGGCTGTATAGAAGTCGTACATGGTGTCTCCTGCCTCCAACAGGAAGTAGTTCCTCATGGCCTGGAGGTACTCCAGCAGTCTGGGGGTTAAAGGTCAGGGTTAGTACAGGGCCTATAACAGCTGTAGAAGTCATACTGGAGGTACTCAGCATTCTGGGGGTTAAAGGTCAGGGCCTATAACAGCTGTAGAAGTCATACTGGAGGTACTCAGCAGTCTGGGGGTTAAAGGTCAGGGTAGTACAGGGCCTGGGGGAGGGGCCAGGAAAACCTGTGCTAGTCAGTCCTTCAGTACTGGGACTATTAATGAGTCCTAAATGATACAATATTCCCAATATAGTGCACTACTTTTGACCAGGGCCAATAGGTCTGTGGTGCACTATATAGGGAACAGTTATCAATAGTACTGCACTATATAGGGCAGGGCAGCCGAACCCTCTTCCTGGAGATCTACTGTCCTGTAGGTTATCAGCCCAACCCTCTTCCTGGGGATCTACTGTCCTGTAGGTTATCAGCCCAACCCTCTTCCTGGAGATCTACTGTCCTGTAGGTTATCAGCCCAACCCTCTTCCTGGGGATCTACTGTCCTGTAGGTTATCAGCCCAACCCTCTTCCTGGGGATCTACTGTCCTGTAGGTTATCAGCCCAACCCTCTTCCTGGGGATCTACTGTCCTGTAGGTTTTCAACCCTGAAAACCAACAGGACGGTAGATCTCCAGGAAGAAGGTTGGGCAGCCCTGATATAGGAAATAGTTATCAACAGTAGTGCACTATATAAGAAATAGCATGTAATTTGGGATGAAGCATATACCCACTCAATGATACTGTACCTGGTATGTTTCAATGAACTATGTCAATGACCTTAATTGATCAATGAAGTACAAGGGAAGATTGAACAACCGCAGACAGACACTTGGCCCTGGAGGACTAGAGACATGAGATAGAGTAACGACTGACAGAAGTAGCGACTTTACCTGTAGTCCTTCTTCAGGGTGGTCATGAGGTTGCCACAGCACTCGATGTACCTCTTCTGGATGTGTGGGTAGAGGCAGGAGCGCAGCGTCAGCTCAAAGGTCTGACACGTCACCGACTCAGACGAACGGTCCACGATCACATCACCGCCCGAGAACCTCTCGTGGAAGTCACTCTGCTCCAGGTACAGCCTGGAGGGGGGTTGGGGATTAGGAGTTACCAGAGCTGGGGTTATGGTTACCAAAGAAGCTAAAACTTAACATAATCAAGATATTATAGTTTTTCCACTAATTGGTCTTTTGAACAATCACATCAGATCTTTTGTGTCCCGACCCCAATCCGCCTCCATCTCTACCCCGGTCCGCCTCGGTCTCTCCACTCTGCTCGGCCCTAGTGTACTCTCCTCCACTCACCTGGCGAAGTTGATGGCCAGTAGAGGGTCATGTATGTCGTCCATCTGTAGATGCTGAGCTACAATCGACTGCATCTTGATCAGGCTCTGCTTAGTGGCCTGTTGCTCGGTGACCGTATCCGTGGGAGAGTCCTCCCGGCAACGAAGGCGGGACTGAACAGACTCCAGGAAAAGAGTGTACAAGCTCTTCCTTTCCGCATCTAAAACATACAGAGAACATTAGGAACCCAAGCAGAAAACATACAGAGAACATTAGGAATCCAAGCAGAAAGCATCCAGAACATACAGAGAACATGAGGAACCCAAGCAGAAAGCAGGTAAAACATGCAGAGAACATTAGGAACCCAAGCAGAAAGCAGGTAAAACATGCAGAGAACATTAGGAATCCAAGCAGAAAGCAGGTAAAACATGCAGAGAACATTAGGAACCCAAGCAGAAAGCATCCAGAACATACAAAGAACATGAGGAATCCAAGCAGAAAGCAGGTAAAACATGCAGAGAACATTAGGACCCCAAGCAGAAAGCATCCAGAACATACAGAGAACATTAGGAACCCAAGCAGAAAGCATCCAGAACATACAGAGAACATTAGGAACCCAAGCAGAAAGCATCCAGAACATACAGAGAACATTAGGAACCCAAGCAGAAAGCAGGTGTTTTGTACCACACGGCCATACTTCGCTAGAATATAGCTCAAGGCTCAGGGATGAGATAGGAACACAATCTCATGGTTCCATTACAGTATATTCTGAAAAAACACAAACAGTTTGCTCTCGGCAGTTGAGCAAATAAACAGGTCTTAAGCAGTACTCAAACTCCTCTGTCTCCCCCATCTTAAACACATCTCTCTGTACCACACTCGGCGCTAGAAACACTAGCCTGGTGACCAATTACAGACACACCAGCTAAAGACGAGCTACAGAACAACAAAATATGAACTACAGACCAGCAACAGACCAGCTAAAGATGAACTACAGGCCAGCAACAGACCAGCTAAAGATGAACTACAGACCAGCAACAGACCAGCTAAAGATGAACTACAGACCAGCAACAGACCAGCTAAAGATGAACTACAGACCAGCAACAGACCAACTAAAGATGAACTACAGGCCAGCAACAGACCAGCTAAAGATGAACTACAGGCCAGCAACAGACCAGCTAAAGATGAACTACAGGCCAGCAACAGACCAGCTAAAGATGAACTACAGACCAGCTAAAGATTAACTACAGACCAGCAACAGACCAACTAAAGATGAACTACAGACCAACATGGACCTCTAGTGGCGCCGTTGGTCTGCTCAGCCTCTACAAACCAACACTGACCTCTAGTTGAGCCATCGGTCTGCTCAGCCTCTACAAACCAACACTGACCTCTAGTTGAGCCATCGGTCTGCTCAGCCTCTACAAACCAACACTGACCTCTAGTGGCGCCATCGGTCTGCTCAGCCTCTTTACAGTCCAGGTTCTTGAGGAGCTGCATGCTCTTCCCAGCCATGATGATCTGTTTGAGGACCGGCTTGAGGAAGGAGACCATGGTGAGCTGAGACCTGGATCCCTGCTCCCCTCCGCTGCTCCCGCTGGCCGCGTCGCTCAGCTTCTCCTCGCTCTCCACCGTCTCTGAGATACTGTACAAGGTGTAGGTGGCGTACCAAAAGTCTCTGTGATTCACTGGTACGTCCTTGTTCCTGGGTTGGGAGATGCAGAGAAGATAGGGGTCAGGACCAGTGATTTATATATACACACTAGATTACTACTATAGGGGGCGCTGTGTTGAAGCCAACACGCCTCCATCTTGGTACTCCCCCCACTTTATGCAATGTTAATTCTATTAAAGACACCTTAAAGCATACTTCACATTATATTATGTGAGCTTTTATATAAAAATATATATTTAAAGTTACATTTGTAGAGATGAATAATGTTACTGTCCCCACTAGAGCTGGCTGCAGCTGCGGAGGGGGAGAGAGAGAGAGCCGTAGCCAAGGCTAGCTGACTGAATGTTATTCATCTCCCCAACTCCATTGATCCTGAAACAACAGCCTACCCGTTGGTTGATCCCTGTAACCTACTCCTTGTCATTTAGCAGCCTTTTGTATACCATCTTGCATTGCATTAGTGAACTCACTCCACTCGCGACACACAGAGCCTCTTTGATTGGCCAACAACAAGCTACGCCGGTGTAGGCTGCGGTTGGCACTGTGCATATCATAAAAACCACATTGAAAACTAAGTTTGATTAAATTCAGAATTTGAAATGGCATGATATATCCTATGTAGCAATGTCAAATGGATATTTACATTTTGAAAAAGCCCTTTCAGTGTTAAAATAGGCCTAACAAGCATATAATCCGTCTCTAAAATGGCACCCTATTCCCAATAGTGCACTATTCCCTATAGGCTCTGGTCAACGGTAGTGCACTATATAGGGAATAGGGCACTGGTCAACAGTAGTGCACTATATAGGGAATAGGGCTCTGGTCTAAAGTAGTGCACTATATAGGGAATAGGGCTCTGGTCTAAAGTAGTGCACTATATAGGAAATAGGGCTCTGGTCTAAAGTAGTGCACTATATAGGGAATAGAGTGCCATTTGGAAAGCATGTTTAGTTCTAGTTGGCAGATGCCACCCAACACTGTCATGACATGTATGTAAAGAGAGCCTTCATCAAGGGCCTACGCACCCTGAGGAGTGCCAGGCCCAAGTATGTTCATGGCCAGAAGCTTCTACAGGCTTGTTCCATACCTTTGAATGATGAACTCTTTAGCGGGGTCAAACAGGTGACCATGAACGATCCATTCATCCACTATCTCTAGGTACGGTCTGACTGTCTCTGTCCACAGAGAGAATAACAGAGCCACCTAGGTCAGAGGTCAGGGTAGTTAGACAGTTACACCTGGCTGTTTGGAGTCGGTTAACTCTCACTCAAAGCCATGCACAAAACAAAACACACTCAGACATGCATGTAAACAAAACACTCACGGCCTGTTGGGATGCCTCTCCCACGCTGTCGTACTCTATGATAGCCTTGTAGAGTGTGTTGAGCAGGTGGGAGGCCCGCACCACGTTAGGGGTCTCAGGGGGTACCTCTGCCACACCCGTACAGAACACCTTGTGGAGCACCTTGATCTGGGCCAGGTGAGGGGTCAGTCTGTCCAGCACCCCCGCCAGGGTCACCGTCTCATCTACAGAGAGGTTATAACAGGGTCACCGTCTCATCTACAGAGAGGTTATAGCAGGGTCACCGTCTCATCTACAGAGAGGTTATAGCAGGGTCACCGTCTCATCTACAGAGAGGTTATAACAGGGTCACCGTCTCATCTACAGAGAGGTTATAACAGGGTCACCGTCTCATACACAGAGGTTATAACAGGGTCACCGTCTCATCTACAGAGGTTATAACAGGGTCACCGTCTCATCTAGAGAAGTTTTAACAGGTTATAACAGGGTCACCGTCTCATCTACAGAGAGGTTATAACAAGATCACGTCTAATCTACATAGAGGTTATAACAGGGTAACCGTCTAATCTACAGAGGTTATAACAAGATCACGTCTAATCTACATAGAGGTTATAACAGGGTCACCGTCTTATCTACAGAGAGGTTATAACAGGGTTGCAAAATTCCTGCAACTTTCTCAGAATTCTCATGTTTTCCAGAAATCCCATTTAAAAGATGACTGGAATCAGGCGGGAGGAAGCAAGAAATCTGCAATCCTTCGACCACGTCATGGAAGGCAGCGGAATTTGGAACTCTAACAATAGTATACATCAGACACAAGCCACAGGATAAACTGATCAACGATGAAAGGTAAACCTGCCTTTGCCTATGATGTCTCTCTCTATGGTGGTGAGCTCCTGTTTGAAGGAGGTGAAGTATTTGTAGAGGGCCCAGACAAAAGCCTGGTAAGTCCTGAAGGGAGGCTCGGTGCCCTGCTTAGAGGAGTAGGAGCCTGGAGGACAGGGCTCAGTGTTGTACCCTGTTACCTCGTCTATAAACCTCTGCAGCCGGAACACTGCCTGGCCGTAAGCTGCTATGTGCTCCAACACCGACCGTAGGCAGTTCTAGCAGGGAGAGAGACAGACAGAGAGAGTGAGTAGAAAGAGAGAGAGAGGAGAGAGTAGAAAGAGGAGAGAGAGACAGAAAGAAGGAGACAGAGGAGAGAGGAGAAAGAGAGAGTAGAAATAGAGAGAAAGAGGAGAGAGAGGAGAGAGAGAGAGAAGAGAGAGAGAGGAGAGAGAGGAGAGAGAGAGAGTAGAAATAGAGAGAAAGAGGAGAGAGAGAGAGAGGAGAGCGAGAGATGGGGTTAGACAGGGAACTCCAATGTTTGAGACCAATTTGTTCCAGATTGTTAACAAGACAAAGATACACAGGTAATGATGATGAGACTGTAGTCTTACGTTAGTCAGGTGAGTGACCACCACGTCATTCCTGACCACCACTTTTCCATCCTGATGCTGGAATATGAAGTGTTTCTTCACCCCAGAGAGCAGCCTGGGGACAAACAATCACGGATCAATTAAAGCCTTAAAGAGACTTTCCGGAAGAATGATTTTTAACCAGTAGCTCTGACAGGAGCGCTCAAGAGCCAAAACGGGTCCCCAAAAATGGAGTACTACGGCATATCTGTACAGCACGTCATTGGCTTCCTCTTTCTCCGCTGTGTGCGCGCGCATCTTGCTAGCAGTCACTCAAATGGCGAGGAGCTGAAGCTCATTGGCTGGAACTCGCATTTCTAGGGGGCTGGCGTACAAGGGGAAAACGGCACTGCACAGCTTCCAGAAAACAGTCACTTTCAAACTAAGGATTTCGTGGCTAATTGAGGTAAAACCGTAATTCTGCTCAGAGATTATACATGTGTGAACTACACATTGATACATCCATCCCAAAGCGTGAGGTTTAAAAAAATACTTAAGAAGCGCAACCATCTTACTCGCTTATGAGCTGTGAACTGTGAGTTTTATTTAACCTTTATTGAACTAGGCAAGTCAGTTAAGAACAAACTCTTCTTTTCGGAGGGCCTACCGGAGAACAGTGGGTTAACAGCCTTGTTCAGAGGCAGAACGACCGATTTCTACCTTGTGAGCTCGGGGATTCGATCATGCAACCTTTCGGTTACTAGTCCAACGCTCTAACCACTAGGCTACCTGCATCATGAGGAAAGAAAATGTGGATATATTGAAGCAACATCTCAAGACATCAATCTGGAAGTTAAAGCTTGGCCGCAAATGGGTCTTCCAAATGGAGAATGACCCCAAACATACTTCCAAAGTTGTGGCAAAATGGCTTAAGGACAACAAAGTCAAGGTATTGGAGTGGCCATCACATAGCCCTGACCTCAATCCTATTGAACATTTGTGGGCAGAACTGAAAAAGCGTGTGTGAGCAAGGAGGCCTACAAACCTGACTCAGTTACACCAGCTCTGTCAGGAGGAATGGGCCAAAATTCACCCAACTTATTGTGGGAAGCTTGTGGAAGGCTACCCAAAACGTTTGACCCAAGTTAAACAATTTAAAGGCAATACTACCAAATACTAATTGAGTAAACTTCTGACCCACTGGGAATGTGATGAAAGAAATAAAAGCTGAAATAAATAATTCTCTCTACTATTATTCTGACACTTCACATTCTTATAATAAAGTGGTGATCCTAACTGACCTAAGACAGGGAACTTTGACTAGGATTAAATGTCAGGAATTGTGAAACAGTTTATGTAAACTTCCAACTTCAACTGTACTTTTCTCTGTGAAGCCAGACTATTTTTCTAACTACCAAAAAAATTGCTACAAATATTAAAATGTTTAGAAAAACTTAATAAATAAATAGTTTCAACGGTATTGAAAAAACATGCCATCGCTATTTCCAAATACCCAGGTATATGGTATACCGCCCAAGCCTATTTTATTCATTAACTTTTAGTAATTTCTTAGAATAAAAACACTCTTCCTCAAATACTTTGATTGTGCTCCTGAATTTCGCTGTATGCTCCTTGTAATTTAAAAAAAGAATGTTCTCTATGAACCACGGCAAAATGTGTAGAATTGCAGGAAATTAGCGTCTAATTTAAAATGGCGGCATTGGCAACGCCCACAACCACCCCTCTCATTAACTTAACTTTGCCACCATTAGGGACCAGGGTTTCCCCCCCCACCATACAGGCCATTCCCCAGATCCCACCATACAGGCCATTCCCCAGATCCCACCATACAGGCCATTCCCCAGATCCCACCATACAGGCCATTCCCAGATCCCACCATACAGGCCATTCCCAGATCCCACCATACAGGCCATTCCCCAGATCCCACCATACAGGCCATTCCCCAGATCCCACCATACAGGCCATTCCCCAGATCCCACCATACAGGCCATTCCCCAGATCCCACTATACAGGCCATTCCCCAGATCCCACTATACAGGCCATTCCCCAGATCCCACTATACAGGCCATTCCCCAGATCCCACCATGTAGGCCATTCCCCAGATCCCACCATGTAGGCCATTCCCCAGATCCCACCATGTAGGCCATTCCCCCGATCCCACCATGTAGGCCATTCCCCAGATCCCACCATGTAGGCCATTCCCCAGATCCCACCATGTAGGCCATTCCCCAGATCCCACCATGTAGGCCATTCCCCAGATCCCACTATATAGGCCATTCCCCAGATCCCACTATATAGGCCATTCCCCAGATCCCACTATATAGGCCATTCCCCAGATCCCACTATATAGGCCATTCCCCAGATCCCACTATATAGGCCATTCCCCAGATCCCACTATATAGGCCATTCCCCAGATCCCACTATACAGAGTCGTGGCCAAAAGTTTTGAGAATGACACAAATATTAATTTCCACAAAGTTTGCTGCTTCAGTGTCTTTATATATTTTTGTCAGATGTTACTATGGAATACTGAAGTATAATTACCAGCATTTCATAAGAGTCAAAGGCTTTTATTGACAATTACATGAAGTTGAAGCAAAGAGTCAATATTTGCAGTGTTGACCCTTCTTTTTCAAGACCTCTGCAATCTGCCCTGGCATGTTGTCAATTAACTTCTGGGCCATATCCTGACTGATGGCAGCCCATTCTTGCATAATCAATGCTTGGAGTTTGTCAGAATTTATGGGTTTTTGTTTGTCAAACCGCCTCTTGAGGATTGACCACAAGTTCTCAATGGGATTAAGGTCTAGGGAGTTTCCTAGCCATGGACCCAAAATATCAATGTTTTGTTCCCGAGCCACTTAGTTATCACTTTGCCTTATGGCAAGGTCCTCTATGATGCTGGAAAAGGCATTGTTCGTCACCAAACTGTTCCTGGATGGTTGGGAGAAGTTTCTCTTGGAGGACGTGTTGGTACCATTCTTTATTCATGGCTGTGTTCTTAGGAAAAATTGTGAGTGCGCCCACTCCATTGGCTGAGAAGCAACCCCACACATGAATGGTCTCAGAATGCTTTACTGCTGGCATGACACAGGACTGATGCTAGCGCTCACCTTCTCTTCTCCGGACAAGCTTTTTTCCAAATGCCCCAAACAATCGAAAAGGGGATTCAGAGAAAATGACTTCACCCCAGTCCTCAGCAGTCCAATCCCTGTACCTTTTGCAGAATATTAGTCTGTCCCTGATGTTTTTCCTGGAGAGAAGTGGCTTCTTTGCTGCCCTTCTTGACACCAGGCCATCCTCCAAAAGTCTTCGCCTCACTGTGTGTGCAGATGCACTCACACCTGCCTGCTGCCATTCTTGAGCAAGCTCTGTACTGGTGGTGCCCCGATCCCGCAGCTGAATCAACTTTAGGAGACAGTCCTGGCGCCTGCTGGACTTTCTTGGGCACCCTGAAGCCTTCACAACAATTGAACCGCTTTCCTTGAAGTTCTTGATGATCCGATAAATGGTTGATTTAAGTGCAATCTTACAGGCAGCAATATCCTTGCCTGTGAAGTCCTTTTTGTGCAAAGCAATGATTATGGCACGTGTTTCCTTGCAGGTAACCATGGTTGGCAGAGGAAGAACAATAATTCCAAGCACCACCCTCCTTTTGAAGCTTCCAGTCTGTTATTCGAACTCAATCAGCATGAGAGTGATCTCCAGCCTTGTCCTCGTCAACACTCACACCTGTGTTAACGAGAGAATCACTGACATGTCAGCTGGTCCTTTTGTGGCAGGGCTGAAATGCAGTGGAAATGTTTTTTGGGGATTCAGTTGATTTGCATGGCAAAGAGGGACTTTGCAATTCATTGCAATTCATCTGATCACTCTTCATGACATTCTGGAGTATATGCAAATTGCCATCATACAAAGTGAGGCAGCAGACTTTGTGAATATTAATATTTGTGTCATTCTCAAAGCTTTTGGCCACGGCTATAGGCCATTCCCCAGATCCCACTACATAGGCCATTCCCCAAATCCCACTACATAGGCCATTCCCCAGACCCCACTATATAGGCCATTCCCCAAATCCCACTATACAGGCCATTCCCCAGATCCCACTATATAGGCCATTCCCCAGATCCCACTAAACAGGCCATTCCCCAGACCCCACTATATAGGCCATTCCCCAGACCCCACTATATAGGCCATTCCCCAGACCATTCATTTTCTCCCGCTCATATAGTCCAAAAGGAACATATACTATCCAGTATAAAGGCTGAAGTCCACAGCTCATTGTCTAAAACGGTTTCCATGGTAAAGACTATCCTGAGTCATGCCTGCTAGCATCAGAATGGAAATAAGAGCACAATGTGGTCTCAGTGGAATTACACAACCTGCCAGCACGGAAACGTCGACAGTCGCTACCAAGAGAATCATCCCATCTTACCACAGTGTCTCCCGGATCACTTGGGTCTCGGTGACAAAGGCTTTCTCTTCAGGCAGATACAATGGGTCAGTGTTGTACAAGTGTTGGTCCCTGTGGAGAAAAAAAACAATGATTTCAATTATAATCTCTTCACAAACGTCAACATAGCATGCACAGATACCCACGTCTGCCCAGAGCCCTTAGGGCCTGGTCAAAAGTAGTGTACTATATAAGGAATAGTGTTCTATTTGGGACTCAACCCAGGTTGTATTCTGGGTTCAGGGGTCATACCAGACGTTGAGCAGGTTGGAGTGTAGATGGAGACTGTGGGGGAAGCGAGGAGTGTGGCCCTGCCAGTACGGAGTAACCACATGTTGCTCTAACCAGGACCTGGCATCGGGCTCACCCACTGTAATAACAAGACAATAAACCCACAAGACAATAAACCCACTGTGACCACAAGACAAACCCACAAGACAATAAACCCACTGTGACCACAAGACAATAAACCCACTGTAACCACAAGACAATAAACCCACAAGACAATAAACCCACTGTGACCACAAGACAAGACAATAAACCCACTAATAACAGAACAGCACGAGGACAGACATTCACAAAGGACCTAGAAAGGCATTACAGTTGAAAACAGAAATACATGAAGTTCAGAAAATGTCTGATATTTTTCATCAAGAAATGTCTGAGGATTTTTTTTGAGTGAAATGTTTGACGTCGTATTATGCGTCCCCAATGACACCCTAATTCCCTACATAGTGCACTAGTTTTGACCAGAGCCCTATGGGTGCACGATACAGGGAATAGGGTGCTATTTGGGCTTCAGGTACTGAGAGTATATGATCTGTACCTGTCCAGGTAACAGGGACCGTCTTCTCTGCCTGCTCCTCCTGGGGGGTGCGGTCCACCTGTATCCCAGAATCTTCTCTGCTGAGGGGCTGCTGACTGTCCTCGTCCTCGCTCTCCTCCTCAGACCACTCCTAGGTAGAGAGATGTTTAACTTGTTAGGGAGTGGCAGCTGAGGGGTCGGTTTTGGAGAGCCTGGCGTGCCAAAAGTAAAATGCCTCCCATTCAGGCCCAGAAAATAGGATATGCACATATTTAGTACCATTGGATAGGAAACACTCTGAATTTTCCAAAAGTGTTAACCATTTGTCTGTAAGTGAAACAGAACGCATACGGCAGGCGAAGCCCCGAGGACTTTCTGTCCTGGAAAAAGTGGTTTTGACAAGAGTGCCTCATTGGGAACCCCTCATGAAAATGGCCATATAAGGGCATATGAATGCAGTACCCATCGCTTCCTTTAGATGTCAACAGTCTCGAGACAGTGTAAAATTTCATTTTGGATGAATTAGACCAGAGAAGAAGAGCAAACCAGGAAGTGACCTTTTTATGTAAACAGTACCCAGTGCGCGTTAGCGACAAAGCGCGCAGTGTCTTTTTTACCGTCTTTATCGATCAGTTTATATTCCGGTTGATTTATAATAGTAAATATACGTAAAAGTGTTCCTAAGGATACATTTAAAACTATGTTTGATTGTTCTTGGACAAGTTTATAGGTATAAGATGAACGAGTTTACGTCACGTTTCAATGGACTAGTGGAGGCTGTCGTTTCTGATTATAACCTTGCTTGAACCAAATGGAGGATTTATGGATAAAATACATTACTTTTTCTAACAAAAGAACCATGGATTGTCTTCGTTGGACACTTAGGATGACCTCAGCAGAAGTTCTTCAACAGGTAATTGATTTTTTCGCTGTGAAATGTGTTGTGTGTGCCATGATGGCTAATCGATTCATGGCTATGGGAAAAATATGTGAGGTGCTACCCTCAAACAATCAAATGTGCTGCTTTACGTAAAGCCTTTTTGAAATCTGACAACGCTGTGATATTGCCAAGAAACAGAGCTTTTGATGAGTATGGAACACTTGTATATTGGTGGATGTTTAATAATTCAACTTTGGGATTTTGAATTTGGCGCCTTACATTTCACCTGGTAGTGTCGGGAGCAGCCCGCTAGCGCCCCAGCAATCCCTGAGAGTTTATCAGACCGCTCCCGGGTAGAGAGACGTTTAACTTATTGGGGATTGCTGGGGCGCTAGCGCCCCAATCCCGACACTACCAGGTGAAATGCAAGGCGCCAAATTCAAAATCCAAAAGATGAATTATTAAACATCCACCAATATACAAGTTCCATACTCATCAAAAGCTCTGTTTCTTGGCAATATCACTGTTATGAATAAATTCATATGATTTATGTTTAATGACTAAATTATTATATGTTTAAAATAATATGTTTAAGTAATTACTAAGAATGTTATTTTCCTGAAAATATATGTAATAGGTGTTAGAGGAATAGGTCTAGAACTTTTTAAAAGACTAAGACATCGTGTTACTATTTTGCAATCTAAGCAGGATGATTTTACGTATATTTACGTATATTTACTATTATAAATCAACCGGAATATAAACTGATCGATAAAGACGGTAAAAAAGACACTGCGCGCTTTGTCGCTAACGCGCACTGGGTACTGTTTACATAAAAAGGTCACTTCCTGGTTTGCTCTTCTTCTCTGGTCTAATTCATCCAAAATGAAATTTTACACTGTCTCGAGACTGTTGACATCTAAAGGAAGCGATGGGTACTGCATTCATATGCCCTTATATGGGCATTTTCATGAAGGGAGGGGTTCCAAATGAGCAATGTGTCAAAACCACTTTCCAGGACAGAAATTCCTCGGGGTTTCGCCTGCCATATGCGTTCTGTTTTACTCACAGACAAATGGTTAACACTTCTGGAAAATTCAGAGTGTTTCCTATCCAATGGTACTAAATATGTGCATATCCTATTCTCTGGGCCTGAATGAGAGGCATTTTACTTTGGGCACGCCAGGCTCTCCAAAACGGTCACCTCGTGCACCGATCCCTAAGAAGTTAACAGACCGCTCCCAGGTAGAGAGACGTTTAACAGACCGCTCCCAGGTAGAGAGACGTTTAACAGACCGCTCCCAGGTAGAGAGGCGTTTAACAGACCGCTCCCAGGTAGAGAGGCGTTTAACAGACCGCTCCCAGGTAGAGAGCGTTTAACAGACCGCTCCCAGGTAGAGACGTTTAACAGACCGCTCCCAGGTAGAGAGACGTTTAACAGACCGCTCCCAGGTAGAGAGACGTTTAACAGACCGCTCCCAGGTAGAGAGACGTTTAACAGACCGCTCCCAGGTAGAGAGACGTTTAACAGACCGCTCCTAGATAGAGAGGTAGATACACACAGACCGCATGAGAGAGGAATGTACACAAGGAAGAGGGAGACAGTTAGTTCGTGGAAGTATGCCTTATCTACTTTGAAGAACTAGTCAAATGATTTGGTCAGACAGCTCTGCAGCATACTTAGGCAGGCTAGCTAAATAGGATGACTGAAGACAGCACGGGGAGAACAGAGATAACGATAGACGGTCTGGCTGGCTGTTACTGCCTTAGCAGAGATGAGGACTTTAAGGAATGAATAATAATTAAGTCATCAAATACTGAAAAAGCAATATACACAACTGAAATATTGTATTATTTCATAGACATTTCCTATTTTTCAATTGATGTCTACCCAATGTGGACCTGACAAAGACAATGGAATATTTTCTTTTACTATTTTTGGCTTTGGAATTGCCCCCCCAAAAAGCTCTGAAATCATTTTAATGTCATTATTTTATAATGCATTAGATTTGTTTTATTTATTTTTATCTATAATTCTTTTTATAATGGAACCGAAACCAAACCGACCTCAAAAAGCACTAATCACTCAGTAGTAGTAGAGAGAGACTCCTGATAGAGACAGTTAACAGTTAGCATCAAAACAAGGCCAGCCAGTGGAAGGACTACACTACAGCAAATCAACCGTCCCATTAGATCTGACTGGATCAGACAGAGGGCTTGGAGAGACATGGGCTCTGGTCAATAGGCTGGCGTTTGGACGGCACCATGGTTTCAAAACAGTACAGTAGATTCTGGTAATAACATAACGAAGGGGTTAACATCACGGAACATTTTTTGAAATGGAAAATAAGCAGAATAAGGGTTGAAGCCTGGTTTACTCACTGGGGTGTCTGGGTATGGGCCCGTGTCCAGCTCTCCTTCCTGCAAATATCCACACCAGTCAAAGTCGTCTTCTTTCTCTACACAGACACAGGGGATCATGTGGCCCAGACTGAAAACACATCACGAGCAAGAGGACCATCAGAGGAATGAATGGGTACTCACCAGTCTCCTTCAGTCTGGGTGTCTCGCTGTAGTTGGAGGTAAGGGGAGAGTCTGACAGGTGTAGGAGAAGGTCCAGGAGTCCGTGATGAACGTCAGTCTGTAACAAAACATAGGAGGACACAAGGTAGGTCATTCACTGCACTGCAAACTAAGCGTACAGGTTAATTTTATGATACAGGCTGTGTGCATTACGTTGATTATATGCGAGCCTGCCAGACGAGATAAATGCCTTTTATTCTCGCTTTGAGGCAAGAAACACTGAAGAATGCATGAGAGCACCAGCTGTTCCGGACGACTGTGTGATCACGCTCTCCATAGCTGATGTGAGTGAGTAAGACCTTTAAACAGGTTAACATTCACAAAGCCGCGGGGCCAGACAGATTACCAGGACGTGTACTCAAAGCATGCGCGGACCAACTGGCAAGTGTCTTCACTGACATTTTCACACCACACAACTATCATGTTCCAAACACACCAAGACAGTCGTGAAGAGGGCACAACGACACCTTTTCCCCCTCAGGAGACTGAAAAGATTTGGCATGGGTCCTCATTTCCTCAAAAGGTTCTACAGCTGCACCATCGAGAGCATCCTGACTGGTTGCATCACTGCCTGGTATGGCAACTGCTCCGCCTCCGACCGCAAGGCGCTACAGAGGGTAGTGCGTACGGCCCAGTACATCACTGGGGCCAAGCTTCCTGCCATTCAGGACCTATACACCAGGCAGTGTCAAAGGAAGGCAAGTCATAGACGAAAGTCATAAGACTGTTCTCTCTGCTACCGCACGGCAAGCGGTACCGGAGCGCCTAAAGACTAGGTCCAAAAGGCTCCTTGACAGCTTCAACATTCAAGCCATAAGTCTGCTGAACAACTAAACTAATCAAATGGCCACCCAGACTATTTACATTGAACCCCCCAGTCATACGTATAGGGGTCCTATTCAATTCTAGGGCCATACCTTAGTTCTAAAATAAATACAAGGACACAGTCAGATGATTCACAAGCACTGAGAAGTATAGCTCCGACTGCAACTAGGATTTGTCATTAAACCTGTAATGCCTATAACAGGCCCTAGTTACAGTTAAGTAAACCCATAGATGGTGCCTACAACAGGCCCTAGTTACAGTTAAGTAAACCCATAGATGGTGCCTACAACAGGCCCTAGTTACAGTTAAGTAAACCCATAGATGGTGCCTATAACAGGCCCTAGTTACAGATGGTGCCTACAACAGGCCCTAGTTACAGATGGTGCCTACAACAGGCCCTAGTTACAGTTAAGTAAACCCATAGATGGTGCCTATAACAGGCTGTAGTTACAGTTAAGTAAACCCATAGATGGTGCCTACAACAGGCCCTAGTTACAGTTAAGTAAACCCATAGATGGTGCTTACAACAGGCTCTAGTTACAGTTCGAGGATTTTTCACCTAGTCGACTCGGGGATTCGAACCAGCGACCTTTCAGTTATTGGCGCAACGCTAGTCTACCTGCACCCCCCCCCTACTTGTAATTATACAGTGTGTGTGCATTATGTCTCTTGTCCAACCATACCTTAGTTCCATCTGTGTTGGGTAGCGGTGAGTTGAGGAACTCTTCTGTCAGTCTGGCCCAGCTCTCTGCTTTACACAGGTCTGAATGCACCATCAGTTTCTCATAGATCCTGAAACAGTGGTATTTCATCGGGCTCATAACGAACAAAGTAACGTGAATTCTACATACACAAATCATAAAACCTGTTCGCCAACTCACCCATTCACACTGCGTTGAACTTTATGACTATTGGCATCGAGGAAACGGTGAAACCTGCCAACACAGAGACACACGATGGCCATCATAGCGGTGAATCTTTGACCATAGCGCCTTTTCTAGAGCAGCCGTGTAATCCTAATTCAACAAGTGGCGTCCTTACCTGAAATTGGACCAGGTAAATTTCAGTGCCAGTTGAAAGTTGTGCTCTTCTTCATCTTGAATGCCACTGATCTGTTTGACCAGGTTCTTCACCTCTTCCTCGGTCTCCTTGTCGAATTTGGTCCAATGCGCCTGTGACATTGTCGGTGGCCAAGGTGTCAATTCACCGACGATTCAAACTGCATGTATTGACAGCTGGATAGTTGATGCTGTGTCGTCGGATAGTGCTAGATAAATGTTTTCAATTAACTAGCCAGCGTACTATACTGGCCGTCACGTTGACATTCATTCTGTGGGAACAGTGGTGGCTAACTAGCTAGGCGTTAGCAACGAGAAAAGAGCTCCAACGAGGCGTAACTAAAGACACGTCCCTTTAAGTTATGCTACTAAAACTAGAGAAATTACATCGTTTAATGCATTATTTACGCGTCAGAAACACGTTGCAATGAATGCATTTGTTTCTGCTCTCCGCCGTTAAGTTTTATTTTGATAGCTATGGCTATCTCAACGCAACAACTTCTCGACCACTGGCAACACTAACGATGACGTCACTGTCCTTTAGTAATGAGAAAACCTTCAAAATAAAAGCCCGAATTTCAAAACATTTAAATCGAATTATTTTGTGGGGGCTGGGATTAAAAATAAGAAATGTAATAAAAATATAGGACAAAACACACATCATGACAAGAGAGACCTAAGACGACAACATAGCATGGCAGCAACACATGAAAACACAGCATGGTAGCAACACATTAAAACACAGCATGGTAGCAACACAACATGGCAGCAGCACAACATGGTAGCAGCACAAAGGGCAAGAAGGCAGAGACAACAATACATCACTTGAAGCAGCCACAACTGTCAGTAAGAGTGTCCATGACTGAGTCTTTGAATGACAATAACAAGGCTAATACACCAGTACCAAGTCAATGTGCGGGGTAACAGGTTAGTCGAGGTAATTGGGGTAAAATGTCAAGTGAAATCATTAAATCTAATTTTATTGGTCACATACACATGGTTAGCAGATGTTAATACGAGTGTAGCGAAATGCTTGTGCTTCTAGATCCGACAGTGCAGTAATATCTAACAAGTAATCTAACAATTCCCCAACAACTACCTAATACACACACATCTAAAGGGGTGAATGAGAATATGTACATATAAATATATGGATGTTTATTTTTCATTTTACCCTTATTTTACCAGGTAAATCAACTGAGAACACATTCTCATTTACAGCAACAACCTAGGGAATAGTTACAGGGGAGCATGAATGAGCCAATTGGAAGCTGGGGTTGATTAGGTGACCATGATGAGGGCCAGATTGGGAATTTAGCCAGGACACCGGGGTTAACACCCCTACTCTTAAGATAAGTGCCATGGGATCTTTAGTGACCACAGAGAGTCAGGACACCCGCTTAAAATCCCATCCGAAAGACGGCACCCTACACAGGGCAATGTCCCCAATCACTGCCCTGGGGCATTGGGATATTATTATTTTTTTTAGACCAGAGGAAAGGATGCCTCCTACCGGCCCTCCATCACCACTTTTGAAAAAATTGTGTTGAATGACCAATGTAGTTGTTGTCTTTGATTATCTTTTTGGCCTTCTTGTGACATCGGGTTCTGTGGGTGTCCTGGAGGGCAGGTAGTTTGCCAGGCGGTGATACAGCCCGACAGGATGCTCTCAGTTATGCATCTGTAAAAGTTTATGAGGGTTTAAGGTGACAAGCCAAATGTCTTGGACCATTTCAGTTGATTTGTGATGTGTACGCCGAGGAAGGAGGTGTTTAGTCCCAAGGTCCTTAGCTTAGTGATGAGCTTTGAGGGCACTATGGTGAACAGTGTTGTGTTCTAGACCACTTGAAGTGAGACCGAGTCAAGACCAGGAGGGGGACAAGGGGTCAGAGACAGTGAGTCCAATTCAAGACCATGATTGTAATTTTGTCAAATCACCACCATAATAAGAGTTCAAAATGTCCAGTATTTCTGTGTTCAGAACAAATGGATTCTTTAGACATTCAGAATAGTGGACAGTTCCACCAGCTGGTCCAACGTGAGGGTGGTGTCTCGGCAGGCCAACTCCCGACGGACGTCCTCGCGCAGACTGCACCGGTAGTGATCGATCAGGGCCCTGTCACTCCATCCCGCGCTGGCGGCCAGGGTGCGAAAGTCCAAAGTGAAATCCTGCGCGCTCCTCGTCCCCTGCCTCAGATGGAACAGACTTTCACCCGCCGCTCGACCCTCAGGCGGGTGGTCGAAAACTGCCCTAAAGCAGCGATAGACGTAAAAATATAGCCAAGCCCAACATAACGGATCACAATACAACAAACAATCACTCACAAACACACATGGGGGAACAGAGGGTTAAATAATGAACAAGTAATTGTGGGATTGAAACCAGGTGTAAAGGACAAAGGACAAAACCAATGGATAATGAAAAATGGATCAGCGGTGGCTAGAAAACCGGTGACGTCGACCGACGAAAGGCCGCCCGAACAAGGAGAGGGACCGACTTCGGTGGAAGTCGTGACATTCGTGGCTGTTTATTTACCACCACAGACGGATTCTGGCACTAAGACCACAATCAGCCAGCTGTATAAGGAAATAAGCAAACAGGAAACCACTCACCCAGAGGCGGTGCTCCTAGTGGCCGGAGACTTTAATGCAGGGAAACTTAAATCAGTTCTACCTAATCTCTATCAACATGTTAAATGTGCAACCAGAGGGAAAAAACTCTAGACCACCTATACTCCACACACAGAGACACGTACAAAGCTCTCCCTCGCCCTCCATTTGGCAAATCTGGCCATAATTCTATCCTCCTGATTCAAATCAAATCAAATTTTATTTGTCACATACACATGGTTAGCAGATGTTAATGCGAGTGTAGCGAAATGCTTGTGCTTCTAGTTCCGACCATGCAGTAGTATCTAACAAGTAATCTAACAAATCTCACAACAACTACCTTATACACACAAGAGTAAAGGAATGAATACGAGTATGTACATATAAATATATGGATGAGCGATGGCTGACCGGCATAGGCAAGATGCAGTAGATGGTATGGAGTACAGTATATACACACACACATATATATATATATATATATATATATACACACACATATATATGAGATGAGTAATGTAGGATATGTAAACATTATATAAATGGCATTGTTTAAAGTGGCTAGTGATACATTATTTCATCCAATTATAATTATTAAAGTGGCAAGTGATTCCTGCTTACAAGCAAAAAATAAAGCAGGAAGTACAAGTGACTCGCTCAATATGGAAGTGGTCAGATGACTCTGATGCTAAGCTACAGGACTGTTCTGCAGCACAGACTGGAACATGTTCCGGGATTCCTCCAAAGGCATTGAGGAGTATATCACCTCAGTCACCGGCTTCATCAATAAGTGCCTCGACGATGTCGTCACCACAGTGACTTTACGTACATTTCCCAACCAGAAGCCATGGATTACAGGCAACATCCGCATCGAGCTAAAGGCTAGAGCTGCAGCTTTCAAGGAGAGGGACACTAATATGGACGCTGAGAAGAAATCCCGCTATGCCCTCAGACGAACCATCAAACAAGCAAAGCGTCAATACAGGACTAAGATGGAATCCTACTACACCGGCTCTTATGCTCATCATATGTACAACAAAGAGAAACCCAGCCGCGAGCTGCCCAGTGACGCAAGTATATCAGATGAGCTAAATGGCTTTCATGCTCGCTTCGAAACAAGCAACACTGAAGCATGCATGAGAGAACCAACTGTGTGATCACGCTCTCCGTAGCCTTAATCTTCAAACAGGTCAACATTCACAAAGCTGCGGGCCCAGACGGATTACCAAGATGTAAAAGCATGCGCGGACCAAGTGTCTTCACTGACATTTTCAACCTCAACCTGACCGAGTCTGTAACACCTACATTTGAAGTCGGAAGTTTACATACACCTCAGCCAAATACATTTGAACTAAGTTTTTCACAATTCCTGACATTTAATCCTGGTAAAAATTCCCTGTCTTAGGTCATTTAGGATAACCACTTTATTATAAGAATGTGAAATGTCAGAATAATAGTAGAGAATGATTTATTTTAGCTTTTATTTTTTTGTCACATTCCCAGTGGGTCAGAAGTTTACATACACTCAATTAGTATTCGGTAGCATCGCCTTTAAATTGTTTAACTTGGGTCAAACGTTTTGGGTGGCCTTCCACAAGCTTCCCACAATAAGTTGGGTGAATTTCCATTCCTCCTGACAGAGCTGGTGTAACTGAGTCAGGTTTGTAGGCCTCCTTGCTTGTACATGCTTTTTCAGTTCTGCCCACAGATTTTCTATGGGATTGAGGTCAGGGCTTTGTGATGGCCACTCCAATACCTTGACTTTGTTGTCCTTAAGCCATTTTGCCACAACTTTGGAAGTATGTTTTGGGTCATTTCCATTTGGAAGACCCATTTGCGACTAAGCTTTAACTTCCTGACTGATGTCTTGAGATGTTGCTTCAATATATCCACATCATTTTCCTTCCTCATGATGCCATCTATTTTGTGAAGTGCACCAGTCCCTCCTGCAGCAAAGCACCCCCACAACATGATGCTGCCAACCCCCCGTGCTTCACGGTTGGGATGGTGTTCTTCAGTTTGCAAGCCTCCCCCTTTTTCCTCCAAACATATTGATGGTCATTATGGCCAAACAGTTATATTTTTGTTTCATCAGACCAGAAGACATTTCTCCAAAAAGTACGATCTTTGTCCCCATGTGCAGTTGCAAACAGTAGTCTGGCTTTTTTATGACGGTTTTGGAGCAGTGGCTTCTTCCTTGCTGAATGCCTTTCAGGTTATGTTGATATAGGACTCGTTTTACTGTGGATATAGATACTTTTGTACCTGTTTCCTCCAGCATCTTCACAAGGTCCTTTGCTGTTGTTCTGGGATTGATTTGCACTTTTTGCACCAAAGTACGTTCATCTCTAGGAGACAGAACGCGCCTCCTTCCTGAGTGGTATGATGGCTGCATGGTCGCATGGTGTTTATACTTGCGTACTACTGTTTGTACAGATGAATGTGGTACCTTCAGGCGTTTGGAAATTGCTCCCAAGGATGAACCAGACTTGTGGAGATCTACCATTTTTTTCTGAGGTCTTGGCTGATTTCTTTTGATTTTCCCATAATGTCAAGCAAAGAGGCACTGAGTTTGAAGGTAGACCTTGAAATACATCCATAGGTACACCTCCAATTGACTCAAATTATGTCAATTAGCCTATCAGAAGCTTCTAAAGCCATGACATCATTTTCTGGAATTTTCCAAGCTGTTTAAAAGCACAGTCAACTTAGTGTATGCAAACTTCTGACCCACTGGAATTGTGATACAGTGAATGATAAGTGAAATAATCTCTCTGTAAACAATTGTTGGAAAATTTTACAAAATGTACAATGTACAAAGTAGATGTCCTAACCGACTTGCCAAAACTATAGTTTGTTAACAAGAAATTTGTGGAGTGGTTGAAAAACATGTTTTAATGACTCCAACCTAAGTGTATGTACATTTCCGACTTCAACTGTACATGTTTCAAACAGACCGCCATAGTGCCTGTGCCCAAGAACACTAAGGTAACCTGCCTAAATGATTACCGCCCAGTAGCACTCACGTCATTAGCCATGAAGTGCTTTGAAAGGCTGGTCATGGATCACATCAACACCGTCATGCCGGAAACCCAAGACCCACACCAATTTGCATACCACCCCAACAGATCCACAGAGGATGCAATCTCAATCACACTACACACTGCCCTTTCACACCTGGACAAAAGAACACCTATGTTAGAATGCTGTTCATTGACTACAGCTCAGCGTTTAACACCATAGTGCCCTCAAAGCTCATCACTAAGCTAAGGACCCTGGGACTAAACAGCTCCCTCTGCAACTGGATCCTCGACTTCCTGACGGGCCACCCCCCAGGTGGTGAGGGTAGGTAGCAACACATCTGCCACGCTGATCCTCAACACGGGGGCCCCTCAGGGTTGTGTGCTTAGTCCCCTCCTGTACTCCCTGTTCACCCACGACTGCGTGGCCAAACACTACTCCGACACCATCATTTCTGACGACACAACAGTGGTAGGCCTGATTACCGACAATGATGAGACAGCCTATAGGGAAGAGGTCAGAGAACTGGCAGTGTGGTGCCAGGACAACAACCTCTCCCTCAATGTGAGCAAGACAAAGGAGCTGATCGTGGACTACAGGAAAAAGGGGGCCAAACAGGCCCCCATTACCAATGACGGGGTAATGGGGAGAGAGTTAAAGTTCCTTGGTCCAAATACACCAAGAGAGTCGTGAAGAGGGCAAGACAAAACCTATTCCCCCTCAGGAGACTGAAAAGTTTTGGCATGGGTCCTCAGATCAAAAGGTTCTACAGCTGCACCATCGAGAGCATCCTGACTGGTTGCATCACTGCCTGGTATGGCAACTGCTCGGCCTTCGACCACAAGGCACTGCAGAGGGTAGTGCGTCTGACCAAGTACATCACTGGGGCCAAGCTTCCTGCCATCCAGGACCTCTATACCAGGCGGTGTCAGAGAATGGCCCTAAAAATGGTCAAAGACCAGCCACCCTAGTCATAGACTGTTCTCTCTGCTACCACATGGCAAGCGGTACCGAGGGCCAAGTCTAGGTCCAAGAGGCTTCTAATCAGCTTCTACCCCCAAGCCATAAGACTCTGAACTTCTAATCAAATGGCTACCCAGACTATTTTATTGCCCCCTCTTTTACACTGCTGCTACTCTCTGTTGCTGTCATCTATGCATAGTCACTTTAATAACTCTACCTTCATGGACATATTACCTCAATTACCTTGACTAACCGGTGCCCCCGCACATTGACTCTGTAGCGGTACCCCCTGTATATAGCCTCCACATTGACTCTGTACCGGTACCCCCTGTATATAGCCTCCACATTGACTCTGTGCAGTACCCCTGTATATAGCCTCCACATTGACTCTGTACCGGTACCCCTGTATATAGCCTCCACATTGACTCTGTGCAGTACCCCCTGTATATAGCCTCCACATTGACTCTGTACAGTACCCCCTGTATATAGCCTCCACATTGACTCTGTACCGGTACCCCCTGTATATAGCCTCCACATTGACTCTGTACCGGTATTGTGATACAGTGAATGATAAGTGAAATAATCTCTCTGTAAACAATTGTTGGAACATTTTTACAAAATGTACAATGTACAAAGTAGATGTCCTAACCGACTTGCCAAAACTATAGTTTGTTAACAAGAAATTTGTGGAGTGGTTGAAAAACATGTTTTAATGACTCCAACCTAAGTGTATGTACATTTCCGACTTCAACTGTACATGTTTCAAACAGACCGCCATAGTGCCTGTGCCCAAGAACACTAAGGTAACCTGCCTAAATGATTACCGCCCAGTAGCACTCACGTCATTAGCCATGAAGTGCTTTGAAAGGCTGGTCATGGATCACATCAACACCGTCATGCCGGAAACCCAAGACCCACACCAATTTGCATACCACCCCAACAGATCCACAGAGGATGCAATCTCAATCACACTACACACTGCCCTTTCACACCTGGA
The DNA here is from genome assembly GCA_030435695.1 of Brachymystax lenok tsinlingensis. Lineage (NCBI taxonomy): Eukaryota > Metazoa > Chordata > Actinopteri > Salmoniformes > Salmonidae > Brachymystax > Brachymystax lenok. Next base: position 755,690 of record CM059793.1, read on the forward strand.
CAAAAGAACACCTATGTTAGAATGCTGTTCATTGACTACAGCTCAGCGTTCAACACCATAGTGCCCTCAAAGCTCATCACTAAGCTAAGGACCCTGGGACTAAACAGCTCCCTCTGCAACTGGATCCTCGACTTCCTGACGGGCCACCCCCCAGGTGGTGAGGGTAGGTAGCAACACATCTGCCACGCTGATCCTCCAACACGGGGCCCCTCAGGGTTGTGTGCTTAGTCCCCTCCTGTACTCCCTGTTCACCCACGACTGCGTGGCCAAACACTACTCCGACACCATCATTTCTGACGACACAACAGTGGTAGGCCTGATTACCGACAATGATGAGACAGCCTATAGGGAAGAGGTCAGAGAACTGGCAGTGTGGTGCCAGGACAACAACCTCTCCCTCAATGTGAGCAAGACAAAGGAGCTGATCGTGGACTACAGGAAAAAGGGGGCCAAACAGGCCCCCATTACCAATGACGGGGTAATGGGGAGAGAGTTAAAGTTCCTTGGTCCAAATACACCAAGAGAGTCGTGAAGAGGGCAAGACAAAACCTATTCCCCCTCAGGAGACTGAAAAGTTTTGTCATGGGTCCTCAGATCAAAAGGTTCTACAGCTGCACCATCGAGAGCATCCTGACTGGTTGCATCACTGCCTGGTATGGCAACTGCTCGGCCTTCGACCACAAGGCACTGCAGAGGGTAGTGCGTACGGCCAAGTACATCACTGGGGCCAAGCTTCTTGCCATCCAGGACCTCTATACCAGGCGGTGTCAGAGAATGGCCCTAAAAATGGTCAAAGACCAGCCACCCTAGTCATAGACTGTTCTCTCTGCTACCACATGGCAAGCGGTACCGGAGGGCCAAGTCTAGGTCCAAGAGGCTTCTAATAAGCTTCTACCCCCAAGCCATAAGACTCCTGAACTTCTAATCAAATGGCTACCCAGACTATTTTATTGCCCCCTCTTTTACACTGCTGCTACTCTCTGTTGCTGTCATCTATGCATAGTCACTTTAATAACTCTACCTTCATGGACATATTACCTCAATTACCTTGACTAACCGGTGCCCCCGCACATTGACTCTGTGCAGTACCCCCTGTATATAGCCTCCACATTGACTCTGTACCAGTACCCTGTATATAGCCTCCACATTGACTCTGTACCGGTACCCTGTATATAGCCTCCACATTGACTCTGTGCAGTACCCCCTGTATATAGCCTCCACATTGACTCTGTACAGTACCCCCTGTATACAGCCTCCACATTGACTCTGTACCAGTACCCCCTGTATATAGCCTCCACATTGACTCTGTACCAGTACCCCCTGTATATAGTCTCCACATTGACTCTGTGCAGTACCCCTGTATATAGTCTCCACATTGACTCTGTGCAGTACCCCCTGTATATAGCCTCCACATTGACTCTGTGCAGTACCCCCTGTATATAGCCTCCATATTGACTCTGTGCAGTACCCCCTGTATATAGCCTCCACATTGACTCTGTACCGGTACCCCCTGTATATAGCCTCCACATTGACTCTGTGCAGTACCCCCTGTATATAGCCTCCACATTGACTCTGTGCAGTACCCCTGTATATAGCCTCCACATTGACTCTGTACCAGTACCCCCTGTATATAGCCTCCACATTGACTCTGTGCAGTACCCCCTGTATATAGCCTCCACATTGACTCTGTACCAGTACCCCCTGTATACAGCCTCCACATTGACTCTGTGCAGTACCCCCTGTATATAGCCTCCACATTGACTCTGTACCGGTACCCCCTGTATATAGCCTCCACATTGACTCTGTACAGTACCCCCCTGTATATAGCCTCCACATTGACTCTGTACCAGTACCCCCTGTATATAGCCTCCACATTGACTCTGTGCAGTACCCCTGTATATAGCCTCCACATTGACTCTGTGCAGTACCCCCTGTATATAGCCTCCACATTGACTCTGTGCAGTACCCCCTGTATATACCCTCCACATTGACTCTGTACCGGTACCCCCTGTATATAGCCTCCACATTGACTCTGTACCGGTACCCCCTGTATATAGCCTCCACATTGACTCTGTAGCGGTACCCCCGTATATAGTCCCGCTATTGTTATTTACTGCTGCTCTTTAATTATTTGTTTTTCTTATCTCTTACTTTTGTTTTGTATTTTCTTAAAACTGCATTGTTGGTTAGGGGCTTGTAAGTAAGCATTTCACTGTAATGTTTACACCTGTTGTAATCGGCGCATGTGACTAATACAATTTGATTTGAGTGCGTCTTTAATAACTCCCTAAGCACATTTCTTAGGACATAGTTGGTCAGAACAATTCTCAGAATGATCAGTGACGTTACAGTAGGACACCTGGAGGCTGGAGATTCTCTGTCCAGCAGGCAGGAAGAACTGCTTGTTTGTTGGTGTGTGTGTCTGCATACGTGTGTGTTTGCTCGTAGGTGTGTGTCTACGTGTGTGTTTTACATACCTTCACCCTGTCTGAAGCCAATTTGCGTGGTCACCTGGGAGAAGCTGAGCTTGTTGTGTTTTAGTCCATTGCTTTTCAACCACAGCTGAGGAGATAAAGGTTTCCACTTCCTCCTCTATTTTTCCAGACCAATACACAACCCCCGGGCTAGACAATGACCCTGCATGTATGGACAGAGGTGGGAGAGCGAGGCACCTGATTGTCGTTACCTCTAATTGGGGATCATACTTAAGAGGGACAGCGACAATGCCGGGGCCCGCGGCAAACAGGAGCCCAAGGAAAATCCCAATATATTTTTTGGGGGGGGGCACATGGGGCGAATGGCCGAGCCGAGGCGAGAGCTAAAGCCCGAATGGAGGAATATAAAGGAGTTTAGGGAATGATATCGAAGAGAGGTGTTGGCGAGGAATGAGCTGCAGCGCAGGCGCCTAGAGGAGCACCTTCCCAGCCAGGTGTGTCCTGTGCCAGCTCTCCGTACTCGCCTTGAAGAACGTGTCATCAGCCTGTGAGACCTGTGCCGGCTCAACGCACCAGGCTTCCAGTGCGCCTTCCCAGCCAGGTACGTCCAGTGCCAGCTCCCCGCACTCGCCCTGAAGAGCGTGTCACCAGTCTGGTGAGACCTGTGCCGGCTCCACGCAACAGGCTTCCAGTGCGCCTTCCTAGCCCGGTGCCAGTGACGGAGCCTTCCTCTGCACCAAGATCCAAGCCGGGCACGGCGTTCAGCCCGGCTATATGGCCGGATCCATGGGCTGAGTGGGTGCTACGAACCGCCACCGACGCTAGTCACCACCGAACCATCCCCATCATGTTCAGGTTTTGCGTCCGGACGGTGAAAAACATGGCCCACCTTGCCTGGCGAGGGTTCAGTCTCCTCGCTGACCGGATGTACGCCACTGCGGTGGTCAGTCCAGATGAGAAAAGGCCAATGTCTCCACGCCTTTAGAGTCTTGACGATAGCCAACAGCTCCCAGTGCCCCACGTCATAGTTTCGGGCTGAGCTTCCTTGAGAAGAAGGCACAGGGGTGGAGCGTCGGTGGCGTACCCGAGCGCTGAGAGAGCACGGTTCCTATCCCAGCCTTGGATGCGTCCACCTCCACTATGAACGCCAAAGAGGGATCCGGATGGGCCAGCACGGGAGCCGAGGTAAACAGAGCCCTCAGGTGACCAAAAGCCCTGTCCGCCTCAGCCGACCACTGCAAACATACCGGTCCCCCCTTCAGCAGTGAGGTAATGGGAGCCGCTACCTGACCAAAACCCTGGATAAACCTCCGGTAGTAATTGGCAAACCCTAGAAACCGCTGCTCCTTTTTTACTGTGGTGGGAGTCGGCCAATTACGCACGTCTGAAATGCGGTCACTCTCCATCTCCACCCCCTGAGGTGGAAATGCGATACCCTAGGAAGGAGACGGACTGTTGGAAGAATTTAGAGGAGCATTTCTCAGCCTTGACATACAGGTCATGCTCGAACAGTTGACCAAGCACCCTGCGCACCAGAGACACATGCTTGGCGCGTGTAGCGGAGTATATCAGAATGTCATCAATATACACCACTACACCCTGCCCGTGTAGGTCCCTGAAGATCTTGTCTACAAAGGCTTGGACGACTGATGGAGCATTCATCAACCCGTACGGCATGACGAGGTACTCATAGTGCCCTGAGGTGGTACTGAATGCCGTCTTCCACTCGTCTCCCTCCCGGATACGCACCAGGTTGTAGGCGCTCCTGAGACCTAATTTTGTGAAGAAGCGTGCCCCGTGCATTGACTCAATCGCACTGGCTATGAGAGGCAGCGGGTAGCTGTACCCACAGTGATCTGATTTATACCTCGATAGTCAATACAGGGGCGCAGACCTCCCTCCTTCTTCTACACAAAAGGAACTCGAGGAGGCGGGTGAAGTGGAGGACCGAAAGTACCCCTGCCCCAGGGATTCGGAGACATATGTTTCCATAGCCACCGTCTCCGCCTGCGACAGGGGATACACGTGACTCTTGGAGATCTATCGCACAATCCCCCCGTCGAGAGCCAAATCAGCATATTCGGGGGGAATGCGCATGGTGGAGACCTGGTCTGGACTTTCCACCGTAGTAGCACCAACGGAAACCCCTAAACACCTCCCCGAGCACTCCCATACACCACCCCGTGAGAGCCCTCCGTTGCCAGGAAACAGTGGACTAACCAGGGTAGGCCTAGCACCACGGGAAACGCAGGAGAGTCAATGAGAAAGAGACTGATTCTCTCCGTGTGACCCCCCTGCGTCACCATGCCCAGGGGAGCGGGGGTCTCCCTAATCAACCCTGACCCCAATGGTTGACTATCTAGGGCGTGAACTGGGACAATGGGGATCCCTAAACTATGGGCGAATGATCTGTCTATAAAATTCCCAGCCACACCTGAATTGATGAGTGCCTTATGCTGGGAATGCGGGGAAAACTCAGGAAAAGCAACATACAAAAACGTGTGCAACAGAGGGCTCTGGGTGAGCATGGTGCCGACTCACCTGGGGTGACGCGAGAGTGCCCTGCCTGCTGCCTCGACTCCCAGAGGAACCAACCCGGCACCGACCGGCAGTGTGACCTCTGCGGCCACAGATGGTGCACGAGACGGAACCTCCTCCAGTCTCCCTGAGCGCAGCACCTCCCAGCTCCATGGGAATCAGAGCGGTGGTGCTGGGGGATGGAACCGACAGAGCCGCTCTGGACGTCCGCGGGTAGCCAGCAGGTTATCCAACCGGATGGACAGGTCCACCAGCTGGTCAAAGGTGAGGGTGGTGTCCCTCCAACTCCCGACGGACGTCCTCGCGCAAACTGCAGCGATAGTGGTCGATAAGGGCCCTGTCGTTCCATTCTGCGCTGGCGGCCAGGGTACGAAAGTCCATCGCAAACTCCTGGGCGCTTCTCGTCCCCTGCCTCAAATGTAAGAGACGTTCACCCGCCGCTCTACCCTCGGGCGGGTGGTCGAAGACAGCCCGGAAGCGGTGGGTGAACTCCTCGAAATGGTCCAACGCCGCATCTCCTTCCCCCCACACGGCGTTGGCCCACTCCAGGGCTTTCACTGAGAGGCATGAGATGAGGGCGGACACCTTCTCACGGCCCGAAGGAGCCGGGTGGACGGTTGCCAGGTAGAGCTCCAGCTGCAACAGGAAACCCTGGCAGCGTGCAGCCGTCCTATCGTACTCCCGGGGAAGGGCGAGACGAATCCCACTGGGACCGGATGAAGGGGGGACGAGTAGTGGAGACCCTGGTTGTGCTGGCGGAGGCGCTGGAGGAACTCCCTGTCTCTCCCAGCGGTCCATTGTCTGGACGACGCGGTCCATGGCGGCACCGAGATGGTGGAGCATCGCCGCGTGCTCCTGGACACGCTCCTCGACCCCTATACCAGGGGCACCTGCTCCTGCTGACTCCTTGGCGAGGTGGGGAATTCTGTCATGCGGTAGGTGTAGCTGGTGTAGGTAAGTCAAGCGCAGGAGAGCAGAGATGAGTGGGCTAAGTACTTTACTCAGGCAATGTTAAAATACAGAACGCAACCGCGTCACAACAAACAAATGACCAAAATCAAGTAAGGCAGCACAAAGTACAAAATACACGTAAAAGTACCGGTTGCCACAGAGGACGGTTGAAACCAACAAACCTGGCGTAAACCGGCATGCCAACAAACAATTCCCCATACAGACATGGGGGAAACATAGGGTTAAATACACACCAGTAATGAGGGAAAATGAAAACCAGGTGTGTGGGAAAACAAGACAAAACAAATGGAAAATAAAAGGTGGATCGGCGATGGCTAGAAGACCGGTGACGTCGACCGCCGACCGAACAAGGAGAGGAACCGACTTTGACGGCAGTCGTGACAGAGGGAGATAAGTGTCTCCAGTTTCAGTGATTTTTTATCCATTGGCTGTAAATTTACTTATATCAATCATATTGTCCATCACTTGGTTAAAGTCTCCAGCAAGGACGATCTGCCCCTCCATATTTCCCAGTATAATGTTGACCTCATGAGGTCTTCCTTGTTGGGAGCATATGTTGCATAACACTACCCTTAATCCTTTAACCTTTAACCCCATTTATAAGAGCCTAAACGCAAATACGCCTGCCAGACTCATCGTTGTTGCTTCAACATGACAACATTTTGTTTATCAGAATAATCACCCCATTTTGTTTGGAATTAAATGATCCATGATAAACTACTGCAACCCAGCCTCCTCTAAATGATCTGTGATAAACTACAGCAACCCAGCCTCCTCTAAATGATCTGTGATAAACTACTGCAACCCAGCCTCCTCTAAATGATCTGTGATAAACTACAGCAACCCAGCCTCCAAACAGTAAAAAACGAAACAGTAAAAAATTATGCTCACATGCCTGCTTTGTTTCCCAGACCTCCCAAGTAGGCCTAGGCTTATGGAACTTCCAGAAAACTTAGTACATACTTGCCTTTTCGTGTTATTATTTTTGGAATTGCACTTGATAAATGACAGTTGACTTAGGTGCTCGCTATATGCTCTAGAAAGAACACAAGTATGCATTTTGGAACACACTCAACTCTTATTTTGAAGGCTAGGTTTGAACAGGATATGCGTTTGACCAATGATACAAGACTATATAGATTTACGTCACCAGTAATGAGAAATGGAACCGATTCGTTATTTTCTATGATCGTTATCTACTAGATGAGTGCTTTGTTGTTTTCGGCAATATGATATCTTCCAACTTAAAAATAAAACAACTTGTTTTTGGTATTTCGAATTTGAACACATGAAAAGGAAAATAAATGAAGTATTACTTGGAAATAGAACAATCCAGTTGTTTTTATATTTTGTCCGCTACTCACATTTAGAGATGAGTGGAAAAGTGGGAAATCAAAAATTGCATTAGACACTTTTTTGGCGTTGACAAAAGGAAAAATATATATTTTTGATTAATTTCCTCTTGTTGGTCCTTGGCGAGAGGAAAGGAAATATGAATTATCCATAAGCACATTTTCCATGTGTTGTTTTAGTTGCGTTAGTATCAAGAGCACATGGGCCTACAACCTGATCGATATCAGTGATGTATTGCCTCGTGTCAAAGCAACATGGTTTTTGGGGTGTGTGTGTGTGCAGTTTATAAGTTGCTTGTTTAAAAAATACAAGTTGTATAAAAGCCCCTTAGATTTGAATTTAAAAGCCCCTTAGATTTGAATTTAAAAGCCCCTTAGATTTGAATTTAAAAGCCCCTTAGATTTGAATTTAGAATCCCACTAAATGTCATTAGATCTACAAATACATTTAATTGAAATGCAAGTATTTTTAATTTAGAGATTCTGGTAAACTCTTTCCTTTCATGTGTGCTACCAATTGCTATTGGATTATTCACCATGGCAACCAATTGTTAGAATAAAAACGGAACTAAAGTTATTTATGGCTTTCGTTGGAGAACAGTTTTTCCTTTGCAGGGATATGTGTGTTACCTTTATTTAACTAGGCAAGTCAGTTAAGAACCTATTTTTATTTACAATGACGGCCTACACAACTTTTTCCACATTTTGTTACAGACGTATTCTAAAATTGATTAAATGACATTTTTCCCCCATCAATCTACACACAATACCCCATAATGACAAAGCGAGAAGAAAACAGATTTTTGGAAAAAGAAAAACAGAAATACCTTATTTACATAAGTATTCAGGCTCTTTGCTACAAGACTCAAAATTGACATAGAAACACTGGATTTCCGAGCGGGTTTTTTAAAATAATGTTTCATTATGAAAAATATGAATACCATTCCACACATGAGGCCACAGGAAGGCGATTTAGTCATTTGACTGCAGGACTACTCAGGTAAAAACTACTGAATTAGTCCAAAAATGTTCTGCGATTGATTTATTGTTTAGAATATAACAGAAATCACCAAAAGGGGTTTGCCCTGCCTACTTTGGGCTGTCGCAGCTGTACATCCCCAGACTCCAGTCCTCAACTTTCATCTACAGTTGGTTGCTTTAGCCTCACAGCTCAGAAGCACCCATTACATTACTTTTATTTTGAACCTGTAACTAAGGGCTTTTATTTTGAACCTGTAACTAAGGGCTTTTATTTTGAACCTGTAACTAAGGGCTTTTATTTTGAACCTGTGACTGTGGGCTTTTATTTTGAGCCTGTGACTGTGGGCTTTTATTTTGGCATATGAATGGGCGTGTCTAAGTCACGTCTTCTTCAGAGGTTTCGTCCTCCCGGCCTCAGCGTTCACAGAGCGGCGCCAGAGCTCACACCAAGCAGCGTGTCTGTCTGTGAGAGAGGGAAATGAAAAGGAGGCTACAGAAGAAATACTTCATTTTAATTCTAGGATATTCCCTGGTACTTCTGTTCATTCCGTATATTCTGGACTACAGGAGTAAATCAGGGCATATTAAACATGGCGAGCAACAGCCGAGGTGCCCCGACCTCGATATGTGGAGTAACGGGGACAAGTTCAGCAACACTACGGAGACCATGGAAGAGACGGTAGTCAACAGGAGCCAGTCTAAAATACACGTTTATTTACATGCTACATGGAGGACGGGGTCGTCGTTCTTGGGGGAGTTATTCAATCAACACCCCGATGTGTTTTACCTCTACGAGCCCATGTGGCATATATGGCAAGCTCTCTATCCGGGAGACGCGGCCAGTCTACAAGGAGCCGTGCGTGATATGATGAACGCGTTACTGCGATGCGACTTTTCCGTTTTAAAACTGTACACGGGGAGCCAAAATATCACCACGTCTTCTATATTTGGATGGAGAAAGAACAAAGTGATCTGCTCGGAACCGATGTGCGAGGCGTACAAGAGAAACGAGGTGGGATTAGTCCAAGATGACGTCTGTGGAAAGTGCCCAAGGAAGGATCTCAAAGAGTTGGAGAGGGAATGCAAGAAGTACCGCGTCGTGGTAATCAAAGGGGTGCGGGTTCTGGACCTCGGTGTACTCGTCCCGTTAATGAGAGATCCCGCTTTAAATCTCCAGATCATTCAGTTGTTTAGAGACCCGCGGGCAGTGCACAATTCACGACTGAAATCTAAACAGGCTCTGGTCAAGGAGAGCATACAGATACTGAGGAGTAAAAAACAGACGGAGAAATACAAGCCACTACTGGTGCCAAGCAACAGGGTGAACCGGGCAGAGAATTATGTCTCTAGCGCCATGGAGCTAATATGTGACAACTGGCTGAACGATATGATGCTCATGATGAACGCGCCCCCCTGGGTGAAGAGGAATTACATCAAGATCCGATACGAGGACTTGGTTCTGCACCCCATGGAGGAACTCAAGAGACTCTACAGCTTCTCCAACCTCGCCTCCTTTCCTGCCATGGATAAGTTCGTGTTGAACATGACGCACGGCCACGGTTACTCCTCAGACAAACCGTTTCTAATATCGTCCAGAGACGCTAAGGAAGCCATCTTCGCATGGAGAGAGCGGTTGAACATTGAGCAGATCTCCCAAGTGGAAAACTACTGCAGTGAGGTCATGAGACAACTGGGCTATCAGAAGAACAGTGTGGGTCAAACATAGACATTACAGCATCAAGATGGTGGTGATGATGGAGGTATGTAGGCCTATGATGATGATGATGATGGAGGTATGTAGGCCTATGATGATGATGATGATGGAGGTATGTAGGCCTATGATGGAGGTATGTAGGCCTATGATGATGATGATGATGGAGGTATGTAGGCCTATGATGATGATGGAGGTATGTAGGCCTATGATGATGATGGAGGTATGTAGGCCTATGATGGAGGGATGTAGGCCTATGATGATGATGATGGAGGTCCGATGTACGCCGATGATGATGATGGAGGGATGTAGGCCTATGATGATGATGATGGAGGGATGTAGGCCTATGATGATGGAGGTATGTAGGCCTATGATGATGATGATGGAGGGATGTAGGCCTATGATGATGGAGGTATGTAGGCCTATGATGATGATGATGGAGGGATGTAGGCCTATGATGATGGAGGTATGTAGGCCTATGATGATGATGATATGTAGGCCTATGATGATGATGATATGTAGGCCTATGATGATGATGATGATATGTAGGCCGATGATGATGATGATATGTAGGCCGATGATGATGATGATGATGATATGTAGGCCGATGATGATGATGATGATGATGGAGGTATGTAGGCCGATGATGATGATGATGGAGGTATGTAGGCCTATGATGATGATGATGGAGGTATGTAGGCCTATGATGATGATGATGATGGAGGTATGTAGGCCTATGATGATGATGATGATGATGGAGGTATGTAGGCCTATGATGATGATGATGATGGAGGTATGTAGGCCTATGATGATGATGATGATGGAGGTATGTAGGCCTATGATGATGATGATGATGGAGGTATGTAGGCCTATGATGATGATGATGGAGGTATGTAGGCCTATGATGATGATGATGGAGGTATGTAGGCCTATGATGATGATGATGATGATGGAGGTATGTAGGCCTATGATGATGATGATGATGATGGAGGTATGTAGGCCTATGATGATGATGATGGAGGTATGTAGGCCTATGATGATGATGGGATGTAGGCCTATGATGATGATGATGATGGAGGTATGTAGGCCTATGATGATGATGATGATGATGATGGAGGTATGTAGGCCTATGATGATGATGATGATGGAGGTATGTAGGCCTATGATGATGATGATGATGGAGGTATGTAGGCCTATGATGATGGAGGTGTGTATGTCTATGGTGATGGAGGTATGTAGGCCTATGATGGAGGTATGTAGGCCTATGATGATGATGGAGGTATGTAGGCCTATGATGATGGAGGTTGTAGGCCTATGATGATGATGGAGGTATGTAGGCCTATGATGATGGAGGTATGTAGGCCTGAAACCTGGGAAAAAACTGGGAGACAAATTCACCTTTCAGCAGGACAATAACCTAGAACACAAGGCCAAATATACACTGGAGTTGTATACCAAGACAACATTGAATGTTCCTGAGTGGCCTAGTCACAGTTTTGACTTAAACCCTTTTACTGCAGTAGGCTAAATCAGGGTCACACAGTGTTTATTGGTAGGCTTTAACAAATCTACTTTAAAACAAAACACACACGGTTATGGGCTTAAAAAAAGAAGACGCCTGTACCATGTCAGATATAGAGATGAAATGTATTACATTTTCAGTTTGCATCCCAATATTACAATTTATATACATCACAGAAGAGTGATATAACAAAACCGTTTGACATAGAAACACGGGATTTGTGGCATAAAGAAAAGTGATTAATTATAAAATTATGAAAAATATTATAACATTCCACCCCTGAGGCCATTCGGTCATTTGACTGCAGGAAAGGGCTACATTGTCTTGAAAATCTATGGCAAGACTTGAAAATGTCTGTTTAGCAATGTTCAACAACCAACTTGACAGAGCTCAAAGAATGAGAATGGCTTACCAAGAAAAACTCACAAAAGGACTAATTCAACGTAAAACAAAGTTGGAGCACCTGAACTGAGAGGGAAGGCTCACCTGAACTGAGAGGGAAGACTCACCTGAACTGAGAGATTGAATAATATTTTAAATAATAATGTGCAAATATTGTACAATTCAGGTGTGCAAAGCTCTAAGAGACTCACAGCTGTAATCACTGCCAAAAGTGATTCTAACATATATTGACTCAGGGCTGTGAATACTTATGAAAATTAGACATTTCTGTATTTCATTCTCAATAAATTAGTAAACATTTCTAAAAACATGTTTTCACTTTGTCATTATGGGGTATTGTGTGTAAAATAGGAGAGAAACACATTTAACCCATTTTGAATTCAGGCTGTAACACAACAAAATGTGGAATAAGTCCAGGGGTATGAATACTCTGAATGCCCTGTATGGGTCAACTGTGTGACACTCTCCAAGACTGTTCAAATCAAATTGTATTTGTATTTATTATGCCAAGGCAGCAGCTACTCTTCCTGGGCTTTATTATGGATCCCCATTAGTTCCTGCCAAAGCAGCAGCTACTCTTCCTGGGGTTTATTACGGATCCCCATTAGTTCCTGCCAAGGCAGCAGCTACTCTTCCTGGGTTTATTATGGATCCCCATTAGTTCCTGCCAAGGCAGCAGCTACTCTTCTTGGGGTTTATTATGGATCCCCATTAGTTCCTGCCAAGGCAGCAGCTACTCTTCCTGGGGTTTATTATGGATCCCCATTAGTTCCTGTCAAGGCAGCAGCTACTCTTCCTGGGGTTTATTATGGATCCCCATTAGTTCCTGTCAAGGCAGCAGCTACTCCTCCTGGGGTTTATTATGGATCCCCATTAGTTCTTGCCAAGGCAGCAGCTACTCTTCCTGGGGTTTATTATGGATCCCCATTAGTTCCTGTCAAGGCAGCAGCTACTCTTCCTGGGGTTTATTATGGATCCCCATTAGTTCCTGCCAAGGCAGCAGCTACTCTTCCTGGGGTTTATTATGGATCCCCATTAGTTCCTGTCAAGGCAGCAGCTACTCTTCCTGGGGAGTATTATGGATCCCCATTAGTTCCTACCAAGGCAGCAGCTACTCTTCCTGAGGTTTATTATGGATCCCCATTAGTTCCTGCCAAGGCAGCAGCTACTCTTCCTGGGGTTTATTATGGATCCCCATTAGTTCCTGTCAAGGCAGCAGCTACTCTTCCTGGGGAGTATTATGGATCCCCATTAGTTCCTACCAAGGCAGCAGCTACTCCTCCTGGGGTCCAGCAAAATGAAGGCAGTTATACAGTGTTAAAAACATTACAATACATTCATAACAGATTTCACAACATATTAAGTGTGCGCCCTCAGGACTCTACTCTACTACCACATATCTATCACACAAAATCCATGTGTACATGTTTGTATAGTGTGTATGTTATCGTGTGTTTGTATAGTGTGTACGTTATCGTGTGTTTGTATAGTGCGGATGTTATCGTGTGTTTGTATAGTGCGGATGTTATCGTGTGTTTGTATAGTGCGGATGTTATCTTGTGTTTGTATAGTGTGTACGTTATGGTAGCAACACAACGTGACAACAACATAGCATGGTAGCAACATGACAACAACATAGCATGGTAGCAACACAACATGACAACATAGCATGGTAGCAACACAACATAACAACATAGCATGGCAGCAACACAACGTGACAACATAGCATGGCAGCAACACAACGTGACAACAACATAGCATGGTAGCAACACAACATGACAACAACATAGCATGGTAGCAACACAACATGACAACAACATAGCATGGTAGCAACACAACGTGACAACAACATAGCATTGGTAGCAACACAACATGACAACAACATAGCATGGTAGCAACACAACATGACAACATAGCATGGTAGCAACACAACGTGACAACAACATAGCATTGGTAGCAACACAACATGACAACAACATAGCATGGTAGCAACACAACATGACAACAACATAGCATGGTAGCAACACAACATGACAACAACATAGCATGGTAGCAACACAACATGACAACAACATAGCATGGTAGCAACACAACGTGACAACAACATAGCATGGTAGCAACACAACGTGACAACAACATAGCATTGGTAGCAACACAACATGACAACAACATAGCATGGTAGCAACACAACATGACAACAACATAGCATGGTAGCAACACAACATGACAACAACATAGCATGGTAGCAACACAACATGACAACAACATAGCATGGTAGCAACACAACGTGACAACAACATAGCATGGTAGCAACACAACGTGACAACAACATAGCATGGTAGCAACACAACATGACAACATAGCATGGCAGAAACACAACGTGACAACCACATAGCATGGTAGCAACACAACATGACAACAACATAGCATGGTAGCAACACAACGTGACAACAACATAGCATGGTAGCAACACAACGTGACAACAACAGCATGGTAGCAACACAACGTGACAACAACATAGCATGGCAGCAACACTGGCGTGACAACAACATAGCATGGCAGCAACACAACGTGACAACAACATAGCATGGCAGCAACACAACGTGACAACAACATAGCATGGCAGCAACACAACGTGACAACAACATAGCATGGCAGCAACACAACGTGACAACAACATAGCATGGCAGCAACACAACGTGACGACAACATAGCATGGCAGCAACACAACGTGACGACAACATAGCATAGCAGTGATGAATGAGCCATCTGAATCAATGAATGATGGAGCTGAGTTTGCCTTTTTGCCCAAAATTTCATTGAAAGTGCTCCAAACCTTTTACTATAAATCTTTTTTGTTTCATAGTGTAGTTTCTTCTTCTTTTTAGTCAGTTTAGTCACATGATTTCTCAATTTGCAGTACGATTGCCAATCGATTGTACAGGCAGACTTATTTTCCATCTATTTTGCCTCATCCCTCTCAACCATACCATTTTTAAATTCCTCATCAATCCAAGGGGATTTAACAGTTTATACAGTCATTTTCCTAATGGGTGTGTCCTTATTAGTACCTGGAATAAGCAATTTCATAAATGTGTCAAGTGCAGTGTCTGGTTGCTCCTCATTACACACCACAGACCAACAAATATTCTTTACATCAACAACATCAAACTTATTGTATGACCTCTATACACTATATAGGCCCAGCCTTTGGAACTTTGGTTTTCCTACATATGGCTACTATATTGTGATCACTAAATCCGATGGATTTGGTTACTGCTTTCAAACTAATTTCTGCAGAATTAGTAAATATGTGATCAATACATGTTGATGGTTTCATTCCTGTGCTGTTTGTAAATACCCTGGTAGGTTGACTGATAACCTGAACCAGGTTGCAGGCACTGGTTACAGTATGAAGCTTTTTCTTGAGTGGCCAGCTTGATGAAAGCCAGTCAATATTTAAATCACCCAGAAAATATACCTCTCTGTTGATATCACAGACATTATCAAGCATTTCACATGTTATCCAGATACTGACTGTTAGCGCTTGGTGGTCTATAACAGCTTCCCACCAGAATGGGCTTTAGGTGAGGCAGATGGACCTGTAGCCATATTACTTCAACAGTATTTAACGTGAGATCCTCTCTAAGCTTTACAGGAATGTGGTTCTGAATATAAACAGCTACACCTCCACCTTTGGCATTTCTGTCTTTTCTGTAGATGTTATAACCATGTATTGCTACCACTGTATCATCAAAGGTATTATCTAAGTGAGTTTCAGAATATGAACGTCATCTGTTATCAGCAAATGATTGATTTCATGAACCTTGTTTATTAAACTACATATGTTAACGTGGGCTCTTTTTAACACTTTTCTGTGATGCTTGATTGTTTTTCTTGCATTACTGGGAAGCTTAGCAGAGGTAGACATGCTCAGGTTATTTATGTTAATGCAGGGTGAGATGCACACAGTGGACTTCCTACTAGGGCACACCGCCTCAGGGCTAACAGTATAACTCTGGTTCATAGGCACATGATTACTACATACAACAGCTGTAGGATCAACAGAGGCATTCCGGGCAGTTAGAGGGACATGAATTAGGTTACTTACATTGTGTCTCCCGACGCCCCTAGTATAATGTACATTTGCTCAAGCATTATGATGACTCAGCGACACAATGGTAGGGATTAACTGAGCTGGACTTGGGGCATTGATAAGTCATTGTCTCAACGCAGCCTTATAATGCTGTGAAAGGATCCAGGAACCCAAATGATGTGGGTGGTTCCCTTCCTCCTTATAATACAAGCTTTGTTTCCAGAACGTATCAAAATTGACAATAAATGTTTAAAGATGCCGATACTCTCATAGAATCCTTATTCAGTTCAAGGTGCTTGGTCAAAAAAAATGTATTTCTTCATGAAGAGTAATAATCCTTTCTTGTAATTTGTCACATGCTAATAAACGACAGGTGTGGACTAACAGTGAAAAGCTGACTTACGGGCCCTTTCCAACAATGCAGAGAGAAAGAGAAATAGAGGCATAATAGGAAAGTAAAACAGTAATAATAAACACACAATGACGATAACTTGACATGGTCTCTCAACTAGCAACAATATATTACGGTCTCACTTTAGTATTCAATGTTTTCCAAGGAGGATAAACATCTCGTTAACCTGAAAGTATGTAAGGGTTAAGGTTGTTATTAAAACAGAAAAAGACTTCAATACCGTCCACTAGGGGCAATTGAAGGCATCACCTGATGTCCTGGGGACCTAGACAAACGTGAATACTTCAAGTCTATCTGGTGTGATGGCGTTGCAACGACAGGGGGTTTAAGGCTCAACAGGCGCAATGATTGAGAGAATAGTGGTGAAGCTCGAAATCGGGATTGTATGACAGGAAGCCTAATCTTTGTAAGTCTGATCTGCGATAGATTTGTTATTACAATGTTTGTACTGGTCATATTGGTCCCAATAAATAGTGATGTAGTCTTTTCAACATTTTATTATCCATAAAGTTATGTGCGTCAATTAAATAGAAGCCTGGCTCAAATAGAAGCCTGCTTCTAATAAGCGCCGGTTGTGTTTGGTTATTGAAGCAGGTAAACACCCGGCCTGTTTAAGTTATACAGAATTTCCTACATTTCCGGCCAAAGTCTACTTTTCAATACAAATAAAGTGATGCAGAAAAGCCCTACAATTGCAACCTCACAACCTCAGATAAAACACAATTTATTTTAATTTGGGATTAAGGCTTTAAACCCCACATGGCCTCATCAGTATCTGTTAGAGGTGTGAAGACATCATATCACCTCAACGTGCCTGGTATCTGGTCATCGTGAGGTTCACACCGACTTGTGTATCCACTTCATCACTCCCGATAAAGAACGCATTAGATAAGTGCTGTAATGTGCAGTGTCCTTGCCCAGACCCTGTTAAAAAACAAATGCTTTTTTTACTACTTGCTCCGGATATCTGCTCTGACTTCATCTGGGGATCACTGTCCCAAGCCAATGCATATCTCAGGAGTAGGCGGTAGGCCTATATCACTGTAGTCAGGTAATGGACTCTGTTCTATGTGAGTTAGTAGCTGTCCTGACCAGCCACACACAACCACGGGAGTGCCTGATATCTCACACATATCTGTTATCACAAATGAATTAACCTGTTGAACAAGCCGAGTTGTGCCCTCCGCTCTGGGAAATATTTCTTCCTCCTAATGAGGGACTGGCGTTTTATAAAGGCCACTGGTAGGGAGGGAGGGGATGGGCTGCTATCTGGGGTTGGCAGGGACTGAATCACACCCCCAGGCAGCATGAGGCCAGCCCTGCTGGAGAGAACAGAACACAGGGACCATTGTATGAGTCTGAGCTCAGCCTGTCACCATACATCCCCTCTGAGGGAGGCCAGGGCCAGCACCATACTCCAGTCACAGGGGAGAGAGGCCAGAGCCAGCACCATACTCCAATCACAGGGGAGGGAGGCCAGAGCCAGCACCATACTCCAGTCACAGGGGAGGGAGGCCAGAGCCAGCACCATACTCCAGTCACAGGGGAGGGAGGCCAGAGCCAGCACCATACTCCAATCACAGGGGAGAGAGGCCAGAGCCAGCACCATACTCCAATCACAGGGGAGAGAGGCCAGAGCCAGGCGGTCTGTAAGCCGTCACCAGTCACAGAGTGGAGGAGGTGGGAGGCTGTTACTACCCGTTGAGCAGCAGGCCTGTTATTTTAGCTTGAGAAGGAATTTGCTAACTTTAGCTGTGACACTTCTCCTTTTCACCCAGGTGCCTGAAATTCATGGGAGAAACTATGATGGCAGGAGTGGCAGACTGGTGCCAAGGGAAGAGGAACTGAGATCCTGGCTGTATGAACTGAAGGAGAGAGGATACACAGAGAAGGAGTCAGTCACGGGCTGGACAAAAGCATGTCAACATGAAGAGGACTTAGAGGGACAGAATCGTGTCAATGCTTTAGATGCTAAAATGAATTGTGCTTCTTGTTTGTGGATCTGTGTGTTTGATACTGCTGTTTTATTGAACAAGTTGTCCTCCACTGGCCTGAGCTCTTGACTCCTGGTTTCATGATTATTTCTGTGACAGAACTCAGGCCATCGTGATTTATGGGGTTAAGGCCGAAGTCCGAAGTACATAAAGGGGTTCCGCAGGGATCGATACTAGGACCTGGTCTTTTCACTATTTATATACATGCTATTGGTCAATTTGTAAAAAAATTAATAAAAAATTATTTAACTCCCGTTTAATACGGGCAAACCTAAATACATGTTGTCTTCAGATTCTCTCAGTTGGTTCTATAATCAAACCAGTCCCTGCATACGTATACCTTGGTATTTGGATTGACAGTGATTTAATGGTTAAAAGTCTTGTTAAGAAACTAAGATTTAAAGTGAACTTTTATTTTTTATAGAAACAGATCCTGTCTCTAGTCAGCAGGAAGCAGATTGTGCAATCAACCTTTCTACCTGTTGTTATGGTGATAGTATGTATCAACCTTTCTACCTGTTATTGATTATGGTGATACTATGTATCAACCTTTCTACCTGTTGTTATGGTGATACTATGTATCAACCTTTCTACCTGTTATTGATTATGGTGATACTATTTATCAACCTTTCTACCTGTTATTGATTATGGTGATACTATTTATCAACCTTTCTACCTGTTGTTATGGTGATACTATTTATCAAGGTGCAGCTGCCTCTACTCTTTAACACCTGGATGCTGTTATTCATAGAGCCCTTCGTTTTATCACAGGAGACAGTTGTATTACTCATCACTGTATTCTTTACCGAGAGGTTGTCTAGACCTCTTTAAAGTCAGGTAGATCACATCATTACACTATTTTTGTTAACAAAGCCCTGATCCACAAACGTCCAACTTTCCTAACATCACTGTTAAGATTTAAATGACAAGTTATCAAATCCGTTCACTCTTGAGACTCCTTAGAGAGGACTTAGAGGGACAGAAAGACAACATGGGTTAGCTGCCAGACAGAAAGACAACATGGGTTAGCTGCCTGACAGAAAGACAACATGGGTTAGCTGCCTGACAGAAAGACAACATGGGTTAGCTTCCTGACAGAAAGACAACATGGGTTAGCTGCCTGACAGGAAGACAACATGGGTTAGCTGCCTGACAGAAAGACAACATGGGTTAGCTGCCTGACAGAAAGACAACATGGGTTAGCTGCCTGACAAAGACAACATGGGTTAGCTGCCTGACAGAAAGACAACATGGGTTAGCTGCCTGACAGAAAGACAACATGGGTTAGCTGCCTGACAGAAAGACAACATGGGTTAGCTGCCTAAAAGAAAGACAACATGGTCTAGCTGCCTGACAGAAAGACAACATGGGTTAGCTGCCTGACAAAGACAACATGGGTTAGCTGCCTGACAGAAAGACAACATGGGTTAGCTGCCTGACAGAAAGACAACATGGGTTACCTGCCAGACAGAAAGACATGGGTTAGCTGCCTGCCAGAAAGACAACATGGGTTAGTTGCCTGACAAAGACAACATGGTTTAGCTGCCTGACAGAAAGACAACATGGGTTAGCTGCCTGACAGAAAGACAACATGGTTTAGCTGCCTGACAGAAAGACAACATGGGTTAGCTGCCTGACAGAATGACAACATGGGTTAGCTGCCTGACAGAAAAACAACATGGGTTAGCTGCCAGACAGAAAGAGAACATGGGTTAGCTGCCTGACAAAGACAACATGGGTTAGCTGCCTGACAAAGACAACATGGGTTAGCTGCCTGACAGAAAGACAACATGGGTTAGCTGCCTGACAGAAAGACAACATGGTTTAGCTGCCTGACAGAAAGACAACATGGGTTAGCTGCCTGACAAAGACAACATGGGTTAGCTGCCTGACAGAAAAACAACATGGGTTAGCTGCCTGACAGAAAGACAACATGGGTTAGCTGCCTGACAGAAAGACAACATGGGTTAGCTGCCTGACAGAAAGACAACATGGGTTACCTGCCAGACAGAAAGACATGGGTTAGCTGCCTGCCAGAAAGACAACATGGGTTAGTTGCCTGACAAAGACAACATGGTTTAGCTGCCTGACAGAAAGACAACATGGTTTAGCTGCCTGACAGAAAAACAACATGGGTTAGCTGCCTGACAGAAAGACAACATGGGTTAGCTGCCAGACAGAAAGACAACATGGGTTAGCTGCCTGACAGAAAGACAACATGGGTTAGCTGCCTGACAGAAAGACAACATGGGTTAGCTGCCTGAAAGAAAGACAACATGGGTTAGCTGCCTGACAGAAAGACAACATGGGTTAGCTGCCTGACAGGAAGACAACATGGGTTAGCTGCCTGACAGAAAGACAACATGGTTTAGCTGCCTGACAGAAAGACAACATGGGTTAGCTGCCTGACAAAGACAACATGGGTTAGCTGCCTGACAGAAAGACAACATGGGTTAGCTGCCTGACAGAAAGACAACATGGGTTAGCTGCCTGACAGAAAGACAACATGGGTTAGCTGCCTGACAAAGACAACATGGGTTAGCTGCCTGACAAAGACAACATGGGTTAGCTGCCTGACAGAAAGACAACATGGGTTAGCTGCCTAAAAGAAAGACAACATGGTCTAGCTGCCTGACAGAAAGACAACATGGGTTACCTGCCAGACAGAAAGACATGGGTTAGCTGCCTGCCAGAAAGACAACATGGGTTAGTTGCCTGACAAAGACAACATGGTTTAGCTGCCTGACAGAAAGACAACATGGGTTAGCTGCCTGACAGAAAGACAACATGGGTTAGCTGCCTGACAGAAAGACAACATGGTTTAGCTGCCTGACAGAAAGACAACATGGGTTAGCTGCCTGACAAAGACAACATGGGTTAGCTGCCTGACAAAGACAACATGGGTTAGCTGCCTGACAGAAAGACAACATGGGTTAGCTGCCTAAAAGAAAGACAACATGGCCTAGCTGCTTGACAGAAAGACAACATGGGTTACCTGCCAGACAGAAAGACATGGGTTAGCTGCCTGCCAGAAAGATAACACGGGTTAGTTGCCTGACAAAGACAACATGGTTTAGCTGCCTGACAGAAAGACAACATGGGTTAGCTGCCTGACAGAAAGACAACATGGGTTAGCTGCCTGACAAAGACAACATGGGTTAGCTGCCTGACAAAGACAACATGGGTTAGCTGCCTGACAGAAAGACAACATGGGTTAGCTGCCTGACAAAGACAACATGGGTTAGCTGCCTGACAGAAAGACAACATGGTTTAGCTGCCTGACAGAAAGACAACATGGGTTAGCTGCCTGACAAAGACAACATGGGTTAGCTGCCTGACAGAAAGACAACATGGGTTAGCTGCCTGACAGAAAGACAACATGCGTTAGCTGCCTGACAGAAAGACAACATGGGTTAGCTGCCTGACAAAGACAACATGGGTTAGCTGCCTGACAAAGACAACATGGGTTAGCTGCCTGACAAAGACAACATGGGTTAGCTGCCTGACAGAAAGACAACATGGGTTAGCTGCCTGACAGAAAGACAACATGGGTTAGCTGCCTGACAGAAAGACAACATGGGTTAGCTGCCTGACAGAAAGACAACATGGGTTAGCTGCCTGACAGAAAGACAACATGGGTTAGCTACCTGACAAAGACAACATGGGTTAGCTGCCTGACAGAAAGACAACATGGGTTAGCTGCCTGACAGAAAGACAACATGGTTTAGCTGCCTGACAGAAATACAACATGGGTTAGCTGCCTGACAGAATGACAACATGGGTTAGCTGCCTGACAGAAAGACAACGTGGGTTAGCTGCCTGACAGAAAGACAACATGGGTTAGCTGCCTGACAGAAAGACAACATGGGTTAGCTGCCTGACAGAAAGACAACATGGGTTACCTGCCAGACAGAAAGACATGGGTTAGCTGCCTGCCAGAAAGACAACATGGGTTAGTTGCCTAACAAAGACAACATGGTTTAGCTGCCTGACAGAAAGACAACATGGTTTAGCTGCCTGACAGAAAAACAACATGGGTTAGCTGCCTGACAGAAAGAAAACATGGGTTAGCTGCCAGACAGAAAGACAACATGGGTTAGCTGCCTGACAGAAAGACAACATGGGTTAGCTGCCTGACAGAAAGACAACATGGGTTAGCTGCCTGACAGAAAGACAACATGGGTTAGCTGCCTGACAGAAAGACAACATGGGTTAGCTGCCTGACAGAAAGACAACATGGGTTAGCTGCCTGACAGAAAGACAACATGGTTTAGCTGCCAGACAGAAAGACAACATGGGTTAGCTGCCTGACAGAAAGACAACATGGGTTAGCTGCCTGACAGAAAGACAACATGGGTTAGCTGCCTGACAGAAAGACAACATGGGTTAGCTGCCTGACAGAAAGACAACATGGGTTAGCTGCCTGACAGGAAGACAACATGGGTTAGCTGCCTGACAGAAAGACAACATGGTTTAGCTGCCTGACAGAAAGACAACATGGGTTAGCTGCCTGACAAAGACAACATGGGTTAGCTGCCTGACAGAAAGACAACATGGGTTAGCTGCCTGACAGAAAGACAACATGGGTTAGCTGCCTGACAGAAAGACAACATGGGTTAGCTGCCTGACAGAAAGACAACATGGGTTAGCTGCCTGACAGTAAGACAACATGGTTTAGCTGCCTGACAGAAAGACAACATGGGTTAGCTGCCTGACAGAATGACAACATGGGTTAGTTGCCTGACAAAGACAACATGGTTTAGCTGCCTGACAGAAAGACAACATGGTTTAGCTGCCTGACAGAAAAACAACATGGGTTAGCTGCCTGACAGAAAGACAACATGGGTTAGCTGCCAGACAGAAAGACAACATGGGTTAGCTGCCTGACAGAAAGACAACATGGGTTAGCTGCCTGACAGAAAGACAACATGGGTTAGCTGCCTGACAGAAAGACAACATGGGTTAGCTGCCTGACAGGAAGCCAACATGGGTTAGCTGCCTGACAGGAGCCAACATGGGTTAGCTGCCTGACAGAAAGACAACATGGGTTAGCTGCCTGACAGAAAAACAACATGGGTTAGCTGCCTGGCAAAGACAACATGGGTTAGCTGCCTGACAGAAAGACAACATGGGTTAGCTGCCTGACAGAAAGACAACATGGGTTAGCTGCCTGACAGAAAGACAACATGGGTTAGCTGCCTGACAAAAAGACAACATGGGTTAGCTGCCTTACAGAAAGACAACATGGGTTAGCTGCCTGACAGAAAGACATGGGTTAGCTGCCTGCCAGAAAGACAACATGGGTTAGTTGCCTGACAAAGACAACATGGGTTAGCTGCCTGACAGAAAGACAACATGGTTTAGCTGCCTGACAGAAAAACAACATGGGTTAGCTGCCTGACAGAAAGACAACATGGGTTTGCTGCCAGACAGAAAAACAACATGGGTTAGCTGCCTGACAGAAAGACAACATGGGTTAGCTGCCTGACAGAAAGACAACATGGGTTAGCTGCCTGACAGAAAGACAACATGGGTTAGCTTTCTGACAGAAAGACAACATGGGTTAGCTGCCTGACAGAAAGACAACATGGGTTAGCTGCCTGACAGGAAGCCAACATGGGTTAGCTGCCTGTCAGAAAGACAACATGGGTTAGCTGCCTGACAGAAAGACAACATGGGTTAGCTGCCTGACAGAAAGACAACATGGTTTAGCTGCCTGACAGAAAGACAACATGGGTTAGCTGCCTGACAGAAAGACAACATGGGTTAGCTGCCAGACAGAAAGAGAACATGGGTTAGCTGCCTGACAAAGACAACATGGGTTAGCTGCCTGACAAAGACAACATGGGTTAGCTGCCTGACAGAAAGACAACATGGGTTAGCTGCCTGACAGAAAGACAACATGGGTTAGCTTTCTGACAGAAAGACAACATGGGTTAGCTGCCTGACAGAAAGACAACATGGGTTAGCTGCCTGACAGGAAGCCAACATGGGTTAGCTGCCTGACAGAAAGACAACATGGGTTAGCTGCCTGACAGAAAGACAACATGGGTTAGCTGCCTGACAGAAAGACAACATGGTTTAGCTGCCTGACAGAAAGACAACATGGGTTAGCTGCCTGACAGAAAGACAACATGGGTTAGCTGCCAGACAGAAAGAGAACATGGGTTAGCTGCCTGACAAAGACAACATGGGTTAGCTGCCTGACAAAGACAACATGGGTTAGCTGCCTGACAGAAAGACAACATGGGTTAGCTGCCTGACAGAAAGACAACATGGTTTAGCTGCCTGACAGAAAGACAACATGGGTTAGCTGCCTGACAAAAAGACAACATGGGTTAGCTGCCTTACAGAAAGACAACATGGGTTAGCTGCCTGACAGAAAGACATGGGTTAGCTGCCTGCCAGAAAGACAACATGGGTTAGTTGCCTGACAAAGACAACATGGGTTAGCTGCCTGACAGAAAGACAACATGGTTTAGCTGCCTGACAGAAAAACAACATGGGTTAGCTGCCTGACAGAAAGACAACATGGGTTTGCTGCCAGACAGAAAAACAACATGGGTTAGCTGCCTGACAGAAAGACAACATGGGTTAGCTGCCTGACAGAAAGACAACATGGGTTAGCTGCCTGACAGAAAGACAACATGGGTTAGCTTTCTGACAGAAAGACAACATGGGTTAGCTGCCTGACAGAAAGACAACATGGGTTAGCTGCCTGACAGGAAGCCAACATGGGTTAGCTGCCTGACAGAAAGACAACATGGGTTAGCTGCCTGACAGAAAGACAACATGGGTTAGCTGCCTGACAGAAAGACAACATGGTTTAGCTGCCTGACAGAAAGACAACATGGGTTAGCTGCCTGACAGAAAGACAACATGGGTTAGCTGCCAGACAGAAAGAGAACATGGGTTAGCTGCCTGACAAAGACAACATGGGTTAGCTGCCTGACAAAGACAACATGGGTTAGCTGCCTGACAGAAAGACAACATGGGTTAGCTGCCTGACAGAAAGACAACATGGGTTAGCTTTCTGACAGAAAGACAACATGGGTTAGCTGCCTGACAGAAAGACAACATGGGTTGGCTGCCTGACAGGAAGCCAACATGGGTTAGCTGCCTGACAGAAAGACAACATGGGTTAGCTGCCTGACAGAAAGACAACATGGGTTAGCTGCCTGACAGAAAGACAACATGGTTTAGCTGCCTGACAGAAAGACAACATGGGTTAGCTGCCTGACAGAAAGACAACATGGGTTAGCTGCCAGACAGAAAGAGAACATGGGTTAGCTGCCTGACAAAGACAACATGGGTTAGCTGCCTGACAAAGACAACATGGGTTAGCTGCCTGACAGAAAGACAACATGGGTTAGCTGCCTGACAGAAAGACAACATGGGTTAGCTGCCTGACAGAAAGACAACATGGGTTAGCTGCCTGACAGAAAGACAACATGGGTTAGCTGCCTGACAGAAAGACAACATGGGTTAGCTGCCAGACATAAAGACAACATGGGTTAGCTGCCTGACAAAGACAACATGGGTTAGCTGCCTGACAGAAAGACAACATGGGTTAGCTGCCTGACAGAAAGACAACATGGGTTAGCTGCCTGACAGAAAGACAACATGGGTTAGCTGCCTGACAAAGACAACATGGGTTAGCTGCCTGACAAAGACAACATGGGTTAGCTGCCTGAAAGAAAGACAACATGGTCTAGCTGCCTGACAGAAAGACAACATGGGTCACCTGCCAGACAGAAAGACATGGGTTAGCTGCCTGCCAGAAAGACAACATGGGTTAGTTGCCTGACAAAGACAACATGGTTTAGCTGCCTGACAGAAAGACAACATGGGTTAGCTGCCTGACAGAAAGACAACATGGGTTAGCTGCCTGACAGAAAGACAACATGGTTTAGCTGCCTGACAGAAAGACAACATGGGTTAGCTGCCTGACAGAATGACAACATGGGTTAGCTGCCTGACAGAAAAACAACATGGGTTAGCTGCCAGACAGAAAGAGAACATGGGTTAGCTGCCTGACAGAAAGACAACATGGGTTAGCTGCCTGACAAAGACAACATGGGTTAGCTGCCTGACAGAAAGACAACATGGGTTAGCTGCCTGACAGAAAGACAACATGGTTTAGCTGCCTGACAGAAAGACAACATGGGTTAGCTGCCTGACAAAGACAACATGGGTTAGCTGCCTGACAGAAAGACAACATGGGTTAGCTGCCTGACAGAAAGACACCATGGGTTAGCTGCCTGACAGAAAGACAACATGGGTTAGCTGCCTGACAGAAAGACAACATGGGTTAGCTGCCTGACAGAAAGACAACATGGGTTACCTGCCAGACAGAAAGACAACATGGGTTACCTGCCAGACAGAAAGACATGGGTTAGCTGCCTGCCAGAAAGACAACATGGGTTAGTTGCCTGACAGAAAGACAACATGGGTTAGCTGCCTGACAGAAAGACAACATGGTTTAGCTGCCTGACAGAAAAACAACATGGGTTAGCTGCCAGACAGAAAGACAACATGGGTTAGCTGCCAGACAGAAAGACAACATGGGTTAGCTGCCTGACAGAAAGACAACATGGGTTAGCTGCCTGACAGAAATACAACATGGGTTAGCTGCCTGACAGAAAGACAACATGGGTTAGCTGCCTGACAGAAAGACAACATGGGTTAGCTGCCTGACAGGAAGACAACATGGGTTAGCTGCCTGACAGAAAGACAACATGGTTTAGCTGCCTGACAGAAAGACAACATGGGTTAGCTGCCTGACAAAGACAACATGGGTTAGCTGCCTGACAGAAAGACAACATGGGTTAGCTGCCTGACAGAAAGACAACATGGGTTAGCTGCCTGACAGAAAGACAACATGGGTTAGCTGCCTGACAGAAAGACAACATGGGTTAGCTGCCTGACAGAAAGACAACATGGGTTAGCTGCCTGCCAGAAAGACAACATGGGTTAGTTGCCTGACAAAGACAACATGGTTTAGCTGCCTGACAGAAAGACAACATGGTTTAGCTGCCTGACAGAAAGACAACATGGGTTAGCTGCCAGACAGAAAGACAACATGGGTTAGCTGCCTGACAGAAAGACAACATGGGTTAGCTGCCTGACAGAAAGACAACATGGGTTAGCTGCCTGACAGAAAGACAACATGGGTTAGCTGCCTGACAAAGACAACATGGGTTAGCTGCCTGACAGAAAGACAACATGGGTTAGCTGCCTGACAGAAAGACAACATGGTTTAGCTGCCTGACAGAAAGACAACATGGGTTAGCTGCCTGACAGAATAACTACATGGGTTAGCTGCCAGACAGAAAGAGAACATGGGTTAGCTGCCTGACAAAGACAACATGGGTTAGCTGCCTGACAAAGACAACATGGGTTAGCTGCCTGACAGAAAGACAACATGGGTTAGCTGCCTGACAGAAAGACAACATGGTTTAGCTGCCTGACAGAAAGACAACATGGGTTAGCTGCCTGACAAAGACAACATGGGTTAGCTGCCTGACAGAAAGACAACATGGGTTAGCTGCCTGACAGAAAGACAACATGGGTTAGCTGCCTGACAGAAAGACAACATGGGTTAGCTGCCTGACAGAAAGACAACATGGGTTAGCTGCCTGACAGAAAGACAACATGGGTTAGCTGCCAGACATAAAGACAACATGGGTTAGCTGCCTGACAAAGACAACATGGGTTAGCTGCCTGACAGAAAGACAACATGGGTTAGCTGCCTGACAGAAAGACAACATGGGTTAGCTGCCTGACAGAAAGACAACATGGGTTAGCTGCCTGACAAAGACAACATGGGTTAGCTGCCTGACAAAGACAACATGGGTTAGCTGCCTAAAAGAAAGACAACATGGTCTAGCTGCCTGACAGAAAGACAACATGGGTTACCTGCCAGACAGAAAGACATGGGTTAGCTGCCTGCCAGAAAGACAACATGGGTTAGTTGCCTGACAAAGACAACATGGTTTAGCTGCCTGACAGAAAGACAACATGGGTTAGCTGCCTGACAGAAAGACAACATGGGTTAGCTGCCTGACAGAAAGACAACATGGTTTAGCTGCCTGACAGAAAGACAACATGGGTTAGCTGCCTGACAGAATGACAACATGGGTTAGCTGCCTGACAGAAAAACAACATGGGTTAGCTGCCAGACAGAAAGAGAACATGGGTTAGCTGCCTGACAAAGACAACATGGGTTAGCTGCCTGACAAAGACAACATGGGTTAGCTGCCTGACAGAAAGACAACATGGGTTAGCTGCCTGACAGAAAGACAACATGGTTTAGCTGCCTGACAGAAAGACAACATGGGTTAGCTGCCTGACAAAGACAACATGGGTTAGCTGCCTGACAGAAAGACAACATGGGTTAGCTGCCTGACAGAAAGACACCATGGGTTAGCTGCCTGACAGAAAGACAACATGGGTTAGCTGCCTGACAGAAAGACAACATGGGTTAGCTGCCTGACAGAAAGACAACATGGGTTACCTGCCAGACAGAAAGACAACATGGGTTAGTTGCCTGACAAAGACAACATGGTTTAGCTGCCTGACAGAAAGACAACATGGTTTAGCTGCCTGACAGAAAAACAACATGGGTTAGCTGCCTGACAGAAAGACAACATGGGTTAGCTGCCAGACAGAAAGACAACATGGGTTAGCTGCCTGACAGAAAGACAACATGGGTTAGCTGCCTGACAGAAAGACAACATGGGTTAGCTGCCTGACAGAAAGACAACATGGGTTAGCTGCCTGACAGAAAGACAACATGGGTTAGCTGCCTGACAGGAAGACAACATGGGTTAGCTGTCTGACAGAAAGACAACATGGTTTAGCTGCCTGACAGAAAGACAACATGGGTTAGCTGCCTGACAGAAAGACAACATGGGTTACCTGCCTGACAGAAAGACATGGGTTAGCTGCCTGCCAGAAAGACAACATGGGTTAGTTGCCTGACAAAGACAACATGGTTTAGCTGCCTGACAGAAAGACAACATGGGTTAGCTGCCTGACAGAAAGACAACATGGGTTAGCTGCCTGACAGAAAGACAACATGGTTTAGCTGCCTGACAGAAAGACAACATGGGTTAGCTGCCTGACAGAATGACAACATGGGTTAGCTGCCTGACAGAAAAACAACATGGGTTAGCTGCCAGACAGAAAGAGAACATGGGTTAGCTGCCTGACAAAGACAACATGGGTTAGCTGCCTGACAAAGACAACATGGGTTAGCTGCCTGACAGAAAGACAACATGGGTTAGCTGCCTGACAGAAAGACAACATGGGTTAGCTGCCTGACAGAAAGACAACATGGGTTAGCTGCCTGACAAAGACAACATGGGTTAGCTGCCTGACAGAAAGACAACATGGGTTAGCTGCCTGACAGAAAGACACCATGGGTTAGCTGCCTGACAGAAAGACAACATGGGTTAGCTGTCTGACAGAAAGACAACATGGGTTAGCTGCCTGACAAAGACAACATGGGTTAGCTGCCTGACAGAAAGACAACATGGGTTAGCTGCCAGAAAGAAAGACAACATGGTCTAGCTGCTTGACAGAAAGACAACATGGGTTACCTGCCAGACAGAAAGACATGGGTTAGCTGCCTGCCAGAAAGACAACATGGGTTAGTTGCCTGACAAAGACAACATGGTTTAGCTGCCTGACAGAAAGACAACATGGTTTAGCTGCCTGACAGAAAGACAACATGGGTTAGCTGCCTGACAAAGACAACATGGGTTAGCTGCCTGACAGAAAGACAACATGGGTTAGCTGCCTGACAGAAAGACAACATGGTTTAGCTGCCTGACAGAAAGACAACATGGGTTAGCTGCCAGACAGAAAGACAACATGGTTTAGCTGCCTGACAGAAAGACAACATGGGTTAGCTGCCTGACAGAAAGACAACATGGGTTAGCTGCCAGACAGAAAGACAACATGGTTTAGCTGCCTGACAGAAAGACAACATGGGTTAGCTGCCTGACAGAAAGACAACATGGTTTAGCTGCCTGACAGAAAGAAAACATGGGTTAGCTGCCTGACAGAAAGACAACATGGGTTAGCTGCCTGACAGAAAGACAACATGGGTTAGCTGCCTGACAGAAAGACAACATGGTTTAGCTGCCTGACAGAAAGACAACATGGGTTAGCTGCCAGACAGAAAGACAACATGGGTTAGCTGCCTGACAAAGACAACATGGGTTAGCTGCCTGACAAAGACAACATGGGTTAGCTGCCTGACAGAAAGACAACATGGGTTAGCTGCCTGACAGAAAGACAACATGGTTTAGCTGCCTGACAGAAAGACAACATGGGTTAGCTGCCTGACAGAAAGACAACATGGGTTAGCTGCCTGACAGAAAGACAACATGGGTTAGCTGCCTGACAGAAAGACAACATGGGTTAGCTGCCTGACAGAAAGACAACATGGGTTAGCTGCCTGACAGAAAGACAACATGGGTTAGCTGCCTGACAGAAAGACAACATGGGTTAGCTGCCTGACAAAGACAACATGGGTTAGCTGCCTGACAGAAAGACAACATGGGTTAGCTGCCTGACAGAAAGACAACATGGGTTAGCTGCCTGACAGAAAAACAACATGGGTTAGCTGCCTGACAGAAAGACAACATGGGTTAGCTGCCTGACAGAAAGACAACATGGGTTACCTGCCAGACAGAAAGACAACATGGGTTACCTGCCAGAAAGACAACATGGGTTAGTTGCCTGACAAAGACAACATGGGTTACCTGCCAGACAGAAAGACAACATGGGTTACCTGCCAGAAAGACAACATGGGTTAGCTGCCTGACAGAAAAACAACATGGGTTAGCTGCCTGACAGAAAGACAACATGGTTTAGCTGCCTGACAGAAAGACAACATGGGTTAGCTGCCTGACAGAAAGACAACATGGGTTAGCTGCCAGACAGAAAGACAACATGGGTTAGCTGCCTGACAGAAAGACAAGTCTCTCCAGAGGGTGGTGCCGTCTGCACAACGCATCACCGGGGGCAAGCTACCTGCCCTCCAGGACACCTCTAACACCCGATGTCACAGGAAGGCAAAAAAGATTTGAGCCACTGCCTGTTCACCCCGCTTCCATCCAGAAGGCGAGGTCAGCAAAGGTGCATCAAATCGGGGACAGAGAGATAGAAGCTGTTTTTCAAACTCAAGGCCATCAGATTGTTAAAACAGCCACCACTAACACAGAGAGGCTGCTGCCTACCTACAGACTTGATATCATTGGCCACTTTAATAAATGGAACACTAGTCACTTTAATAATGCCACTTTAATGATGTTTACATATCTCCCATTACTCATCTCATATGTATATACTGTATCCTGTATCCTTCACTATCTATTCATTACTCATCTCATATGTATATACTGTATCCTTCACTATCTATTCATTACTCATCTCATATGTATATACTGTATACTGTATCCTTCACTATCTATTCATTACTCATCTCATATGTATATACTGTATACTGTATCCTTCACTATCTATTCATTACTCATCTCATATGTATATACTGTATACTGTATCCTACACTATCTATTCATTACTCATCTCATATGTATATACTGTATACTGTATCCTTCACTATCTATTCATTACTCATCTCATATGTATATACTGTATACTGTATCCTTCACTATCTATTCATTACTCATCTCATATGTATATACTGTATACTGTATCCTTCACTATCTATTCATTACTCATCTCATATGTATATACTGTATACTGTATCCTTCACTATCTATTCATTACTCATCTCATATGTATATACTGTATACTGTATCCTTCACTATCTATTCATTACTCATCTCATATGTATATACTGTATACTGTATCCTTCACTATCTATTCATTACTCATCTCATATGTATATACTGTATACTGTATCCTTCACTATCTATTCATTACTCATCTCATATGTATATGCTGTATACTGAATCCTTCACTATCTATTCATTACTCATCTCATATGTATATACTGTATACTGTATCCTTCACTATCTATTCATTACTCATCTCATATGTATATACTGTATCCTTCACTATCTATTCATTACTCATCTCATATGTATATACTGTATACTGTATCCTACACTATCTATTCATTACTCATCTCATATGTATATACTGTATACTGTATCCTTCACTATCTATTCATTACTCATCTCATATGTATATACTGTAGGGGGATCAGGTTGGTTTGTGCTGCCATGCCATAGGAGGAGAAGCCCAATCCTTCCATCCAATAAGTTAGGCTCTATCTGTCCATTGGCCAATCAGCCAGGTCCTGTCCTTCCGTCCCGGTCACTGGTGTCATCAGCTCTAATCCCTCTTCAATCCCCAGCAAAGCCAACAAGGCCACAGTCATAATAAGCCTCAGCCTTACTCGGGGTGGCTTGGCCTGCCTGGCTCCAGCTGGCCCTGCCCTGGCCCTACCTCCCCACGCCCCTGCCCTGGCTGGGTCCAGCTGGCCCTACCTCGCCCCTGCCCTGGCTGGGTCCAGCTGGCCCTACCTCGCCCCTGGCCTGCCTGGCTCCAGCTGGCCCTACCTCGCCCCTGGCCTGCCTGGCTCCAGCTGGCCCTACCTCGCCCCTGCCCTGGCTGGGTCCAGCTGGCCCTACCTCGCCCCTGGCCTGCCTGGCTCCAGCTGGCCCTACCTCGCCCCTGGTCTGTCTGGCTGGCTCCAGCAGAGTGTGGTTTCCAAGGTGTACAGCATAGGAGAGGAGAAATGAACAACTGTATGGAGTCAACAGTTGTTCTGGTTGTCCGCCCCCTTTCCTCCTCCGAAGCCTACCACAGGAATCCAGCCAGCTGCAGCTCCACTGTTACTGACGACACTCTCACATAAGTGTTAAATACGGAAATACCTGAGGTACCAGCCCAGCCAGCCAACCAGCCAGCCCAGCCAGCCCAGCCAGCCAGACCGCCAGCCCAGCCAGCCAACCAGCCAGCCAGCCCAGCCAGCCAACCAGCCAGCCAGCCAGGCCGCCAGCCAGACCGCCTTCTCCAAGACAATCTCAAGCCAGGCAGACACAGAACAGCTAACTACCATTTCATGACACGTTAAACCGATGAGTTAGAACATTTCATTAGCCTCTATTCCCAGCCGCTGTAGACTGTAGAGACTAGCATTACATGTATCATCCGTCCAGCCACACACACTGAGTGCACAAAACATTAGGAACACCTGCTCTTTCTATGACATAGACCGACCAGGTGAGTCCAGGTGAAAGCTATGATCCCTTATCGATGTTGGTTGTTAAATCCACTTCAATCAGTGTAGATGCAGAAGGGGAGGAGACAGGTTATAGAAGGATTTTTAAGCCTTGAGACATGGAGTGTGCATGTGTGCCATTCAGAGGGTGAATGGGCAAGATAAAATATTTAAGTGCCTTGACACAGCTGTGGGAAGCATTGGAGTCAACAGGGGCCAGCATCCCTGTGGAATGCTTTCAACACCTTGTAGAGTCCATGGCCTGACTAATTGAGGCTGTTCTGAGGGAAAAAGGGAGTGCAACTCAATATTCGGAAGGTGTTCCTAATGTTTTGTACTTTAAGAGTATATTGGGACTATTGATTAAACTTGAATGTAGTGGTGTCTGTAATCATATTGATGATTACAGACCAAGTCCATGGAGAACAAGAGCACCTCCTCCCAGCTGCCCACTGCACTGAGGCTAGGAAACACTGTCACTCACCACTGATAAATCCACGATAATCGAGAATTTCAATAAGCCTTTCTCTACAGCTGGCCATGCTTTCCTCCTGGCTACCCCAACCCCGGCCAACAGCTCCGCCCCCCCGCAACTACTTGTCCGAGCCTCCCCAGCTTCTCCTTCACCCAAATCCAGATAGCAGATGTTCTGAAAGAGCTGCAAAACCTGGACCCGTACAAATCAGCTGGGCTAGACAATCTGGACCCTCTCTTTCTAAAAAGAGAGGGTCCAGATTGCAACCCCTATTACAAGTCTGCTCAACCTCTCTTTCGTATCGTCCGAGATCCCTAAAGATTGGAATGCTGCCGCGGTCATCCCCTTCTTCAAAGGGGGTGACACTCTAGACCCAAACTGCTATAGACCCATATCTATCCTACCCTGCCTTTCTAAGGTCTTCGAAAGCCAAGTTAACCAAAAAAAAAGATCACTGACCATTTCGAATTCCACCGTACCTTCTCCGCTATGCAATCTGGTTTCAGAGCTGGTCACGGGTGCACCTCAGCCACGCTCAAGGTACTAAACGATATCATAACCGCCATCGATAAGAGACATTACTGTGAGAGCACGTGATGCCGCGGAGCTGAGCAGACGTAATATTACCTAAATAACAACGTTGAAACAATATTCTAACATCGGCTGACAAATTGTCAAGTACTTACCTTCCCAAAGAGCCATGGACCTCCGGCCGAGAGGCAAGAAGGACGACCAAAACGTAGTTGAATCCCAAGATAACGATAACGCTACAGCTAGCAAGATTAGCATTAGCCCTCACAACTCAGACGACAGTTCCAGACTGTTGCTCTCAGCAGCCTCTTGCGAGCCTGCCGACATGCTTGCTACTCTCCTCCGGGAAATTCAAGATGGTAACAAAGGTCTTTCTCTGAAAATTGACAAGATATCGGCTGAACTCCATTCTTCCATTGACGACCTGAAATCCTCCATGAATGATCTCCTTTTGAGAACGATTGAGGCTGAGTTGCGCATTAGCACAGTTGAAGATACCATCGCCCGACATGACCATGTTCTGATACAACTGCAGAAGGACAATGAACACCTAAAAAACAAAGTAGACCAGATGGAGAACCAGAGCAGACATAGCAATATCCATGTGGCGGGATTGAAAGAGAACAGCGAGGGCCGTGACCCGGTCCGTTTCTTCACTCAATGGATCCCCGATGTCCAAGCCGTTGGAAATCGAACACGCCCACAGAACATCATCACCGAAACCCCGGCCAGATGAGCCCCCACGGGCCGTCCTGATCAGGTTCCTCCGTTTCCAGGACAGAGAGAAGATACTGCAACTCGCAAGAGCCAAAGGGGACATCACCATCGATGGCAAGAGGGTCAGCCTTTTCCCCGATATGAGCGCGGATCTCGCCAGACGTCGCAAGGAGAAGAACATCACCGGCTACCTCATCCACCCTGCGCGGATGAAAGTTCAGTACAAAGGCCGAAACCATCTCTTCAACACACCGGGAGAAGTGTTCACTTTTCTCAAAGAACTGAACCGCGTCTGAATCAGGATGGTCTTTATGTGGGATTAGATGCAGTTTGTTTGTTTTTTCTTATTCGCGCTGTCCTGGGACTGAACTGCTGATATCTTGGAATTTGGATCTGTTTACCCAGCTACAATGGATATGTACATTTTCAACGAACTGTCCCGGGGTGAGTTCTATTACAGTTACAGGAGAGTATATTTTGGTGTAGTCAATATCCACTGGGCAAAGCAAATTAGCGGCCTCGGGCCCACTGCTTTCCCCCTCATTTATGTTTCTCCTCTCCTGAAAAGAGACTCAAGCAGCCCTTACCGTGGGCAGTAAATATTCAGCCATAGATGTCTATTCACAACGTTTGTTTTCAAAATAGAGAGCTCGAAGGTTTTAGTTTACGCCAAGGTATAGCTAGTAAGAGCAAGATGGAAAGTGAGCAACAACATATCTCTACGTTTTCATGTTTGATTGTGGTTTTAGTCTGACAATCAGGGTGGGCGGGGTTTCTGTTTTTTTCCTTCTATTTATTGTTGTTTCCTTCCTAAATAAACGCACAGGTCACTTCAGTGTTCAAACTAAGTTGAAATATTACCTGACTATTTACATATGAGGGATTACCATTCGGTTATATATTTGAAACCCAACCAATGCTTAATCCACTAAAATATGTCACATTCAACGTAAAAGGCCTCAACGGCCCAATTAAGAGGAAAAGAGTCTATACTAAGAAATTAAAGGCTGACCTTGTGTTTTTACAAGAAACACATCAGTGAACACCAGAAACTAAAGAGGGAATGGGTAGGACAAGTTGTTGCGTCCTCTTTTAACTCTAAAGCAAGAGGAACTGCAATTTTGATAAGTAGACACATCCCCCTTCTGCGTCAACAACACCATTTCTGATCCCTCAGGCAGGTTTGTTTTGGTGCAGGGGAATATTTTTTCAGAGTCTTGGACCCTATTGAATATTTATGCTCCTAACTTCAATGACCATATGTTTATTCAGTTGCTCCACCAGGATGACTACTTGCGGGAGGAGATTTAAATGTTTGTTTTAGATACAAAGTCAAAGTCACCATTATTAATCAGTTGTACAACCAAATGCCTTCAACCGAAATGTGTCTTCCACATTTAACCCAACCCCTCTGAATCAGAGAGGTGCAGGGGGCTGCCTTAATCAACATCCACGTCTTCGGCGCCCGGGGAACAGTGGGTTAACCGCCTTGTTCAGGGGCAGAACAGCAGATCTTTTTCCTTGTCAGCTTGGGGATTCGAACTTGCAACCCTCCGGTTACAAGTCCAACGCTCTAACCACAAGGCTACCTGCCACCCACAGCTCTTGATAGGTCCTCTGATAAACCCTCCCTTCTTACCAAAGCCGGCAAGCTCACCATGTCATTCATGGTGGATCTCAATTTACTAGACATCTGGAGACAGATGCACCCACAGGATAGGGACTACTCTTTTTATTCACACCCACGCAACAGACACACACATAGCTAACATTTAGATACCTATTATCTCCCCAGATTGCTTAGTGACCATTCTCCTCTGGTATTATCAATCTCCAAGGTAAATAGGTATAGATGGAGACTAAATTCTACACTCCTAAAGAAACCAGAATTTTGTGCATTCAATCAAAGAACAGATCAATATATTTACTTTGACAAACAAACCCTCCGGCTCCTGACAGTTTCATTCTTTGGGACACATTGAAAGCCTATCTGAGGGGACAGATCATATCCTATACTAAAGGGTTGAAGAGGAAACGTGGTGCAGAACTGAATGTCCTTGAATCTGAAATCTCTGAGCTAGAGAAAACCTACCAAAGAGGCCCGACTAAAGATCTATACAGGCTTTTGGTAAATAAAAAACTGAAATATAATACTCTGAACACGTATCAAGCTGAGAGGACCATCACTAAATCAAAACGGCGTTACTACTAGCTCGGAGAGAAAGCACACCAAGTATTGGCATGGCAACTGAAAGCAGAGGAAAGTCAGAGGACAATTAATGCCATAGAAACTCTTACTAATGAGATATCTCTCGACCCCACTGAAATCAATGATACTTTTAAGAAATACTACGAAGACCTCTACACTTCCCAATCAAGTGATGATCTATCAGAGATCGACTCCTTTCTCTCCGCTCTCAACCTCCCACGCCTGTCAGAGGAAGACAGAGAGCGCCTGAGTGAACAGTTCTCAGTTCCTGAATTGTTAGAGGCCATTAAATCCTTACCTTCTAATAAATCTCCTGGGGAGAATGGCTTCCGTCCAAATCTCTATAGATAATTTAGGGAGCTGTTGGTACCCTACCTTATGGAGGTACTTTAAAAAGCCAGGGAGGACTGCTTTCCAGAGTCTTTCTCTCAAGCGGTGATTACAGTAATTCTCAAGAAAGGAAAAAACTCGCTAAAGTGCGCCTCCTATAGACCAATCTCTCTCCTTAACACATATTGTAAACTGGTCACCAAGATGCTATCTAAGAGACTGGAGTCATGTCTTCCCCTGTTGGACAACCCAGATTAGACTGGCTTCATAATTAATAGATTGTCCTCCAATAATCTCAGAAGGTTCTTTGATATAATTCACTTTGCTAACAAAAACAAAATACCTATTGTCGCAGTCTCCCTCGACGCTGAAAAAGCCTTTGATAGGGTCGAATGGCCGTACCTCTTTCGCATCTTGGAAAAGTTTGGTTTAGGTACCGTGTTTGTAAACTTGATAAAATCACTTTACAAATCTCCTAAAGATAGGATTGCTACAAATGGGATTACTTCCTCCTCTTTCCCTCTCTATTGGGGGAACAGACAAGGCTGCCCAATTAGCCCCCACCTCTTCGCCCTTGCCATCAAACCATTGGCTGAGGCCATTAGAACGTGCCATGACATACAGTGGGGCAAAAAAGTATTTAGTCAGCCACCAATTGTGCAAGTTCTCTCACTTAAAAAGATGAGAGACGCCTGTAATTTTCATCATAGGTACACTTCAACTATGACAGACAAAATGAGGAAAAAAAATCCAGAAAATCACATTAATACACTGTATTAATGGCACCTGTTTGAACTTGTTATCAGTATAAAAGACACCTGTCCACAACCTCAAACAGTCACACTCCAAACTCCACTATGGCCAAGACCAAAGAGCTGTCAAAGGACACCAGAAACAAAATTGTAGACCTGCACCAGGTTGGGAAGACTGAATCTGCAATAGGTAAGCAGCTTGGTTTGAAGAAATCAACTGTGGGAGCAATTATTAGGAAATGGAAGACATACAAGACCACTGATAATCTTCCTCGATCTGGGGCTCCACGCAAGATCTCACCCCGTGGGGTCAAAATGATCACAAGAACAGTGAGCAAAAATCCCAGAACCACACGGGGACCTAGTGAATGACCTGCAGAGAGCTGGGACCAAAGTAACAAAGTCTACCATCAGTAACACACTACGCCGCCAGGGACTCAAATCCTGCAGTGCCAGACGTGTCCCCCTGCTTAAGCCAGTACATGTTCAGGCCCGCCTGAAGTTTGCTAGAGAGCATTTGGATGATCCAGATGAGGATTGGGAGAATGTCATATGGTCAGATGAAACCAAAATATAACTTTTTGGTAAAAACTCAACTCGTCGTGTTTGGAGGACAAAGAATGCTGAGTTGCATCCAAAGAACACCATACCTACTGTGAAGCATGGGGGTGGAAACATCATGCTTTGGGGCTGTTTTTCTGCAAAGGGACCAGGACGACTGATCCGTGTAAAGGAAAGAATGAATGGGGCCATGTATCGTGAGATTTTGAGTGAAAACCTCCTTCCATCAGCAAGGGCATTGAAGATGAAACGTGGCTGGGTCTTTCAGCATGACAATGATCCCAAACACACCGCCCGGGCAACGAAGGAGTGGCTTCGTAGAAGCATTTCAAGGTCCTGGAGTGGCCTAGCCAGTCTCCAGATCTCAACCCCATAGAAAATCTTTGGAGGGAGTTGAAAGTCCGTGTTTCCCAGCGACAGCCCCAAAACATCACTGCTCTAGAGGAGATCTGCATGGAGGAATGGGCCAAAAATACCAGCAACAGTGTGTGAAAACCTTGTGAAGACTTACAGAAAACGTTTGACCTCTGTCATTGCCAACAAAGGGTATATAACAAAGTATTGAGATAAACTTTTGTTATTGACCAAATACTTATTTTCCACCATAATTTGCAAATAAATAAATTAAAAATCCTACAATGTGATTTTCTGGATTTCTTTTTCTCATTTCGTCTGTCATAGTTGAAGTGTACCTATGATGAAAATTACAGGCCTCTCTCATCTTTTTAAGTTGGAGAACTTGCACAATTGGTGGCTGACTAAATACTTTTTTGCCCCACTGTACATGGCTTTGAGGTGGGCCCCCATACCCATAAGCTATCACTTTCTGCAGACAACCTTATCTTATTTCTAATGAACCCAGCACATTCCCTCTCTCACTGACAGAACCTAATACAGTAGTATAGTTATTTCTCTGGATATTAGGTCAATTTTGATAAAAGCGAAATCTTACCGTTGTCTGACTTTGACCATCATACCATCAAGCATCAGTTTTCCTTTTAGATGGTCACCTATGGGCTTCACATATCTGGGCGTAATGCTGGAAGAGAACCTGAAGAACCTCTATTCACTCAATCTGGCCAGCTTGTTGCAAAAGGTGGAGGGTGACCTGTGTAAATGGATGGACTTGCCTCGTACTCTACTGGGTAGAATTAATGTAATAATGCAATAATGTAATGAAATCTGTCCTGCCCAGATTTCTATATTTGTTTCAATCTCTCCCTATCCCTGTGCCCGCAGCATTCTCTTCCTCTCTCGACAAGCTGACCAGACGGTTTATCTGGCACGGCAAAACCCCTATGGTTGGCCTGGATAAACTGACCCTTGATTACGGTCAAGGGGGCTTAAACCTCACCAATTTCAGAATGTACTACTGGGCTGTGCAGTCTAGGTTTCTGGCTTAGAGGTTTGACAATGGTCCCTCTTCCTCATGGTTGAACATTGAAAAGTTTGAGATAAATAAATGATAATACCGGGCAGATTTGTTTTACAAATGGGACAGAAAATCTATAAAAACCATCACAGACAACCCTTTAATCATACATTCTGTCCTGGCATGGTGCAAACTGCATGAGCTGTTCAGACGAGAACTAAAACCCCTTTATGGAACATTTTTTATTCATTTATTTCCCCTTTATTTAACCATGTAGTTCTATATGATGTCATAATACATCTTTATTTAACCAGGTAGGTAGTTCTATATGATGTCATAATACACCTTTATTTAACCAGGTAGTTCTATATGATGTCATAATACACCTTTATTTAACCAGGTAGGTATGTGATGTCATTATGGGGTATTGTGATGTCATTATGGGGTATTATGATGTCATTATGGGGTATTGTGATGTCATTATGGGGTATTGTGATGTCATTATGGGGTATTGTGATGTCATTATGGGGTATTGTGTGTAGATTGATGATGGGGGAAACAATTTAATCCATGCTAGAATAATGCTGTAATGTCACAAAATGTGGAAAAAGTCAAGAGGTCTGAAAACTTTCCAAATGCACTGTATGTTGATTTATTTTCCCTTTTGTACTTTAACTATTTGCACATAATAGAACATTTGAAATGTCTTCATTATTTTGGAACTTTTGTGAGTGTAATATTTACTGTAAAAAAATGTATTGTTCAGATTATAGGTGTGACAGAGAGAGAGATAGATGGGAGGTGTGACAGAGAGAGAGATAGATGGGAGGTGTGACAGAGAGAGAGATACATGGGAGGTGTGACAGAGAGAGAGAGATAGATGGGAGTGTGTGACAGAGCCCAGAGAGACAGGATGGGAGGTGCCACAGAGAGAGAGATAGATGGGAGGTGTGACAGAGAGATAGATGGGAGGTGTGACAGAGAGAGAGATAGATGGGAGGTGTAGACAGAGAGAGAGAGATGGGAGGTGTGACAGAGAGAGAGATACACCACTTTTTCACAGAGAGAGAGATAGATGGGAGGTGTGTGACAGAGAGATAGATGGGAGGTGTGACAGAGCCAACTCACTTTTCAGAGAGGGATGCCACAAGGTGACAGAGAGAGAGACAGATGGGAGGTGTGACAGACACACTGGCACACACACCAGCACTTTGCTTTCAGACTGGCCACACACACACTACACCCCAACGCCACCACACACACACGTCGTCTTACTTTTCACCCACACACACACACATCACACTCACTCTCTTCACCGGCCACACACACACAGCACTTACTTTTCACCTACACACACACAGATGGAGGCCACTTGGCTTTTCATCACACACACAGGGCCAGAAAGCACCCTACCCTTTTCACCGCCACACACACACACACTTTTACCCACTTTTTCAATCGCCACACACAATCGCCACCCTGGCCTTCACCTGCACACACACACGCACCTTACTTTTTTCACCACACACACACTGCACCTTCACTTCACCCACACATTACACGGCCAAGACCTACGCCACCACATTACACCTTGCACTTTTACCACGCCACAGACACACACGGCTTTATGCCCTTGGACGCGCCACACACACACACATCTTACCCACGCACACCTACACACATCACACCTACACTTGGCTCTTTCACCGCCACACACACACACACCCTACGCCACCACGACACACACTCACCATGCCATCAAGACACACGCTGTTCAGCACCTTTCACCACACACACACATCTACGCCACGCCACCACACACACAGCAAACGGCACGCGCCACCACACACACGCACCACGCCATTAATCACAGCACACACATCTGGCACCACGCCACCACACAACACAGACGCACCTTACGCCACCGCACACACACACCCACGCTTTCACCACACACACACACGTCACCCCACGCCACACACAGGTCACACGCACCTTACTTTAATCGCACACATACACACACATTCCACGCCACCCACACACACGTCTAGGCCACGCTACACACTACATGTCCAGACCTTATTCTTTCACCACACACATGGCACTACGCACCTTGACGCCACCCCACACACACACACACTGGCACCACCATCTTAACGCTGACCAACGCACCGCACACACACACATCACACCTTACGCCACCACGCCATTACACGCAAGGTACATCACGCCACATTATTACACCGCACACACACTACTCTTCACCGCCACTAACACACACACCGTTCACTTTCACACACACACACAATGGCACTTTTTCACGCCACACACACACACTACTACGACCCTTTCACTTTTCACGCACACACACACCCTACTTTTTCAACCGCCACACAATACACACACTAGCACCGCTACTTTTCTTTC
Organism: Brachymystax lenok tsinlingensis; assembly: GCA_030435695.1. NCBI lineage: Eukaryota > Metazoa > Chordata > Actinopteri > Salmoniformes > Salmonidae > Brachymystax > Brachymystax lenok. The sequence continues at coordinate 798,744 of CM059793.1, forward strand.
ACCTACTACACACACACACTAATCTTTTCAACGCCACACACATCAGCCACCACGTTCACACTCGCCACACACATCATCAAGACCTACCACCAACTTCAATTACTAGGTGCTAATTCACATCACACTTTACTTCACACACATCAACTACACTACTTTTCACCACACACACACATCACACCTTATACTTCAACACACACACATTACAGGCACCTTAATTTTCACCAGCCACACACACACACTGCCCACGCCACCACACACACACTGCACCACGCCACCACACACACACATCAGCACCCTACGCCACCACACACACACTTGCTTTTCACCGCCACACACCATCGCGTTCACGCCACCACACACACATAGCACCTTACTTTTTCACCGCCACACATACACTGCAGACCTTACACCCACCACACACACACGCGTACCCTACGCCACCGCCACACATGACTAACGACCTTACACCGCCACCACACACACACCCACCTCCACACACACACGCACCTTGACGCCACTGCACACACGCCACACACGCATGCCATCAAGACACACACGCTCACCTGACGCCAACCACACACACTACACCTTACTTTACATCACACACACACGTCAGCACCCACGCATTAATCACACACACACACACACTCGACTCACGCTGGCCACACACACGCACCTTGTCTGGGCCACCCATACACACATTGGCCACCCTGTACCGCACCTTACGCCATCAAGACACACACACGACGCACTTTCTTAATCGCCACACACTGGCTACGGTCACCATTTTTTTATCGCTACACACATGCCATTTCACCTCACTTTTCACCACACACACATCAAGACCCTACTTTTCACCCACACACAATGCCCACTTTTCACCTACTACACATTACATTGTCTGAGCCACTTCACACGCACCCCACTTTTCACCACACACACATCGCACCCTCACTTTTCAACGCGCACACACACACGCACCTACTTTTCAATCACACACACACACGCACTTGGCTTTCCACCGCCGCCACTACCACACATCACACTCACTCCTGGGTTTCTTTCACGCCACACACACACTCACCTTACGCCAATCGCCACACACACACTTACGCTACCCACGCCACCCGCACACACACGTCAGACCCACGCCAGCCACACACACACACGCCACCACACACATCAAGACCCACGCTCACCGCCACACACACACACCCCACTTATTCACCTGACCATTAACGCACACGTCACACACATTACACCACACACCCACCGCCACTTTTTCACCACACACACACACACACCCACGCCATCACACACACACATGCCACCACACACACACTGTGACAGCTCTTTCACCAGACACATACACTGACGACCCTACTGCCACTGCCACACACACTGATCACGCACCTTGACTTCAATCGCCGCCACACACACATCGCACCCCTACGCCACGCCACACACACGCACCTTGACGCCATCAATCTCACTCACCACACACAAGACGCACCTTACTTTTCACCACCACACACACGCACCTTACGCTAACTTTCACCACACACACACCCACCTTACTCACCCACACACAGCCCATGTTCCACAGAGACACATCGGCACCCATTTTTCTAATTTACCCACACACACACGCACCTTACCCTTTTCGCCACACACTTACCACGCCACCACACAGCACACTCGCACCTTGGCTCTCACCTCCACACGAGTATATTGGGAGGTCACCCAGGTTAACGCACGGCACACAAACCAAGGAGATGAGAGAGAGAGATATAATGAGGTGTGACAGAGAGAGAGAGAAAGAAGGGAGGTGTGACAGAGAGAGAGATAGATGGGAGGTGTGACAGAGAGAGAGAGATAGATGGGAGGTGTGAGAGAGCGAGAGATAGATGGGAGGTGTGACAGAGAGAGAGAGATAGATGGGAGGTGTGACAGAGAGAGAGATGAATGAAGGAGGTGCAAGACAAGAGATAGATGGGAGTGTGTGCCAGAGAGAGAGATTATTAGATGGTTTATGCGACAGAGAGAGATACATTTATAGTGTGACAGAGAGATGTAGAATAAGAGGACAGAGAGAGATACAATAGAAGGGATGGGACAGAGAGAGAGATAGGATGGCAAATGATAGAGGGACTGATGCATCACATAAGACAGACTTATGGACAGAGATATGATAGACTATATATATATTGTACTTGTCGCATTACCAGAGACAGACAGACTTGACTACATATTTGTCTTATGTGATTTACATAGAGATAGAAGTTAATGTATTTATCAGAGAGATATATTACATTTTATTTACACAGACTTACATATTGATTTACTATCAAGGAGACTGGAGGTGTGGGACAGAGAGAGAGAGAGGAAGGGAGGTGGGACAGAGAGAGAGATAGATGGAGGTGGACAGAGAGAGACAGACTGGGAGGTGCTGACAGAGAGAGATAGACCTTGGAGGTGTGACAGAGAGAGATAGACTTTGGGAGGTGCTTTGACAGAGAGACAGAAATAGATGCCACAGTGACAGAGAGAGAGAGATAGCAAGGGATGCACTGCACAGAGAGAGATAGCCAGACGAGGTAACAGAGAGACAGAATGATGCACAGAGAGAGACAGACTTGGGATGGGGAGGAGAGAGACAGAAGGAGGGGGTGTCAACAGACAGAGATGCTACTGGCACATACACGCAGCCAGAGAGAGATAGACACATATATACAGATTTATGTATTACATAGCCAGGTGCTATATCACACATATATATATTATAAGGGATGATCGCATTACATATATATTACACACTTTATGCTACTGCACCGCCACTATATTGTACCTACTTTTCACCACACACACATCACACCTCACTCACACCGCCACACACACTGCACCCACTGACCCACACACAACACACTCTTCACCGCCACACACATCAGCACCCTCACTCTTTCACCACACTACACACATGTCTTACCTTCAGACCCACACACACACTACACTACTTTCAACGCCACACACACCCACTACTTCAAACCAGCCACACACCACATCACAGACCCACTCACGCTGTTCACTTCACCGCCACACACATCAAACCACCCACCCACCACACACACACCCTGCACTGCCCGCCACATTACACACGCCCCACTGACACACACACGACCCCCACTTTCACCACACTACACACACCCACGCCACCCACACACACTTCTTCACGCACCCACGCCACCGCACTACATTGCGCACCCACGCCACCACATCAGACCCACCGCTTTTCACCCACGCCATCGCCACACATCACACACCCACTTTTCACCGCCACACACACGCGTTCACCCGCCACCACAGACACACATCACACTGACCTACCCACGCCACCACACACACACACCGCGCAACCATGCCACCAAGACATCATGAAACCCACGCCACCGCGCCATCACACTCCTGTTTCTCTAACGCACACACACATCGCAGACCACTTCACCGCCACACACACATCAGAGCACTTACTAACGCTTAATCACACACACACATGCCTGTGCCTAGAGAGCACCACACACACTGCACCGGACGCCATCTGCCACACATTAGCCAAGACAAGACCTTACGCCATGGAGGCCATCACACACACACCAAACCATGCTTCACTCATTACACACACACCACGTCGTACCATTTGACACACACATACACAGAGACCTTGCTTTTCAACACCAGAGCATACAGCCACCACTTTCATCACACACACACTGCACCTTATGACCACACACACACGCACCTTGCCCACGCCATCGCCACACTATCATGTACCACTCATGGGCCACACATCAAGAATCTTAGCTTAATCAAGACAGAGATATAAAATTATTTTTCTGATCACACACTAACATTTGACTTACGCCAAACCACAGAGAGATAGGAAGGGAGGGGTGTGTGGACAGAGAGAGAGGATAGATGGGAGGTGTGACAGGAGAGAGAGATAGAGGGAGGTGTAAAGAGAGAGAGATAGAAGGAGGTGTGGAGCGCAGAGAGAGATAGAAGGGAGGTGACATCGGAGAGAGAGAGATAGAAGGGAGGTGTGAGAGAGAGAGATGGATGAGACAGAGAGAGAGAGATGGGAGGACAGAGGAGAGAGACATATTATGGGAGGTGTGACAGAGAGAGAGAGACAGATGAGGTGTGGACAGAGAGAGATAGAAGGGAGGTAAGACAGAGAGCACAGATAGGAATGGAGGTGTGACAGAGAGAGATAGGATGGAGGACATATATATTACAGATGATGTGTGAGAGAGAGACAGAATGAAGGGAAATTGGAGGAGAGACAGAGCTCACTGAGTTTACACACGCATAGGTTATGTGGACACATTGACGCAATATATGTTAAATGGAGGCAGATTACAGAGAGAGACCTACAAATGCATGGGACACAGACTGCACGATGGGATGCCAGGGGACAGAGACAAACTGATGGACCTTACATATAGCATATACAAATTTATTTATTTATATGAGGCTCACCACAGACGATAAATCTCAAGATATGACGCGACAGAGACACACACATGGGGATATATATTCACACACATTACTACAGGGTTGTTTTATTTAATACATACACAGACCTGATAGACGGGAGGTGTGGACAGAGAGAGACCCACGCCACCGCAGGTGTGACACACCCACCCACTGCACGCATAGAAGGGAGGTGCCATGACAGAGAGAGATAGGCAATGGAGGTGTGACCAGAGAGAGATAGAAGGGAGTGTGTGGACACAGACATGCAGACAGAGGAGAGATAGATGGGAGGACAGAGAGAGCACAGATGGGGAGGTGGGAGAGAGAGACGCCACAGAAGGGAGGACAGAGAGAGACACGATGGACCTTATGTGCCACAGAGAGACACGACACAGAATGCCAGGTGCACAGAGAGCCACTAGATGCACGAGGTGTGACAGATCGCAGAGAGAGTTTCTCACATACAAGATAATGAGGTGTGACAGAGAGAGACAGATTTGAGGTGCTGGACAGAGAGTGAGATACACTTAGGGAGGTGTGTCAGAGAGAGAGATAGATGGGAGGTGTGACACACACTGCCCAGATAGAAGGGAGGTGTGATGCCAGAGAGATAGATGCAAACCACTTTTCACCTACAGAGAGATAGATGGGAGGGGGTGTGGGACACACAGAGAGAGATAGGAAGGGAGGTGGGCCACCCAGAGAGAGATAGATAGCTTGGGAGGTGTGACAGAGAGAGATAGATGGAGGTGTGGGACAGAGAGAGATACGATGGGGAGGTGTGACAGAGAGAGATAGGGAAGGGAGGTGCTGACACATCAGAGAGATAGATGGGAGGTGTGACAGAGAGAGATAGAAGAGGTGTACAGACCACACACACTGCACCCGGGAGGTGTGAGAGAGAGAGAGATAGATGGGAGTGTGTGACCACAGAGAGATAGATGGGAGGTGTGACAGAGAGAGAGCAGATGGGAGGTGGGCACAGAGAGAGACAGATACACACACGGGAGGTGTGAGAGAGAGAGAGATCAGACTTACGGAGGTGTGACAGAGAGAGAGAGATGGGAGGTGTGACAGAGATACCACGCCACCGCCACGGACAGAGACACCCACCCATCAGACCACGCCACGCCACCACACACACACTCGGCACCCACGCCACCACACACACACCTTACTCTTCACCGGCCACAATACACGCGTGCCCACGCCTTTCACCGCCACACACACAGCACTGGGAGGTGTGACCACACACACTCATGGGAAGCCTTTCATCGCCACACACACACACCTGCCATCACATCACTCACACACAAGATCGCACTACCTCGCACCCACACACACACACCGGAGGTGCCCACACACCTTATTTAATTACTGGCTACTTACATGTCGCCAGAGGACTTTACAATGGACACTTTCGCACAGATGATGGCCAAACCAGAGAGAGACATACTTTATGTATCTTTATACTATCACACTCCTACTGCACCTTTCACCCACACACATCATGACCCATTTACGCTGTTCACCGCCACACTTCACACACTGCACCACTTTCACCGCCACACACACTGCACCTCACTTTTCACGCCACACACCACCCATGCCAATCGCCACACACAGCAAACCTACGCCAATCACCACACACACACGCATGTCTTACTTTTCACCGCCACACACACACTGCCCAGCCACCTTACATGCTGTCATCACGCCACACCACACGCTACACTACTTTTCACCGGCCATACACATTGACTCAAGTGCCACGCCCAACCGCCACACACACACACTCGGTGCCAAAACCACATCACCTCACGCAAACACCGCCACACACACACACCCAAAGCATGTTTTTCACCGCCATATTACACTCACACTTTTTACACCAGCACACACACCCACATCCTTCACGCTAATCACACACACTGCACGCACCGCGCCATCAAGACACACACGTAAGACCTTGACGCCATCAGCCACACACACTGACACTTACGCCACCGCCACTAACCGCCACCCACGCTGATCACACACACACGCGATGCACTTGACCCATTTCACACGCCATGCCCACACCTTGCCACACACACACACACGCTCACTACATCACACACACACATCGCACCCTTACGCGCCATCACACACACATTCAAGTGCCCACACCACACACATTAACACTGCACCCACGCTCACCATGGCACACTATCAAACCCATTTGCACCATTAACACACACACGTGCGACCCACACTCATCACACACACACACTGACCATTTTTTTCACCCACACACACATACTACACATGCACTTGGCGCTACACATACACACACCTACGCCACCACACACACACAACGTACTTAACTGACCACACACACTGACACACTTACACATATCACTGCACCATTTTTCACGCCGCACACACACGCACCTTACTTTTCACCTGCCACACATACACTAATCTTCACTCTTTTCATCTGCCATTATCTGACACAGTTCTTACCTGCTTACCCACCCACATACACACCATGGTGTACAGAGAGAGAGACTAGATGGGAGGTGTGGACAGAGAGATACACACACGGGAGGCAGACAGAGAGAGACAGATAGATGGGAGGTGTGACAGAGAGAGATAGAAGGGAGGTGTGGGACACAGAGAGATCACACTCCTACGCCACCCACAGGTGTTGGACAGAGCAGAGATAGGGATGGGAGGTGTGGACAGAGAGAGACAGAAGGGAGGTGTGACACAGAGAGAGATCAGCACCTGGGAGTGTCTTCACCAGAGAGAGAGAAAGAAGGGATTTACAGAGAGAGATAGGAAGGAGGTGTAACAGAGAGAGATAGATGGGAGGTGGGACAGAGAGAGAGAGATGGGAGGTGTGACAGAGAGAGACTAGAAGGAGGTGTGACAGAGAGACTAGATAGGAAGGAGGTGGCACACAGAGAGAGATAGATGGGAGGACAGCCACAGAGATAGGCAGCCCACGTGTGACAGAGAGAGAGATAGATGGGAGGTGTGACAGAGAGAGATAGAAGGATATGTGACAGAGAGAGAGACAGATGGGAGGTGTGGGCCACAGAGAGAGTATCAGACACCTTGATGCCACCACACACACACAGACCTGTTGTATGGGAAAGTATTTGACCCAGAGAGAGACAGAAGGGAGGCAGACAGAGAGAGATACACTACTAATGTGCCACACACATAAAGACATCACTCAGGCTTTCAGAGGAGATCACACACACATCGCCACAGACTTTATAACATGATCACTACAGAGACAGATGGAGGACATACAGGTGACAGAGAGACACTGATGCCACAGACATACACACTGGCACCCACTTTATACACACACTGAGAGACAGAGTTATCACATGATATATTGCACCTTTATGGTCACATACATATTGCACTTTATTTATCACATATACTTCACCCACATATTTTATATATCTTTTTTTATATATCACACATACACGCACACGTTTGTTTATTTCCATTGGCACACGCTATATTGCACTTACTCACCACACACATTGCACACACACACTTTTCTTCACACACACACACACACCTGCCCACCCTTTCACCACACACACACACACTGTCTACCCACGCTCAACCACACACACACATCACACCTGGCTTTCACCGCCACACACACACCTTACCACGCCACCACACACACACACTACACACTTGGCTACTTCACTCCACACACACCACTGACTCTCACGCCACCACACACACACACTCACTTTTCACGCCACTACACACACACACAGTCACCACTTTTCAACCACACACACCACAAACCACTTTCACCACACACACATCGCTGAATCTTGGACTTTTCACCGCCACACACATTGCACACCCACGCCTTTTCAACGCCACACACATCAAAACCACTTTTCACCTACACACACACATCAAGACCCTACGCCACTGCTGATTACACATCACATCTTTACTTGCACCACACACACACTGGCTTAAACTGACGCTAATCACACACACACACGGCATCGCACCTTGACTGACCAATACACACACACGTCAAACCCATTTCTTCATCACACACACACACCAGACCCTGGCTTTTCACACCACACATTGACGCCACGCTCACACACCACACACACGGTCACCCTACTTTTTCACACACACACACACCTATTTTTCACACACTTTCACGCCCACGCCACACACACACGCACCCATTTTCTTCACCTACACACACACGTCCAAGACCTTACGCCATCGCCACACACACACCACTACGCACACACATCGCCCACCTACACCACACACACAGACCCTTACTCTTACCACACACACATCACGACCCCACTCACACCACATACACACACTGCTGTGACGCCACCATCACACACACACATCAGACCTGGGAGGTGTGCTTACAGCCCACCCGCACACCTTACTTTTTTCACTGCCACACATTACCCGCTGCCCACTATCTATTAATTCACCGCACCTTGCCGGTTTATCACACGAATTATTATTACTTGCACCTCCTACTTTTCAGATGCACACACACTGTTCACCACCCACACACATAGATCACGTTGTACCATCGCTGGTCACACTACTGGGCCACACTGTCTCGCACTTCACCACCCACACACTGAGAGAAAGAAGGAGGAGTCACCACACACACACACCACTGGCCACCACACTACGGCACTGCCACACTACACTGGGGAGGTGACACCACACACACATCGCACCTTGGTTTTCACCCTTCACACACACATCAGCACTCAGGTGTGACACATGGGCACACCCATAGTCTACACCTCACTCTCTAGATCACCCACACACACATCACGCCACCCTCACGCCACCACACACATCACACCCTACACACCTTGGCTTTTCACCTGACACACACAACACGCCACCTGATGTGCATTTCACCACACACACACACCCTGAGCCACCATCAAGCGACCAGATTTCACCCACACACACACACTTACGCCACCCCACAGGATGGGAGGTGAGACACACCACACACACACATCTACCCTTTACCACCGCACACCACACTACGTCACCCACGCCACAGCTGACCACACACAGAGATACTATCACCCACAGCTACATCGCCACACACTTACGCCACCACACATGGCAGACGCACCTTACGCCACGCACACACTACAAGACAGAATGACCTACGCGCCACCACACACACACACACACCTTTACGACACACACTGGATGTACACACGGCACCTATATATATTTTTACAGCCACCACATTGCACACACACACCTTACTCACACCACACACACACTGCACCTTACGCTTTTCACCACACACACACACCCACCTTACTTTCACCACACACACACTTACTACCACACAGCACACACGCCTAAGCAACTTTACATACTAATACGCTTTTAAACGCCACACACACAAGTGCACCCACGCCACAACAAACACTGTACCTTGCCACACACTCCTGCACTTTACTTGATCACACACACACATTTGCACCCCACTATACACTACACACACACGTCCACCCACGTTTCACCGCCACTTACACCGCACACGCCATCACACGACCTACCACGCACCACCACACACATCGCACCTTGGTTCTTTTCACCACACACATGCCCACATCAAGACAACACGTCAGCACATTTTAACGACGCCACTTACTACACACACAAGCAAACGGATCAACCGCCACAACCTACTTTCACCACACAGCCACACTGGCACCTTACTTTTCATCACACAATTACTTCACGTCACACACATCCACGCCACACACGCACATCACTGCCCAACGCCACAGACATGACACCCACTTCACCACACATCACACATTACACCTTGGCTCACACAAGGCATGGCTGCTAACGCCACACACACGCCACTTACTTTTCACCCACACACACACGACCTTGACGCCATCACACACACATCACTCGAGAGACCCACTCACCTGTGCCACACACATCACACCTTACTTAATCGCCACCACACGCACCCACATCTTGGCTTTCTTTAATCACACACACATCAAGGCACCACGCCATCACACACATCGTCAACCACCCTACTTCACCACACACATCACAGAGACTGGAGGTTCACCACACACATTCACACCCACGCCGACCAAGACATGCCACATTACTCATAGATGGGAGGTGTGACAGAGAGAGAGAGATAGATGGGAGGTGTGACAGAGAGAGAGATAGAGTTGGGAGGTGTGACACACACTTAGAGATAGATGGGAGGTAACACAGAGAGAGATAGAAGGGAGGTGTCACAGAGAGAGAGATAGATGGGAGGTGTGACAGAGAGAGATAGATGGGAGGTGTGACAGAGAGAGAGAGATGGGAGGTGTGACAGAGAGATAGAAGGGAGGTGTGACAGAGAGAGAGATAGAAGGGAGGTGTGACAGACCCGCCACACACACCCCCACGGAGGTGGACAGAGAGAGATGCATACGCCACCCACAGGTGACAGAGAGAGACATAGATGGGAGGTGCACCAAGAGAGAGATGAGCAGAAAGAATCATGTGGGACAGATAGGAGACATGGGAGGTGTGACAGAGAGAGAGAAATAGAATGGGGAGGACAGAGAGAGAGATAAAATGCCATGTGTGACAGAGAGTGAGATAGATGGGAGGCAAGACAGAGAGAGACAGATGGGAGGATGTGACAGAGAGAGACAGATGGGAGGTGTGACACACACTGCACCCACGCCACCACAGCACCAGGCCCAGAGAGAGACAGACACGCTGAGGACAGACCCACACACACAGAACGCCACCTGCATTAGAGAGAGACAGATGACCCACTTTCATATTATTACACATCGCACCACGCGCACCCGCCACACATCACAGACGATGACAGTATATAGACTTATATTACCAGTTTATGTGACAACCATGCCACCACACACACATCGCACGGAGGTGCATTACACAGAGAGACAGCACCTTATGAATGTATGGACATATATCACATTTTATTTATTTATCATATACTTACTTTAGTTTATTTATCAAGTCACAGATTTACGCTTATAGTGATCACACACACTGTCACATTTTTCACCAACACACACACTCTATTCACCCACACACTGCTCACGCTTTCACCCACACACACACTACACCCTGGTGGGGCACCACTCTCACACACCGCCAAATCTGGTTTTTCTTCACCACACGCACACCATCACACCACTGACGCTCACCACACACATCACACCGCACCCACGCTCACCGCCACACACAATGCCCACACCCTACGCCACCACGCCACCACATCGCTGACCAGCCTTTAACACACACACAAGCACCTCACCTTACCCGCCACACTACTGACCTCTACAGTACCACGCCAATCAAACACACACACCTTACGCACCTCACTCAACGCCACACACACATCATGTTCCACAACCACACACACATTATCGCGTTCACGCCACCACATTACTACTGCAAACTACTTTTCACCATTAGACAACACATGACCCACTTCATCACACACACAATACACACGATGCCACACACACACACATCATGCCCACGCTAACGTACACACACATCACAAAACCACTTCACCACACACATCACCAGACCTTACGTTTTTCATCGCACACATGTCACACTGATGCCACATCAGATCACAGACAAGAAACGACGCGCCACCACAGCAATCGCACCCTACCCATTTCTTTGCCACAGAGACCACACCCACGCCAACCACAGTGCACAGAGAGAGACCGCCACACACACATCATGAGGTGTGACAGGAGAGAGATAGGATGGGAGGTCTTACTTAACCAGAGAGAGATCACAGGATGGGAGGGTGTGACAGAGAGAGATAGATCACACATTGGGAGGTGTGACAGTCGTACCCATTTCAGACAGATGACACTTAGATGGGAGGTGTGACAGAGAGAGATAGAAGGGAGGTGTGACAGAGAGATAGATGGGAGGTGTGACAGAGAGAGATAGAAGGGAGGTGTGACAGAGAGAGATAGAAAGAAGGGAGGTGTGACAGAGAGAGATAGAAGGGAGGTGTGACAGAGAGAGAGATAGATGGGAGGTGTGACAGAGAGAGACAGATGGGAGGTGTGACAGAGAGAGATAGAAGGGAGGTGTGACAGAGAGAGATAGGAAGGAGGTGGACAGGAGAGAGAGGATAGAAGGAGGTGCATAGAGAGACAGAGAGAAAGAAGGGAGGTGTGATCATATATACATTGCAAATTTATTTAATACACAGTGTGACATTTTATTTACTGAGAGAGATAGATGGAGGGAGGTGTGACAGACTTATGAGACAGATATAATGGGAGGTGCCTATGGACAGAGAGAGATCAGAGAAGGAGGTGTGTATATATTATCAGGAGAGAGATAGGATGATTTATAAATTATGCAACAGAGAGAGATAGAAGGGAGGTGTGACAGAGAGAGATAGATGGGAGGTGTGACAGAGAGAGATAGAAGGGAGGTGTGACAGAGAGAGAGATAGATGGGAGGTGTGACAGAGAGAGAGATAGATGGGAGGTGTGACAGAGAGAGATAGAAGGGAGGTGACAGAGAGAGATAGGATGGGAGGTGCAACAGAGAGAGACAGAAGGATGTGACAGAGAGTAGAGAGAGAGAGAGATAGATGGATATATAGACAGATATAGATATATGGGAGGACACATATATGATAAGTAATGATGGACAGAGAGAGATAGAATGGAGGTACTACAGTTTATGTGATTATATATATTACTATGCAGAGTTACATACACAGGAGGTGTGACAGAGAGACTTTGAGATTTTAGTTTTACACAGAGACAGATGATGGGAGGTGCACATAGAGAGAGAGAGATACACATGTACTTTATTTCACTCAGAGAGAGACTAGAGAGAGAGATACATAGTTCACTTTTTAGACTTTATTTCACCACGCTCATATATAAGACAGACATGAGGTACAGAGAGAGTATTTTCACTCACACACATCAGCCCACTCACTTGACTTGGGACACGCTCACACTTTCCGGCTTTCACCACATGCACACCCACGCCAGAGAGACAAAACACAATGCCGTACCGACATATTTAGCTCAATCGCCACACATCGCCATCACAGAGAAGACAGACTTCACGTCACTTATATATCACCTGCATTTATACTGCATATACATTGCACCAAACCACTGCCACACACACACTGCCCTACTTTTCACTGCTACACACACACACGTCACCACTTACCACCCGCCACACATCGTTCACTTTTCACGCTACACACACACACAAGACATCATCACCACACACACACACCCACTGTCTTACTTTTCAACCCGCCACACACATCAACTGCACCCACCCACTCTTCACACATTACACACATCATGACCTCACTTTTCACCACACACACACACATCAAGACCCACTTTTCACCACACACATTACACTGGCTGCCCACGCCACCACACACGCACCTTGATGCCAAACCACTCATACACAGACACACACATCAAGACCTTTTCTTTCACCACACACACACACCCACATCACCTTACTAATCACCACACACACATCGCGACTTTTACGCACGCCACCACACACATCGCAAACTACGCACGACCACTTACTTGCACCACACACATCGCTGCCACACACACACACACACACAACCGCACCCACTTTTCACCTTACATACTGCCGCACCCATGCCACCACCATTTTCACCCACACACACATACACCTGACTAAACGACGCATCACATTACACATCACAAGACCCTTGCTTTCACCACACACACACACACCTCCCACTTTTCATCAAGACACACATTTTTCATGCACACACCCTCACCACACGACACACATCACACACACACTCACTTTAACACCACCACACACACACTGGCACCTGCGCCAATGCACACACACACAGGCCACCACACCCACACACACACTGCCAAACCTACTTTTTCTTTCACCTACACATGCATTACACTGGCACACCACTCAGCACCACTTCACACACACGTCCACACCCACACCTTGCAACATCGCAAACCACTCGCCACACATCACTGTTCACACACACTTACACACCCACATGCATCACACTTGGCTCACATTACACACACGCACCTTGGCTTTTCTCACCACACTGGCTACACGCACCTTCACTCTTCAACACAACATTTACACCACGCCATCACACAAGACGCACCACTTTACCACCACACACACATTTGACATCTTACACCACCGCACGGAGGAGGGGACACACACACATTTAGACTCACTGCCACCATACACGATGGGAGGTGTGTGCCAACCAGAGAGAGATAGAAGGAGGTGTGACAGAGAGAGAGCATAGATGGGAGGTGTGACACACAGAGAGATATTACTGGGATACACACACACACACACACTGCACCACGGTGTGACATGAGAGAGAGATAGATGAGACCTTACAGACCCACAGCCACAGAAGGGAGGTGTGACGCACCACTACCACTAGATATTGACAGAGAGAGACAGCGAGGTCACAGAGCCAGAGATAGAAGGGAGGTGTGACAGAAAGAGAGATAGAGGTGAGCACAGATGGAGGTTAGGGTTTTCTACTGTAATATTGACTGTATGTTTGTTTTACTCAATGTGTAACTCACTGTGTTGCGTTGTATGTGTCAGAGAGAGAGACTGCGGAGGTGTGCTTTTATCTTGGCCAGAGAGAGAGGTCTTGCAGTGTGGAAAATGTTTTCTACTGTATTATTGACTTGTTTTACTCCACAAAACTCTGTCAAACTGCTTGCTTTACCTCAGTTGAAAATGAGAAGGGGAAATAAATAAATAATATATATATATATTCATGTCATTGTCACCAGTCAACTCCATTACACTCAAAAGTTACTTTAGCTTCAACCAGTGATGGCTAGCTATAATACCGGGCTGTCTTAATGAGTGTTAGCATGCTAATAGCACAACCGGCACACAAAAATGTCTTTAATCAAATTACTTTTTATTGGTCACATACACATGGTTATCAGATGTTATTGGTCACATACACATGGTTATCAGATGTTATTGGTCACATACACATGGTTATCAGATGTTATTGGTCACATACACATGGTTAGCAGATGTTATTGGTCACATACACATGGTTAGCAGATGTTATTGGTCACATACACATGGTTAGCAGATGTTATTGGTCACATACACATGGTTAGCAAACATTTAAATGTGTTAACCCTCGCAAGGCTGCCGGCCCAGATGGCATCCCTGGCCGTGTCCTCAGAGCATGCGCAGACCAGCTGGCTGGTGTGTTTACGGACATATTCAATCAGTCCCTATCCCAGTCTGCTGTTCCCACATGCTTCAAGAGGGCCACCATTGTTCCTGTTCCCAAGAAAGCTAACTAAATGGCTATTTAACAGTCTGATGGCCTTGAGGTAGAAGCTGTTTTTCAGTCTCTCGGTCCCAGCTTTGATGCACCTGTACTGACCTCGCCTTCTGGATGGTAGCGGGGTGAACAGGCAGTGGCTCGGGTGGTTGTTGTCCTTGATGATCTTTTTGGCCTTCGTGTGACATCAGTGCTGTAGGTGTCCTGGAGGGCAGGTAGTTTGCCCCCGGTGATGCGTTGGGCAGTCCTCACTACCCTCTGGAGAGCCCTGTGGTTGCGGGCGGAGCAGTTGCCATACCAGGCGGTGATACAGCCCGACAGGAAGCTCTCAATTGTGCATCTGTAAAAGTTTGTGAGTGTTTTAGGTGCCAAGTCAAATTTCTTCAGCCTCCTGAGGTTGAAGAGGCGCTGTTGCGCCTTCTTCACCACGCTGTCTGTGTGGGACGGACCATTTCAGTTTGTCAGTGATGTGTACGCCGAGGAACTTGAAGCTTTCCACCTTCTCCACTGCGGCCCCGTCGATGTGGATGGGGGGGTGCTCCCTCTCCTGTTTCCTGAAGTTCACGATCATCTCCTTTGTTTTGTTGAAGTTAGGAGTGAGAAGATGTTTTCCTGACACCACAGTCCCAGGGCCCTCACCTCCTCCCTGTAGGCTGTCTCGTCATTGTTGGACGGTGTTTTCTTCCAACACATTGGTTACGGCTGGCTTCCGGGTTAAGCAAGCAGTGCGGCTTGACATGGTCTTGTTTTGGAGGATGCATGTCTCTCCCGAGTCCCATTGCTGCAACTCCCCTACGGACAAGACTGTAACTCCAATTGGATATCACAAAAAGTAAAAATAATACCCTACAACCCCATACAGCTGTTAGAGGTGGATTGCATAACTAAGGCTGTGTCTTCAACGGATACGACTATTCCCCACATCTTTTGACCAGAGCCGTGCACAAAGTGTGACAAGTAGTGCACTATATAGGGGGAAAGGACGCCATTTGGGATGCAGCCTAGATCATTAACATCATTGGACCTTCTGTTGTGCAGCACCAGTGAGCTTCTCCGTCTCACGTGTGTCCGTCTCACACATTCCAGATTCCAGTGGGACAATGTGGCATTCATTCACCCTGCAACTGTACGTTCCATAGCCCAACCCCTCCTATACACTCCTACACACTACATATAGGATCCACTGTGGACTCTGCCTGTATATTCAGGACAACACACCCACACAGCCCACGCAGAGAACATTGGGGATTTGTTCCGTTCAAAAAGGGAGGGATTTGTTCATTTACATTTGAAGCAGATGAGACAAACACCAATGTGTTTAGAAAACAGAATCCAAATTCCACCCCCAGGACATGCTTGTTTAACCCGCAGCTTGTTGGTTGGTCTCCCTTGGTGCACAGCTGAACAGGACCAGGGACAGACTGGGACTGGGACCAGAAATCGGCCCAGGCATGCAACAACATTCCCCGAGGGCTCCATTATTAGCCAAATAATTATAATTTTCCAAAAACAATATTACTTAGAAAGACCCACTGGGCTAAAAAGGGACCAGCACATCTGGCATTTGCCTGAAATACCCTACGGCCAGTCTGATACAGCTGGACAGGACCAGTACAGATCCAGCCAGTCCAGCTGCAGATCCACTAGATAGGCACAGCTGCCTCCTACATTATTGCAGGGCTACTATTTACAACTTAAGAAGAAAAACATAGAGCTGGAGAACAGAGGATCAGGATCAGGAACATAGAGCTGGAGAACAGAGAATCAGGAACATAGAGCTGGAGAACAGAGGATCAGGATCAGGAACATAGAGCTGGAGAACAGAGGATCAGGATCAGGAACATAGAGCTGGAGAACAGAGGATCAGGAACATAGAGCTGGAGAACAGAGGATCAGGAACATAGAGCTGGAGAACAGAGGATCAGGAACATCAGGAACATAGAGCTGGAGAACAGAGGATCAGGAACATCAGGAACATAGAGCTGGAGAACAGAGGATCAGGATCAGAAACAGGAATCTGGAACAGGGATGCAGGAGAGCAGAGACATACAGGAAGCTGGAACAGGGATGCAGGAGAGCAGAGACACTGTGTGTCTGAAATGAAACCCTATCCCCTATCTAGTGCACTACTTTTGACACGGGTCCAATGTGACCTAGTCACTACTGATGGGCCCTGGTCAAATGTAGTGCACTTTATTGAGGATAGGGTGCCATTGGCTTCATAATAGAAATCACAGGAAGAAGGGTCCTGGATGTGATTCTCTAGACACTGCTCAAGATAGGAGGGAGTGCTACAACATCTAATGCTACTTTAGAAAACCTTGAAGCTTTCTAGACTTCCTGTGATGATGTGTGGAGTCATGTAAATGGATGTGTAGATAGATGCTAGTTTGTCTGTGTTCCACTTCCAGTGATACCGCCCGAGAAGCCGGCGTTTGGAGGATATATTGACACGGGTGCTGTTAGACCGAGACGGCATTATCGCTTTTAAACAGCGGGTTACCAACATATTCAAATAATGATTGCCAGACCCAGTCGTTCAGTCTTTTTGTTCTGTATCTATGGACGCGACCCAGTCGTTCAGTCTTTTTGTTCTGTATCTATGGACGCGACCCAGTCGTTCAGTCTTTTTGTTCTGTATCTATGGACGCGACCCAGTCGTTCAGTCTTTTTGTTCTGTATCTATGGGCCTTTGACCCAGTCGTTCAGTCTTTTTGTTCTGTATCTATGGACGCCGACCCAGTCGCTCAGTCTTTTGTTCTGTATCTATGGACGCCACCCAGTCGCTCAGTCTTTTGTTCTGTATCTATGGACGCCTTTGACCCAGTCGTTCAGTCTTTTGTTCTGTATCTATGGACGCGACCCAGTCGCTCAGTCTTTTGTTCTGTATCTATGGACGCCACCCAGTCGCTCAGTCTTTTTGTTCTGTATCTATGGACGCGACCCAGTCGTTCAGTCTTTTTGTTCTGTATCTATGGACGCGACCCAGTCGTTCAGTCTTTTTGTTCTGTATCTGTGGACGCGACCCAGTCATTGTCTTTTTGTTCTGTATCTATGGACGCGACCCAGTCGTTCAGTCTAAATGTTCCATTGCCATACCGGCTGGCAACATTATTATCCCTTGCTTGCTAGCTTAGCCAACTACGGCTAACTTACAGTCATGTCAACAACGGTAGCTGCATTTGTTTAAGCTGTTTTCTAGTGACAATCATTTGGATACATCCATAACAATGAGCTAATGAGGCACGATTTCGCCTGGCATGGAAAATGTGCTCTCTCGTCAGGACACTGTTGTTCAGAGGAGCTAGCCAACAACAGAGAAAACACAATCGCTTTAAACATTGAAGCTGGAAAGACTGCAAACTTGCTGCACTTCGTTTCGTTAGACCTTTTTTTCAATTGACATTTCTTTGTATATATATCCATAAAAATGATGCCAGCTGATTCATGGTTTCGAATGGCTGAGAAACGCTGTCTGGCTGTCCGTCTCTTCACGACACCTTCATTACTATGGGACAGCTGGAGATCGAATTTGAATATTGAAACAATGTTGCAAATGTTGAAGAGACAGACAGCAAGGTTTATATAAATGTCGGCCTAAAAGAAATGTGAGATCATGTCTAGATGCTTTTTATAGTGGAGATGAATTATAAATTGCCTGGCTGGGCTGAGGAGACAGTGGATTGTACAGTCAGATGGAACAGAGTAAATAGCCATTTTAACGTCATAGATTTAACCGGTGGTAACTTGTGGAATAGACACTGGCTGGAATGCGCTTTTAACCAATCAGCATTCAGGATTAGACCCACCCGTTGTATAATAGTGTTTATAAACTGGGCGGTCCGAGCCCTGAACGCTGATTGGCTGACAGCCGTGCTATATCTTCTACCTGAGTGATCCAGCACACACATGATGTGCATCCCAAATGGCACTCTATTGCCTATATAGTGCACTACCTAGGGGGACATTTCGGATGCAGAGGTGTGGTACTGTAGGGACATGTTCTGTGTACGGTACTGTAGAGCCATGTTCTGTGTACGGTACTGTAGAGCCATGTTCTGTGTACGGTACAGTAGAGACATGTTCTGTGTATGATACTGTAGAGACATGTTCTGTGTACGATACTGTAGAGACATGTTCTGTGTACGATACTGTAGAGACATGTTCTGTATACGGTACTGTAGAGACATGTTCTGTGTGTATGAATCTAGCAGTACCATGGATGATTAACAGAACTAGAGAGGACTAATGCCATGTCTGGCTCGCAGCCCAGAATAATCTAGGTATGCGTCCCAAAGGGCCCTGGTCAATAATAGTGCACTATATAGGGAACAGGATGCCATTTGGGACGCAACCCTAGTCAGTACAGAGGTCTCTGTTCATGTTACAGGTGGACTTTAGATCACAGAGATGAGGCTCTGACCAAACAGAATCACACGTTGCATTCTTCACTGTCATGAGACGCCTTGAACAGAGTGATTAGATTAAACAGTAGAGAGGGTGTCATTGTGTTCACACAATGCTGTCGTTGATCAGCCCCGCCAGCCAGTCTGTCAGAAAATCTTTCCGTCAACAATGTTTTTAAGACTGTGGTTGTTATGTAGTACAAAAGGTTAACTTGGCTGGTTTTGCTAGTAAATACTTGTTTTATTTCACACTGAACAAAAATATTAACCCAAAATGTAAAGTGTTGGTCCCATGTTTCATGAGCTGAAATAAAAGATTCCAGAAATGTTCCATGTGCACAAAAAGCTTATTTCTCTAAAATGTTGTGCACAAATTAGTTTCCATCCCTGTTAGTGAGCATTTCTCCTTTCCCAAGATAATCCATCCACCTGACAGGCGTGGCATATCAAGAAGCTGATTAAACAGCATGATCATTACACAGGTGCACCTTGTGCTGGGGACAATAAAAGGCCACTCTTAAATGTGCAGTTTTGTCACACAACACAATGCCACAGATGTCTCAAGTTTGAGTGAGTGTGCAATTGGCATGCTGACTGCAGGAATGTCTACCAGAGCTGTTGCCAGATAATTGAATCCTTCTCTACCATAAGCCGTCTCCAATGTCGTTTAAGAGAATCTGGCAATAGCTCCAACCGGCCTCACAACTGCAGACCACGTGTAACCACACCAGCCCAGGACTTCCACATCCGGCTTCTTCACCTGCGGGATCGTCTGAGACCAGCCACCCGGACAGCTGATGAAACCGAGGAGGATTTCTGTCTGTAATAAAGCCCTTGAGTGGGGAAAAACTCTGATTCTGATTGGCTGGGCCCTCCCAGGACCACTCATGCCTGCGCCCATGCCCAGTCAATCTTTTTCTGGTGAGACGCACACAGCGGTTACTGGCTGCGCACAGACACTCTCCTCCTCCTAGCCAGGAGCCCCCACTGTCCTCTCCTCCTCCTAGCAGCCCCAGACCATTATTCCTCCTCCACCAAACTTTACAGTTGGCACTATGCATTGGGGCAAGTAGCGTTCTCCTGACATCCGCCAAACCCAGATTCGTCCGTCGGACTGCCAGATGGTGAAGCGTGATTCATCACTCCAGAGAACGCGTTTCCACTGCTCCAGAGCCCAATGGTGGTGAGCTTTACACCCCTCCAGCCGACGCTTGGCATTGTACATGGTGATCTTAGGTTTGTGTGCGGCTGCTCGGCCTTGGAAACCCATTTCATGAAGCTCCCGACAAACAGTTCTTATGTTGACGTTGCTTCCAGAGGCAGTTTGGAACTCCGTAGTGAGTGTTGCAACCGAGGACAGAAGATTTTTACGCGTTACACACAACACGCTTCAGCAGTCCTGTTCTGTGAGCTTGTGCCACTTTGCGGCTGAGCCGTTGTTGCTCCTAGATGTTTCCACTTCACAATAACAGCACTTACAGTTGACCAGGGCAGCTCTAGCAGGGCAGAAATGTAATTGAACTGACTAGTTGGAAAGGTGGCATACTATGACGGTGCCACGTTGAAAGTCACTGAGCTATTCATTAAGGCCATTCAACTGCCAATGTTTGTCTATTGAGATTGCATGGCTGTGTGATTTTATACACGTGTCAGCAACAGGTGTGGCTGAAATAGTTGAATCCACTAATTTGAATGGGTGATCACATACTTTTGTCTGTATAGTGTGGCTCCCAGCCTTCAAGCCTCCTGTACACACAGGGCTGAGCAGTGGTGGAAAAAGTACCCAATTTTCATACTGGAGTAAAAGTAAAGATACATTAAAAGAAAATGACTCAAGTAAAAGTGGAAGTTATCCAGTAAAATACTACTTGAGTAAAAGTCTAAAAGTATTGCGACGTAAATGTATAATTATTTCATTACTTACTGGGATTGATTTGGCCAAGTGCAACTGCGCTCTCGGTTCAGACTGCTCTGCTCGGTTTGGCAGCTGCGCGAGAGGTAGAGGGAGATACCCGTGTGCTTCGCGGTTTACCGGATCATTTTTTTCTGCAGGTTTTGTTGAAGATAATTCCGCGACCCAAACGCTGCAGCGCTGTCGTTCAAGCCACTGACCTGTTATTCCCACTCACCACTGTCATCAAATGGACTCATGCTAGACACAAGTTCTGACTGAGCTCAATCGTCATGAAACGCAAATACAGCGATGAGTTCATCTCTTTTTCTTACAAACCTTGAGAAATAACGAGTAGCGCCCACACTGAGTTTTGTGTGGGGAAGTGCTTAGTAATGATTCTCCCAAAACGAACAAATAAATAAAACGCCACGTCCTGACCAAACATCCACAGCATGACGGTAAACCCAGGGAGTTGTTTCAGAACAGGCTGACCAAACATCATGATGGTAAACCCAGGGAGTTGTTTCAGAACAGGCTGACCAAACATCATGATGGTAAACCCAGGGAGTTGTTTCAGAACAGGCTGACCAAACATCATGACGGTAAACCCAGGGAGTTGTTTCAGAACAGGGTGACCAAACATCATGATGGTAAACCCAGGGAGTTGTTTCAGAACAGGCTGACCAAACATCCACAGCATGATGGTAAACCCAGGGAGTTGTTTCAGAACAGGCTGACCAAACATCCACAGCATGATGGTAAACCCAGGGAGTTGTTTCAGAACAGGCTGACCAAACATCATGATGGTAAACCCAGGGAGTTGTTTCAGAACAGGCTGACCAAACAGGCTGACCAAACATCATGATGGTAAACCCAGGGAGTTGTTTCAGAACAGGCTGACCAAACATCATGACGGTAAACCCAGGGAGTTGTTTCAGAACAGGCTGACCAAACATCATGACGGTAAACCCAGGGAGTTGTTTCAGAACAGGCTGACCAAACAGGCTGACCAAACATCATGATGGTAAACCCAGGGAGTTGTTTCAGAACAGGCTGACCAAACATCATGATGGTAAACCCAGGGAGTTGTTTCAGAACAGGCTGACCAAACATCATGATGGTAAACCCAGGGAGTTGTTTCAGAACAAGCTGACCAAACATCATGACGGTAAACCCAGGGAGTTGTTTCAGAACAGGCTGACCAAACATCATGATGGTAAACCCAGGGAGTTGTTTCAGAACAAGCTGACCAAACATCATGACGGTAAACCCAGGGAGTTGTTTCAGAACAGGCTGACCAAACATCATGATGGTAAACCCAGGGAGTTGTTTCAGAACAGGCTGACCAAACATCATGATGGTAAACCCAGGGAGTTGTTTCAGAACAAGCTGACCAAACATCATGACGGTAAACCCAGGGAGTTGTTTCAGAACAGGCTGACCAAACATCATGACGGTAAACCCAGGGAGTTGTTTCAGAACAGGGCACAATGCTTCAGGAAACACTGCTTCCACAGTGGAAACGTAAGTCAACTAGCAAGGCATTGTTATTTTATAAGAGGTGATGATAAGCAGAAATAAGGTCAGTACTATCTCTCAAAGTAGTAGATGTGAGTTTCTCTTTTAAACAATCCCCTGGCCTTGTACACAGCTAATAGCTAATGTTAGCCAAAGCAAGCTAGCTAGCTACTGATAGTGCAACCCTAAGTAACAGTACAGATGAAAAATGATCAGGCCCACTGTACAACTCACTGTAGAAATTACTGTTGAAAACTAGTCTAGGTTGGAACTGTTGCTGTTAAAATAGAACTAATAATTATTCTGAACTGGAATAAACGGATTGAAGCGAGATGCTTTTTTGAGGCAAACACACTCACACAGTTCTTGGGTGCTCATCTACAACAGGAAGTGGTCTCCTGCCTGACTGAGAAAACTGTAGATGTTCTGGTCAAGTTTGGCACCACATACTGTCCCTGAAGTCAGGGTTGTCAACTCTGACATACTTAAAATAAAAAAACAAGAATAGAAATAGTCTTAATGCTGAGCATGACCTCAATGTTTTGTGCTGTCTCAAACTGAGCCCAGAATAGACATGCTTGTTGAAAAATTCAACCAGCCACAGACCCCTCATTAGGACTGTGTGTGTGTGTGTGTGTGTGTGTTGTCTGGACTACATCTGTGTGATGTGATCAATCCGTTTATTCCAGTTCAGAATGATTTTTTTAATTGTATTTCAACAGCAACAGTTCCAACCTTGACAAGTATGTAAGAGAGTTTTTAATGGGGAAAAATAAACATGAAAATATTTTTATGGGTATTAGATTATTTGTTTTTGTCTATATTGCATTTTTTTTAGGCATAAAGGCAATGAAATTTTCCGATATTTCGGCTTGGGTAACAGGAAAAAACAGAATTTCTCATTTGGGTCCCAGGCTGAAAAAAAAAAAAACTGTACTTAAGTACCAAAAGTAAAATTAAAATATAAATAATTTCAAATTCCTTATATTAGGCAAACCAGACGGCACGATTTTCTTGTTTTTTTTAATTTATGGATAGCCAGGGGCACAATCCAACACTCAGACATAATTTACAAATGAAGCATTTGTGTTTAGTGAGTCCGTCAGATCAGAGGCAGTTGGGATGACCAGGGATGTTCTCTTGGTAAGTGTGTGAATTGGACCATTTTCCTGTTACATTCGAAATGTAAGGAGTACTTTTGGGTTTCAGGGAAAATTTACAAAGTAAAAAGTACTTTATTTCCTTTAGGAATGTAGTGAAGTAAAAGTAAAAAGTCAACCAGCCAGTCAGTTAGTCAGCCAGCCAGTCAGTTAGTTAGTTAGTCAGCCAGCCAGTCAGTTAGTTAGTTAGTCAGTCAGTCAGTTAGTCAGCCAGTCAGTTAGTCAGCCAGCCAGTCAGTTAGTTAGTTAGTCAGTCAGTTAGTCAGCCAGTCAGTTAGTCAGCCAGCCAGTCAGTTAGTTAGTTAGTCAGTCAGTCAGCCAGTCAGTTAGTCAGTCAGTCAGCCAGTCAGTCAGTTAGTCAGTCAGTCAGTCAGTCAGTCAGTTAGTCAGTCAGCCAGTCAGTTAGTTAGTCAGTCAGTCAGTCAGTCAGTTAGTCAGTCAGCCAGCCAGTCAGTTAGTCAGTCAGCCAGTCAGTTAGTTAGTCAGCCAGCCAGTCAGTTAGTCAGCCAGCCAGTCAGTTAGTTAGTTAGTCAGTCAGTCAGTCAGCCAGTTAGTTAGTCAGCCAGCCAGTCAGTTAGTTAGTTAGTCAGTCAGTCAGCCAGTTAGTCAGCCAGCCAGTCAGTTAGTTAGTCAGTCAGTCAGCCAGCCAGTCAGCCAGTTAGTTAGTCAGCCAGCCAGTCAGTTAGTTAGTTAGTCAGTCAGTCAGCCAGCCAGTCAGTTAGTTAGTCAGCCAGTCAGTCAGCCAGACAGTCAGTTAGTTAGTCAGCCAGCCAGTCAGCTTAGTTGGGTCAAATAGCTCAGCCAGCCTGAAGAAGAAGAATCAAGTTAGTCAGCTAGCCGTCGTTAGTTAGTCAGTCAGCTCAGCCAGCCGTTCAGCGTAGTCAGCCAGTCGTTAGTCAGTCAGCCAGCTACAGTCACAGTTAGTCTACCGTTCAGTCAGCTTTGCCGCCAAGTTAGTCAAATCAGCCAGCCTAGCTAGTTATCAGTTATCACAGCCAGCCAGTCAGCAGTTCAGCTAGCGTCAGCCAGCGCAACAGTGCGTTAGTCAGTCAGCTGAAGTCAAGTCAAATAGCCAGTCAGTTAGTTAGTCAGCCAGGTCAGCTAGTCAGCCAGCCAGCCACTGCCTCAGTTAGCTGTCAGTCAAACAGCCAGTCAGTTAGTCAGCCAGCCAGTCAAAGAAGTAATGCCAGCCAGTCAGCTTAGTTAGTCAAAGTTCAGTCAGCCAGCCAGTCAGTTAGTCTAGCTATCAGCCAGCCAAGTCAGTTAGTCAGCCAGCAAACAGCTAGTCAGTCAGCTGGGTCAGCCAGCTAGAAGCAAATAAATTAGTTCAGCCAGCCAGTCAGCTATTAGTCAGCCAGCATTAATCAGCCAGTTAGTTAGCTCAGCCAGCCAGTCTGCTAGGTAGTCAACAACTCAGCCAGCCAGTTATCAAGCCAAGAATAGCCAGCTCAGCTAGTTAGTCAGCCAAGCTAGTTAGCTAGTTCAAGCCAATAAATTAGTCAGTTAGTCATAGAAGAATAACAAATAGTCAGTTAGTCAACAAATAAGAATACAATACAATAAACAAATAAATGTCAAGCTAATATAGTTAGTTAGCCAGTTACAATAGCTTAATACCAAGAAGAATCAGTCAGCTCAGCTCAGTCAGCTGACTCAGTCACAATAGTCAGTTATAGCTCACTCAGCTCAGTCAGCTATCACTGTTCAACAAGAATAGTTAGTTAGTTATCAAATAAAGTCAGCCAGTTAGTTAGTCAGCCAGCTCAGTCAGTTAGTTAGTTAGTCAGTCAGTCAGCCAGTTAGAATAGCCAGCCAATAGCTGCTAAAGTTAGTCAGTCAAACAGCTCAGCCAGTCACAAAGAAGCTAGTTAGTCAAATGCTACCAGTCAGTTAGTTAGCAATAGTCAAATAGTCAGCTCAAATAGTTAGTTAGTTAGTTAATGTAAGGAGTAATTTTTATTGGGGGCTTTGGGCTCAGGGAAATTTAAGTACAGAAGTAGTGCCAAACTTTGATCTCCTCTTTAGGAATGTATGAAGCTAAAGTAAAAAGTCAACCAGCTCAAATACTATCAGCTAGCCAGTCAGTTAGTTAAAGAATAAATTGCTACAACAAGAAGAAGAATTAGAAGTCAGCCAGCCTAGCCAGTTAGTTAGGTCAAAATAGAACAATAAACAAGAATAAATTAGTCACAGCTTAATACTAGCAATAGTTATCACGCATAACAAATGTCATCAAGAATAGCTCAGCCAGTCAGCTGTTCAGCTACTACCAGCCAGTCAAGCTTAGCCAATAAATGAAGAATAAATCAAATTGTACACATTAGCTTAGTCAAATACCAAGAAGGTTGGGATCACTCAGCTCAAATAAGAATAAATAAATGTCAGTTTAAGAATAAATGTCAGCTCACCAAGAATCAAATTCAAGAATTAGTCAGTTAGAAGAATCGCTCACTCAAATAGTTAGTCACTAAATAAATGTTCAAAGAATCGTTCAAATTGTCAGCTAGCTGAATACCGTCAGCCAAGTTCATCAGTTTAGCTATCCACTGTTCAAACAAGTCGCTAGTTAGGTTATCAAACAAATTGCTCATGAATAAGATACTGAATAGCCAGTCAGAGCAGTCATTGAAGAACTGTTTCACAACAGCCTAGCGTTTAGTCAAATAAATAAATAGCTCAGCTATTGACAATCGTTCAAATAAACCAAAGAAGAATTAGTTTCAAATGCTGTTCAGATCAAAGAAGAAGTCAGTTAAAGAATGTTTCAAACAGACAAATAAATAGCTTGTCAGTAAACAATAGTCAAAGAAGCCACTCAGTTCAAATAGCTAACAGCTAGTACCAGTCAGGCCATATCGTACCAAACAAACATACTCAGTCGCTAGCTAGTCAGCCAGTCAAGCTAAATAAATCAGCTTACAGTCTGTTAGTTAGTCAGTTAGCCAGCCAGACAGAAGAACAAACTGCTCAAAGTCAGAATACCTAGTTTAGTCACCAGCCACTCAGTTTAGCCAGTTAGCTAAATTACTCAACACAAATAGTTAGTCATCAACAATAAAGAATAAATGTTCATGATTATCAAAGAAGAATAGTTCGTTCAGTCATTATTGCTCAGCCAGTCAGCTAGCTAAATATAGCCAGCAAATAATGTCAGCTCGTTTCAGCTCAGTTAGTCAGTCAGTCAGTCAAATGTTCTGTCAGCTGAAGAATAACCAGTCAAGTCATACGCTATCAAATCAGCTCAGCTCAGCTAAATTAGTTAGTCAAATTCAGCCAGTCAGCTAGTTAGTCAAATAAATTGCTCAGCCAGTTAGTTAGTCAGCCAGCCAGTCAGTTAGTTAGTCAGCCAGCCAGTCAGTTACTAGTCAGTCAGCCAGCCAGTCAGAATGTCAGTCAGCCAGTCAGTTAAGGTTCAGTCAGCCAGTCAGTTAGTCAGCAACAGTTAGTTAGTCAGCCTAGCGTCAGTTAGTTAGTCAGTCAGCCAGCCAGTCAGCCAGTTAGTTAGTCAGCCAGCCAGTCAGTTAGTTAGTCAGTCAGTCAGTCAGCCAGTCAGTTAGTTAGTCAGTCAGTCAGTCAGTCAGTTAGTCAGTCAGCCAGACAGTCAGTTAGTTAGTCAGCCAGCCAGTCAGTTAGTTAGTCAGTCAGCCAGCCAGTCAGCCAGTTAGTTAGTCAGCCAGCCAGTCAGTTAGTTAGTCAGTCAGTCAGCCAGCCAGTCAGTTAGTCAGCCAGTCAGTTAGTCAGCCAGTCAGTCAGCCAGCCAGCCAGCCAGTCAGTTATTCAGTCAGTCAGTCAGTCAGTTAGTCTAGTCAGCCAGCCAGTTAGTCAGCCAGTCAGTTAGTCAGCCAGTCAGTTAGTCAGCCAGTCAGTTATTCAGTCAGTCAGTCAGTCAGTTAGTCTAGTCAGCCAGCCAGTCAGCCAGTTAGTTAGTCAGCCAGTCAGTGAGTCAGCCAGTCAGTTAGTCAGCCAGTCAGTTAGTCAGCCAGCCAGCCAGTTATTCAGTCAGTCAGTTAGTCTAGTCAGCCAGCCAGTCAGTTAAGTCAGCCAGCCAGTCAGTTAGTTAGTCAGTCAGTCAGTCAGTCAGCCAGCCAGTTAGTTAGTCAGCCAGTCAGCCAGCCAGTCAGTCAGTTAGTCAGCCAGTCAGTTAGTCAGCCAGCCAGTCAGTTAGTTAGTCAGTCAGTCAGTCAGCCAGTTAGTTAGTCAGTCAGCCAGCCAGTCAGTTAGTTAGTCAGTCAGTCAGCCAGCCAGTCAGCCAGCCAGTCAGTCAGTCTAATCAGCCAGCCAGTTAGTTAGTCAGCCAGTCAGTCAACCAGTCAGTTAGTCAGCCAGCCAGTCAGTCAGTCAGTTAGTCAGTCAGTCAGCCAGCCAGTCAGCCAGCCAGTTAGTCAGCCAGTCAGTTAGTCAGCCAGCCAGTCAGTTAGTTAGTCAGTCAGTCGGCCAGCCAGTTAATCAGCCAGTCAGTCAGTTAGTCAGTCAGTCAGCCAGCCAGTCAGTTAGTTAGTCAGCCAGCCAGTCGGTTAGTTAGTCAGCCAGCTAGTCAGCCAGCCAGTCGATTAGTTAGTCAGCCAGTCAGCCAGCCAGTCAGTCAGTCAGTTAGTCAGCCAGTCAGTCAGTTATTTAGTCAGCCAGTCAGTTAGTTAGTCAGCCAGCTAGTCAGTCAACCAGTCAGTTAGTCAGCCAGCCAGCCAGTTAGTCAGCCAGCCAGACAGCCAGCCAGTCAATTAGTTAGTCAGCCAGTCAGTTAGTTAGTCAGCCAGCCAGCCAGTTAGTTAGTCAGCCAGTCAGTTAGTTAGTCAGCCAGCCAGTTAGTTAGTCAGCCAGTTAGTCAGTCAGCCAGTTAGTTAGTTAGTCAGCCAGTCAGCCAGTCAGTCAGTTAGTTAGTCAGCCAGTCAGTTAATTAGTCGGCCAGCTAGTCAGCCAGCCAGTCAGTTAGTCAGCCAGTCAGCCAGTCAGTTAGTTAGTCAGCCAGTTAGTCAGCCAGCCAGTTAGTTAGTCAGCCAGTCAGCCAGCCAGTCAGCCAGCCAGCCAGTTAGTTAGTCAGCCAGCCAGTCAATTAGTTAGTCAGCCAGCCAGTCAGCCAGTTAGTCAGCCAGCCAGTTAGTTAGTCAGCCAGTTAGTTAGTCAGCCAGTCAGCCAGCCAGTCAGTTAGTTAGTCAACCAGTCAGTTAGTCAGCCAGCCAGCCAGTTAGTTAGTCAGCCAGCCAGCCAGTCAATTAGTTAGTCAGCCAGCCAGTCAGACAGTCATTTAGTTAGTCAGTCAGCCAGTCAGTTAGTCAGCCAGCCAGCCAGCTAGTTAGTCAGCCAGCCAGTTAGTTAGTCAGTCAGCCAGCTAGTTAGTCAGTCAGCCAGTTAGTCAGTCAGCCAGTTAGTTAGTTAGTCAGCCAGTTAGTTAGTTAGTCAGCCAGTCAGTCAGTTAGTTAGTCAGCCAGTCAGTTAATTAGTCAGCCAGCTAGTCAGCCAGCCAGTCAGTTAGTCAGCCAGTCAGCCAGTTAGTTAGTTAGTCAGCCAGTTAGTCAGCCAGCCAGTTAGTTAGTCAGCCAGCCAGCCAGTCAGCCAGCCAGCCAGTTAGTTAGTCAGCCAGCCAGTCAATTAGTTAGTCAGCCAGCCAGTCAGCCAGTTAGTCAGCCAGCCAGTTAGTTAGTCAGCCAGTTAGTTAGTCAGCCAGTCAGCCAGCCAGTCAGTTAGTTAGTCAACCAGTCAGTTAGTCAGCCAGCCAGCCAGTTAGTTAGTCAGCCAGCCAGCCAGTCAATTAGTTAGTCAGCCAGCCAGTCAGACAGTCATTTACTTAGTCAGTCAGCCAGTCAGTTAGTCAGCCAGCCAGCCAGCTAGTTAGTCAGCCAGCCAGTTAGTTAGTCAGTCAGCCAGCTAGTTAGTCAGTCAGCCAGTTAGTTAGTCAGTCAGCCAGTTAGTTAGTCAGCCAGCCTGCCAGTTAGTTAGTTAGTCAGTCAGCCAGTTAGTTAGTTAGTCAGCCAGCCAGTTAGTCAGCCAGTCAGTTAGTCAGCCAGCCAGTCAGTTAGTTAGTCAGCCAGTTAGTTAGTCAGCCAACCAGTCAGTTAGTTAGTAAGCCAGTTAGTCAGCCAGCCAGTTAGTTAGTCAGCCAGTCAGTCAGTCAGCCAGCCAGCCAGTTAGTTAGTCAGCCGGTCAGTTAGTCAGTCAACCAGTCAGTCAGCCAGCCAGTCAGTTAGTTAGTCAGCCAGCCAGCCAGCCAGCTAGCCAGCCAGTTAGTTAGTCAGCCAGCCAGTCAATTAGTTAGTCAGCCAGCCAGTCAGCCAGTTAGTCAGCCAGCCAGTTAGTTAGTCAGCCAGCCAGTCAGTTAGTTAGTCAGACAGTCAGCCAGTCAATTAGTTAGTCAGCCAGCTAGTCAGACCAGTCATTTAGTTAGTTAGTCAGACAGTCAGTTAGTTAGTCAGCCAGCCAGTTAGTTAGTCAGCCAGTCAGTTAGTTAGTCAGTCAGCCAGTCAGTCAGCCAGCCAGTCAGTTAGTCAGCCAGCCAGCCAGTCAGTTAGTTAGCCAGCTAGTTAGTCAGCTAGTTAGTCAGTCAGCCAGTTAGTTAGTTAGCCAGTCAGCCAGTTAGTCAGCCAGCTAGTCAGCCAGCCAGTCAGTTAGTCAGTCAAACAGTCAGCCAGCCAGTCAGTTAGTAAGTTAGTCAGCCAGTCAGTCAGCCAGTCAGTTAGTTAGTCAGCCAGTCAGTTAGTTAGTCAGCCAGCTAGTCAGCCAGCCAGTTAGTTAGTCAGCCAGTCAGTTAGTCAGTCAACCAGTCAGTTAGTCAGCCAGCCAGCCAGTTAGTCAGCCAGCCAGTCAGTCAATTAGTTAGTCAGCCAGCCAGTCAGCCAGCCAGCCAGCCAGCTAGTCAGCCAGTTAGTTAGTCAGCCAGTCAGTTAGTCAGCCAGTCAGTCAGTTAGTTAGTCAGCCAGTCAGTTAATTAGTCAGCCAGCTAGTCAGCCAGCCAGTTAGTCAGTCAGCCAGTCAGTTAATTAGTCAGCCAGCTAGTCAGCCAGCCAGTTAGTTAGTCAACCAGTCAGTTAGTCAGCCAGCCAGTTAGTTAGTCAGCCAGTCAGTCAGCCAGCCAGTCAGTTAGTCAGCCAGCCAGTCAGCAAGCCAGTCAGTTAGTTAGTCAGCCAGTCAATTAGTCAGCCAGACAGTTAGTTAATCAGCCAGTCAGTTAATTAGTCAGCCAGTCAGTTAATTAGTCAGCCAGTCAGCCAGTTAGTCAGTCAACCAGTCAGTTAGTCAGTCAGCCAGCCAGCCAGTTAGTTAGTCAGCCAGCTAGTCAGCCAGTCAGTTAGTTAGTCAGCCTAGTTAATTAAAGGTTATATAAAAATATTATTTTTTTAAAATCATGTGGCGTTCTTCTCTTCTCTCTGAGGAGATTACATGTCACCCCTCTCTCCTCAGCTCCAGGTCAATTATGAGAATGAAATGCTTCCTCAATTCTCTGCTCCTCCCTCGGACCGGGCCAGGAGGGGCGACAAGTCTGCTAGTGACGAGATGAGTTTCTGCCTGTCCCTTATACTCAGGGGTGAAAGTAAGGCGCTACGGTCTGGTACGGCGTCCCGGCAAAATAAATAGTGGGGGTACGCCGTACCAGTAAAACATGAGCCTGTCACGATAATTAAAACTAAATGTCAAGAGATCTGTAGGCTATTACACCACTTTTTATCATTAGCGCATCTCAGAGGCATGTCAAATTTGCAAATGAAAACATGTGGATAGCCTAAGCTCCAAAATGTAATGTGGTTCGATGAGAACACAGACATTTTGCCAAGGCAGGCTGAAGTCAGAGATGAGTGGCGGACACCGAGACGCACACGGACAGCAGTGGAGGCATTCATTCTGGCCTAATGACAATTGGCAAATGTCATTACACTTTTTGTGGTTTTGTGTAACAGATGTCTCTTTCCATTCACCTTGTTTGGAGGCTGGAAATATGTTGTGAGTGGATGAACGTGCGCGGGTAACCTAGTAAAGGAGTCTACTCCTGCTCCTCCCCTTCGGCGTTACCCTCACCTGGCTTTCACGATTACGCACACCTGGACTCCATTACCTCCCCTTTATCTGGCACTCACTTAGGTTCTTTCCCCAGGCAGTATTGTTTTCTGTTGTTCATGTCTAGATGCTACTCCTACGTTATATCGGTCCATATTTCTTGTTATATTAAACTTGCCATCTGTATCTGCTTCTCGACACCCAGAATACCGCCTCACAAAACAGAAGCAGCAGGAAATCAGAACATCTCCCAGACGGTCGACGAGCAGGGATACCTACTTCGTCAAAACCACGACCAGCTGGCATAAACTGGGGACGGCTATGGAAGAGGTTCTTTGCAGTGTTCAATGTCTTGAACATATCGGAGATGCGTTGCCTTCAACTAGCGGAGGATACTCTACCACCAGTCGACCCAGCGAGCCAGCCCATTCAGCAACCTGTCCAGGTCAGCGATGCCCGTTTGTCCCTCTCGGATAAATATGACGGCACTCCATCTAAATGCCGTGGCTTCCTACTAGAGTGCTCCCTCTACTTACCACCGAGAGGTCCAAGGTACTCCAACTACGGCAGGTGGACCAGCCTAGAGGACCAGCGCGTACTGCCGAGTAAAGCGCTCACCTTCCGGACAGTAGCAGCAGCCAGCGGACGGAATGAGCAGGCACTTCGTACGCTATTCAGAAGAGGACTGCGTGAAGAGGTTCAGACTCTCGAGTCGTAGCCCCTGTGGTCTGGGACGTTCGCCAGGCTCTGGAGAGGGAGCCCGCACCCACTAATTGTCCTCCTGAGCACATCTACGTTCCCACGATGATAAGGGACCGGCTATTGATCCTGGGCGCACACAGCTGTCGTCGCTCGACATCCAGGTATTTCTCGCACTAACCAATCTATCTCCGAGAAGTATTAGTGGCCTACCTTGGCGCAGGACGTTAGTCGCTATGTCAACTCCTGTTCCGTATGTGCTCAAACCAAATCCCCCTGGCACGCTCCAGCAGGGAAACTCCTTCCCATACCTCATCGTCCCTGGTCTCATCTATCCTCCCCTTCTCGTGGCTCAGCGTCCCTGGTCTCATCTATCCTCCCCTTCTCGTGGCTCAGCGTCCCTGGTCTCATCTATCCTCCCCTTCTCGTGGCTCAGGATCCCTGGTCTCATCTATCCTCCCCTTCCCATGCCTCAGGGTCCCTGGTCTCATCTATTCATTGACTTTGTCACTGATCTCCCCTCCTCTGACGGTTTCACCACCATTTCGGTGGTGGTGGATCGATTTTCTAGCTGGGGAGGTTCCTGAGGAGTCACTGTCAGGACTGGCAGAGAGAGTGGACCCGATTCCTCCCATGGGCGGGGTACGCACAGAATTCGTTACGTCACTCCTCCACTGGGCTGACTCTCTTCCAGTGAGTTCTGGATTTTCAGCCGGCTCTGGCTCCGTGGACCCCAGGCCAGACCAAAGCTCACCGCAGTGAGACCCCCATGTTCCATCCAGGGGATCGTGTTTGGCTCTCTACCAGGAACCTCCCACTCCGCCTGCCCTGCAAGAAGCTGAGCCCCCGGTTTGTGGGGCCGTTCAAGGTTCTCCGGAGGGTCAACAAGGTGACGTATAGGTTACAGCTTCCCAGTGACTACCGCATCTCACCTTTTCACGTCTCCCATTTCAGGCCGGTGGTTCCTGGTCCCCTGGCTGATGCTGTCCCCCACGAAACCCCTCTGTCCCCCCTGGACGTTGAGGGAGCTCCCGCCTATGCCGTCAGATCCCTACTGGACTCCCAACGTCGTGGGGGTTGGCTCCAGTACCTGGTGGACTAGGAAGGGTACGCCCCAGAGGAGCGGTGTTGGGTTCCCGTGGAAGAAATTCTGGATCCCAACATCATCCGTGATTTCCATCTTTGCCGACCGGCCCGTTCCTCGTTCTCGGGCCGTCCCTCTGTCCGGCGTCGTCCTGCGGCTGGAGCCTCGCATCAGGGGGGGGTGGTGTACTTTCACGTGTACTCCCGCTCCTCCCCTCCAGCGTTCGACGTCGCCGGTTTACTAGCCACCGGTCCCGGGAACCATCAATACGCACACCTGCGCTTCATTATTAGGCACACCTGGACTCCATTACCTCCCCTTTATCTGGCACTCCCTTAGGTTCTTTCCCCAGGCAGTATTGATTTCTGTCGTTCATGTCTAGATGCTACTCCTACGTTGTTTCTTGTTATATTAAACTTACCACCTGCTTCTCGACTCCCAGCGTCTAAGGTACATCTTTGAAGTGTTTGACAATAAGATGAAAACATCATGACTGGTTGTGTTTATGCCACAATAAAAGGTAAATACATAAAGAAAATATTATAATATGACTAGGTCCACAGAGATGCTATTGAATTAATAGGGATTCTAAATATAATTCTGTGATTACGCCCCACGGCTGGCCCGCCCATTAGGCAGGATTAGGCAGCTGCCAAGAGAGGCAGTTAGACGAGGGCCCTATTTTCCGAGCTAAACTGACCAAGACGCACCTCCAACAACACATAACTCACATTATTCTGCCCCAAAACAATGCCAAAAAGCAGGGGCTCAGATAAAGTGTTCTAGAACAATGCTGAACTCTGATGCCTCGCGCTAGAAATAAGCATTAAAATGCCCACAAAAGACATGACATATGCCTTATGGGGATGTTTGGATTAATCTCTATGACATTCTGAATCTAAGCATGGCACTCAAAAGTTACCTTTCTACCCAGACAGAGGCTCGACCGACGCAGAAAAATGTAGGCTTTAACTGCTGGCTACTCGTCCGTTGCTTAACCCAACAACAGAAGTTCTTCACTAAAACCTGCCTGGGTTTAAACATTTTCTCTTTTCAGAAAGTGAAAATCTCAATTAATAGGGACAGAATACTAAGGACAATTGTTTGTCTCCTGGAGTATTGAAGGCTGCAGCTCAGCTTCATAAGGATGTCTAATATTTCTTTATTTGCAAACAGCAACCGTTTTGTTGCAAACAAGACACACTGGTTTGACATTGGAGAAATATGGCAAGGCCTGTTTCTGTCCATTCTTCCCTGAAACTTATATTTTCATTACCCACCTTTCTTTTGAGACTTTTTGTCCTGATTGCAAGCTTCCCCAATCAATGCACAAAGAAATATAAAAAACGAATTTAATATAGACATTGGTGATTTTATCAGTGTAATCAGAGTGAAAATATTAGGATATGTTATTGACATTGACCTGATGATATAGCCTAGTAACCAGATGTGTTTACGTATTGTTTCATTTGTAGCATAGGCCTATGGATGGGCTGCTATGATGTAGCATAGGCCCATGGATGGGCTGCTATGATGTTGTAGCATAGGCCTATGGATGGGCTGCTATGATGTTGTAGAATAGGCCTATGAATGGGCTGCTATGATGTAGCATAGGCCTATGAATGGGCTGCTATGATGTAGCATAGGCCTATGAATGGGCTGTTATTATGATGTAGCATAGGCCTATGAATGGGCTGTTATGATGTAGCATAGGCCTATGAATGGGCTGTTATGATGTTGTAGCATAGGCCTATGAATGGGCTGTTATGTTGTAGCATAGGCCTATGAATGGGCTGTTATGATGTTGTAGCATAGGCCTATGAATGGGCTGTTATTATAATATAGCATAGGCCTATGAATGGGCTGCTATGATGTAGCATAGGCCTATGAATGGGCCGTTATGATGTAGCATATGCCTATGAATGGGCTGCTATGATGTAGCATAGGCCTATGAATGGGCTGCTATGATGTAGCATAGGCCTATGAATGGGCTGCTATGATGTTGTAGCATAGGCCTATGAATGGGCTGTTATGATGTAGCATATGCCTATGAATGGGCTGCTATGATGTTGTAGCATAGGCCTATGAATGGGCTGTTATGATGTAGCATATGCCTATGAATGGGCTGCTATGATGTTGTAGCATAGGCCTATGAATGGGCTGTTATGATGTAGCATATGCCTATGAATGGGCTGCTATGATGTAGCATAGGCCTATGAATGGGCTGCTATGATGTAGCATAGGCCTATGAATGGGCTGCTATGATGTTGTAGCATAGGCCTATGAATGGGCTGTTATGATGTAGCATATGCCTATGAATGGGCTGCTATGATGTAGCATAGGCCTATGAATGGGCTGCTATGATGTAGCATAGGCCTATGAATGGGCTGCTATGATGTTGTAGCATAGGCCTATGAATGGGCTGTTATGATGTAGCATATGCCTATGAATGGGCTGCTATGATGTTGTAGCATAGGCCTATGAATGGGCTGCTATGATGTAGCATAGGCCTATGAATGGGCTGCTATGATGTAGCATAGGCCTATGAATGGGCTGCTATGATGTTGTAGCATAGGCCTATGAATGGGCCGTTATGATGTAGCATATGCCTATGAATGGGCTGCTATGATGTTGTAGCATAGGCCTATGAATGGGCCGTTATGATGTAGCATATGCCTATGAATGGGCTGCTATGATGTTGTAGCATAGGCCTATGAATGGGCTGTTATGATGTGGTTCTATGTTGACAATTAGCAGAGAAAAGGCCAAACCTATTGCAGACCCCTGCTGTCCTACACTATTCTAGCTCAGCGGCAATTTATTGTTTTGGGTGCACACACAGGAGGTCCCATACCGGGACGAAATGACATCTAATATCAGCCCTGTTTAAACCCTTTCCTCCAACCCTCGCTCTCCTATTCTCCTCCTCTCCTCCCATAGTCTGGTGTGTGTGGGCTGGAGGGCGAAGGGTCATGGGGTCATGTAGGGGTCAGGCGTGGTCTTCGATGGGAAAGATGAGGCGTGTGCTGCGGGACATGAATTCCTGGTCCATCTCTCTCTCTAGTGCCTCTTCAGACGTGCTGCTGCTCTTCTTCCCGTTGACCCCCCCCCCCGGCCCCCGGCCGCCCCCGCCTCCACTGGATGCCCCTTTAGCCGTGATGGCCGTGTCGTCGTAGGTCAGCGCCAGGTCGCCGTCATTCAGGATCAGGTCGGAGTCGTCGTCTCTCAGCTGCTCATGGTTCTGGAATACACAGAGGCATGAAGAGAGGAACAGAGACATGAAGAGAGGAACAGAGACATGAAGAGATCCGCTATGAAAAGCCAACTGACATTTACTCCTGAGGTGCTGACCTGTTGCACCCTCTACAACCACTGTGATTATTATTATCTGACCCTGCTGGTCATCTATGAACATTTGAACATCTTGGCAATGTTCTGTTATAATCTCCACCCGGCACAGCCAGAAGAGGACTGGCCAGCCCTCATAGCCTGGTTCCTCTCTAGGTTTCTTCCTAGGTTCCTGCCTTTCTCCTAGCCACCGTGCTTCTACACCTGCATTGCTTGCTGTTTGGGGTTTTAGGCTGGGTTTCTGTACAGCACTCTGCGACATCAGCTGATGTAAGAAGGGCTTTATAAATACATTTGATTGATTGAAGAAGAGGAACAGAGACATGAACAGAGGGTTAGAGTTAGGAGGGTTAGAGAGTTAGAGGAAGGTTAGAGGAGGGTTATAGAGTTATAGGAAGGTTAGAGGAGGGTTATAGAGTTAGAGGAGGGTTAGAGGAGGGTTAGATAGTTAGAGGAAGGTTAGAGGAGGGTTATAGAGTTAGAGGAAGGTTAGAGGAGGGTTATAGAAAGGTTAGAGGAGAGTTATAGAAAGGTTAGAGGAGGGTTATAGAGTTAGAGGAGGGTTAGAGGAGGGTTATAGAGTTATAGGAAGGTTAGAGGAGGGTTATAGAGTTAGAGGAGGGTTATAGAGTTATAGGAAGGTTAGAGGAGGGTTATAGAGTTAGAGGAGGGTTAGAGGAGGGTTATAGAGTTATAGGAAGGTTAGAGGAGGGTTAGAGGAGGGTTATAGAGTTAGAGTAGGGTTAGAGGAAGGTTAGAGGAGGGTTAGAGGAGGGTTATAGAGTTATAGGAAGGTTAGAGGAGGGTTATAGAGTTAGAGGAGGGTTATAGGAAGGTTAGAGGAGGGTTAGAGGAGGGTTATAGAGTTATAGGAAGGTTAGAGGAGGGTTATAGAGTTAGATGAAGGTTAGAGGAGGGTTAGATAGTTAGAGGAGGGTTAGAGGAGGGTTAAAGAGTTAGAGGAAGGTTAGAGGAGGGTTATAGAGTTAGAGGAGGGTTAGAGGAGGGTTAAAGAGTTAGAGGAGGGTTATAGAGTTAGATGAAGGTTAGAGGAGGGTTATAGAGTTAGAGGAAGGTTAGAGGAGGGTTATAGAGTTAGAGGAAGGTTAGAGGAGGGTTATAGAGTTAGATGAAGGTTAGAGGAGGGTTATAGAGTTAGATGAAGGTTAGAGGAGGGTTATAGAGTTAGAGGAAGGTTAGAGGAGGGTTATAGAGTTAGAGGAAGGTTAGAGGAGGGTTATAGAGTTAGGAGGGTTAGAGGAGGGTTATAGAGTTAGAGGAGGGTTATAGAGTTAGAGGAGGGTTAGAGGAGGGTTATAGAGTTAGAGGAAGTTTAGAGGAAGGTTAGAGGAAGTTTAGAGGAAGGTTAGAGGAGGGTTAGAGGAAGGTTAGAGGAGGGTTATAGAGTTAGAGGAAGGTTAGAGGAGCTCCACTCAGTCCTCCATATTGTCCTGATGAGTATGTCTAAAACAGACATCTGCTAGACAGGTATTAACCCCACACACACACACACAGTACAGCTTTAACAATGTTCGTAGAGAGAAAGTTGAAGCAACAGTTGTTGTACACTGAGTGTACTAAACATTAGGAACATCTTCCT
Source organism: Brachymystax lenok tsinlingensis (assembly GCA_030435695.1). Lineage (NCBI taxonomy): Eukaryota > Metazoa > Chordata > Actinopteri > Salmoniformes > Salmonidae > Brachymystax > Brachymystax lenok. The sequence goes on from CM059793.1 coordinate 838,412, forward strand.
AATATTGAGTTGCACCCTAAATTGTCCCCAGAACAGCCCTCAATTCATCAGGGCATGGACTCTACAGGGTGTCCAAAGTGTTCCACAGGGATGCTTCCCACAGTTGTGTCAAGTTGGCTGGATGTCCTCTGGGTGGTGGACCATTCTTGATACACACACGGAAACTGTTGAGCGTGAAAAACCCAGCAGCGTTGCAGTTCTTGACACAAACCGGTGCGCCTGGTACCTACTACCATACCCCTTTCAAAGGCACTTAAATCTTTTGTCTTGCCCATTCACCCTCTGAATGGCACATATACACAATTCATGTCTCAGCTGTCTGAAGGCTTAAACATCCTTCTTTAACCTGTCTCCTCCCCTTCATCTACACTGATTGAAGTGGATTTAACAAGTGACATCAATAAGGGATCGTAGCTTTCACCTGGATTCACCTGGTCAGTCTGTCATGGAAAGAACAGGTGTTCCTAATGTTTTGTCTATGTAGCTACATGGTAATGATCAATGTTTCCTTCCATCATACTGTGACATATAAAGCTCTGATCGGGTTGGACCGCCAATCAATGCCACTGGTCCTCAGGGTGTAGAAAGTGTGTGTGGTGAGTGATGAGTTTTTAGGGACGGTGGACTCAGATCAAAATTGGTAATCAGGATGACATAATCTGGATGACTGACTGAGTCAACATTTATCTATCTGGAATTAAATAACCCTGAAGGAAAGCTCCACATCGACATCCAACGGTCAGTCGACAGGAAGCACATGGCATTTATCATTCAGAGAGTCAACTACAAACAGCAGAGAAGTAAAACACTACTTGTGTTGGATAACTGCTGATTGTTCCATTAAAATGTGTGAACAGTTATAGCAAATACTAACGGTAATCTACAGAGGATCTTTTCCAGCATCTTGAGCATAAAAAACATTATAATTAGGGACATTTCAGAACGTGTGAATGTTAAAAAATAAAAACTCAAAAGACTGTAGAAGTTGTAGAAGCTGCCAGCTCTGACAGCAGGGTTCTAGTTACAGAACGGGTCCAGTACTGGCGTAATGCAGTTTTTCTGGACAGCACAAGGCCATTTTAGATAAAAGTTAATTGGGAGGTCTATTAGGTTGGCATTTCCGGGACTAATATGACAGATGTGGTGATTTGTGCTCGTGCACATAACTACATTAACCGAGCTCCCCCAGTAAAACTTCTCATCCGAAAAAGGTCTTTAGTCTTGAATGATGCTGAGATATACCAGAGATATGGGACTGTTGATATTGCAACCAAACAACTCAAACACCGGTTCCTTGACCGCAGCATTTGTTCCCTGATAGCCACTGCTGTACCCTCACTTTCAATCAGTTCAGTTATTTATTTTCCCAGAGCAGAGAGGAGCCAGAACACTGAAGGAGTTTACCTGTTATTGATTATGGTGATACTATGTATCAACCTTTCTACCTGTTGTTATGGTGATACTATGTATCAACCTTTCTACCTGTTGTTATGGTGATACTATGTATCAACCTTTCTACCTGTTATTGATTATGGTGATACTATTTATCAACCTTTCTACCTGTTATTGATTATGGTGATACTATTTATCAACCTTTCTACCTGTTGTTATGGTGATACTATTTATCAACCTTTCTACCTGTTATTGATTATGGTGATACTATTTATCAACCTTTCTACATGTTGTTATGGTGATACTATTTATCAACCTTTCTACCTGTTATTGATTATGGTGATACTATGTATCAACCTTTCTACCTGTTGTTATGGTGATACTATGTATCAACCTTTCTACCTGTTATTGATTATAGTGATACTATTTATCAACCTTTCTACCTGTTGTTATGGTGATACTATGTATCAACCTTTCTACCTGTTATTGATTATGGTGATACTATTTATCAACCTTTCTACCTGTTGTTATGGTGATACTATGTATCAACCTTTCTACCTGTTGTTATGGTGATACTATGTATCAACCTTTCTACCTGTTATTGATTATGGTGATACTATGTATCAACTTTTCTACCTGTTGTTATGGTGATACTATGTATCAACCTTTCTACCTGTTGTTATGGTGATACTATGTATCAACCTTTCTACCTGTTATTGATTATGGTGATACTATTTATCAACCTTTCTACCTGTTATTGATTATGGTGATACTATTTATCAACCTTTCTACCTGTTGTTATGGTGATACTATTTATCAACCTTTCTACCTGTTGTTATGGTGATACTATGTATCAACCTTTCTACCTGTTATTGATTATGGTGATACTATGTATCAACCTTTCTACCTGTTATTGATTATGGTGATACTATTTATCAACCTTTCTACCTGTTGTTATGGTGATACTATTTATCAACCTTTCTACCTGTTGTTATGGTGATACTATGTATCAACCTTTCTACCTGTTATTGATTATGGTGATACTATTTATCAACCTTTCTACCTGTTATTGATTATGGTGATACTATTTATCAACCTTTCTACCTGTTATTGATTATGGTGATAGTATTTAGGGTTTTTCTTTATTTTTACTATTTTCTACATTGTAGAATAAGTGAAGACATCAAAACTATGAAATAACACATATGGAATCATGTAGTAACCAAAAAAAGTGTCTTATATTTGAGATTCAAAGTAGCCACCCTTTGCCTTGATGACTGCTTGCACACTCTTGGGATTCTCTCAACCAGCTTCACCTGGAATGATTTTCCAACAGTCTTGAAGAGTTCCCACATATGCTTAGCACTTGTTGGCTGCTTTTCCTTCACTCTGCGGTCCAACTCATCCCAAACCATCTCAATTGGGTTGAGGTCGGGTGATTGTGGAGGCCAGGTCATCTGATGCAGCACTCCATCACTCTCCTTCTTGGTCAAATAGCCCTTACACAGCCTGGAGGTGTGGTGGGTCATTGTCCTGTTGAAAAACACATGATAGTCCCACTAAGCCCAAACCAGATGGCATGGCGTATCACTGCAGTCCACCGGCCTTGTGTAGACTCTGTTCCCTACAGAGATCTCCGCAGCTCTCCAGGCCACCGGCCTTGTGTAGACTCTGTTCCCCACAGAGATCTCTGCAGCTCTTGTGCAGATTGTTGGTGATGTGGACACCAAGGAACTTGAAGCTCTCAAGCTCTCAACCTGCTCCACAGCTGCAGAGAACTCCACTGCAGCCCCGTCGATGAGGGGTCGTGCTCGGTCCACTTTTTCCTGTAGTCCACAATCATCTCCTTAGTCTTGATCACGTTGAGGGAGAGGTTGTTGTCCTGGCACCACATGGCCAGGTCTCTGACCTCCTCCCTGTAGGCTGTCTCGTCGTTGTCGGTGATCAGGCCTAACACTGTTGTGTCATCAGCAAATTGAATGATGGTGTTGGAGTCGTGCCTGGCCATGCAGTCATGAGTGAACAGGGAGTACAGGAGGGGACTGAGCATGCACCCCTGAGGGGCCCCTGTGTTGAGGATCAGCTTGGCGGATGTGTTGTTACCTATCCTTACCACCTGGGGACAGCCCATCAGGAAGTCCAGGATCCAGTTGCAGAGGGAGGTGTTTAGTCCCAGGATCCTTAGCTTATTGATGAGCTTTGAGGGCACTATGGTGTTGAACGCTGAGCTGTAGTCAATGAATAGCATTCTCACATAGGTGTTCCTTTTGTCCAGGTGGGAACGGGCAGTGTGGAGTGAAATAGAGATTGCATCATCTGTGGATCTGTTTGGGCGGTATGCAAATTGGAGTGGGTCTAGCGTTTCTTGGATAATGTTGTTGATGAGAGCCATGACCAGCCTTTCAAAGCACTTCATGGCTACAGACGTGAGTGCTACGGGTCGGTAGTCATTTAGGCAGGTTACCTTAGTGTTCTTGGGCACAGGGACTATGGTGGTCTGCTTAAAACATGTTGGTATTACAGACTCAGACAGGGAGAGGTTGACAATGTCAGTGAAGACACTTGCCAGTTGGTCAGCGCATGCTCGCAGTACACGTCCTGGTAATCCGTCTGGCCCTGCGGCCTTGTGAATGTTGACCTGTTTAAAGGTCTTACTCACATCGGCTGCGGAGATCGTGATCACACAGTCTTCCGGTACAGTTGGTGCTCTCATGCATGCTACAGTGTTATTTGCGAGCATAGAAGTAATTTAGCTCGTCTAGTAGGCTTGTGTCACTGGGCTGCTCTCGGCTGTGCTTCCCTTTGTAGTCTGTAATAGTTTGCAAGCCCTGCCCCTTAAGACGAGTGTCGGAGCAGGTGTAGTATGATTCGATCTTAGTCATGTATTGACGCTTTGCCTGTTTGATGTTTCGTCGGAGGGCAGAGGGATTTCTTATAAGCTTCCGGGTTAGAGTTCCGCTCCTTGAAAGCAGCAGCTCTGCCCTTTAGCTCAGTGCGAATGTTGCCTGTAATCCATGGCTTCTGGTTGGGGTATGTACGTACAGTCACTGGGGATGACGTCCTCGATGCACTTATTGATAAAGCCAGTGACTGATGTGGTGTACTCCTCAATGCCATCGGAGGAATACCGGAACATGTTCCAGTCTGTGCTGCAGAACAGTCCTGTAGCTTAGCATCTCCTTCATCTGACCACTTTTTTATTGATCTAGTCACTGGTGCTTCCTGCTTTAGTTTTTGTTTGTAAGCAGGAATCAGGAGGATGGAATTATGGTCAGATTTACCAAATGGAGGGCGAGGGAGATCTTTGTATACATCTCTGTGTGTAGAGTACAGGTGATCCAGAGTTATTTTTCCTCTGGTTGCACATTTAACGTGCTGATAGAAATTTGGTAAAACTGATTTAAGTTTCCCTGCATTAAAGTCCCCGGCTACTAGGAGCGCCGCCTCTGGGTGAGCGTTTTCTTGTTTGCTTATGGTGGAATACAGCTCATTCAATGCTATCTTGGTGCCAGCCTCTGACCATGGTGGAATGTAAACAGCTACGAAGAATACAGATGAAAACTCTCTCGGTAGCTAGTGTGGTCTACAGAATATGATCTACATGATCAGTCTCTGTGTGTAGAATAAAAAGTGGTTCATGTGAACCTAACAGAGCTAAAACATGTCCAGAAAACAATCCAATGTTATTTGTTGCATTCTTTACTGCAAATGACACTCAACTCTTGAGAAAAAACACTTCACTAATATTGCAGTTAGCCATGTCAGCCTTTATAATAGAACGCTTGTTACCATGACAGCCTTTATAATAGAACGCTTGTTACCATGACAGCCTTTATAATAGAACGCTTGTTACCATGACAGCCTTTATAATAGAACGCTTGTTACCATGTCAGCCTTTATAATAGAACGCTTGTTACCATGACAGCCTTTATAATAGAACGCTTGTTACCATGTCAGCCTTTATAATAGAACGCTTGTTACCATGTCAGCCTTTATAATAGAACGCTTGTTACCATGTCAGCCTTTATAATAGAACGCTTGTTACCATGACAGCCTTTATAATAGAACGCTTGTTACCACGACAGCCTTTATAATAGAACTATTGTTACCATGACAGCCTTTATAATAGAACGCTTGTTACCATGACAGCCTTTATAATAGAACGCTTGTTACCATGTCAGCCTTTATAATAGAACGCTTGTTACCATGACAGCCTTTATAATAGAACGCTTGTTACCATGTCAGCCTTTATAATAGAACGCTTGTGACCATGACAGCCTTTATAATAGAACGCTTGTTACCATGACAGCCTTTATAACAGAACGCTTGTTACCATGACAGCCTTTATAATAGAACGCTTGTTACCATGTCAGCCTTTATAATAGAACGCTTGTTACCATGTCAGTCTTTATAATAGAACGCTTGTGACCATGACAGCCTTTATAATAGAACGCTTGTTACCATGACAGCCTTTATAATAGAACGCTTGTTACCATGACAGCCTTTATAACAGAACGCTTGTTACCATGACAGCCTTTATAACAGAACGCTTGTTACCACGACAGCCTTTATAATAGAACGCTTGTTACCATGTCAGCCTTTATAATAGAACGCTTGTTACCATGTCAGCCTTTATAATAGAACGCTTGTTACCATGACAGCCTTTATAACAGAACGCTTGTTACCATGACAGCCTTTATAACAGAGCAGCTTGTTACCATGTCAGCCTTTATAATAGAACGCTTGTTACCATGTCAGCCTTTATAATAGAACGCTTGTTACCATGTCAGCCTTTATAATAGAACGCTTGTTACCATGTCAGCCTTTATAATAGAACGCTTGTTACCATGTCAGCCTTTATAATAGAACGCTTGTTACCATGTCAGCCTTTATAATAGAACGCTTGTTACCATGACAGCCTTTATAATAGAACGCTTGTTACCATGTCAGCCTTTATAATAGAACGCTTGTTACCATGACAGCCTTTATAACAGAACGCTTGTTACCATGACAGCCTTTATAACAGAACGCTTGTTACCATGTCAGCCTTTATAATAGAACGCTTGTTACCATGTCAGCCTTTATAATAGAACGCTTGTTACCATGTCAGCCTTTATAATAGAACGCTTGTTACCATGTCAGCCTTTATAATAGAACGCTTGTTACCATGTCAGCCTTTATAATAGAACGCTTGTTACCATGTCAGCCTTTATAACAGAACGCTTGTTACCATGACAGCCTTTATAATAGAACGCTTGTTACCATGACAGCCTTTATAATAGAACGCTTGTGACCACGACAGCCTTTATAATAGAACGCTTGTTACCATGACAGCCTTTATAATAGAACGCTTGTTACCATGTCAGCCTTTATAATAGAACGCTTGTTACCATGTCAGCCTTTATAATAGAACGCTTGTTACCATGTCAGCCTTTATAATAGAACGCTTGTTACCATGTCAGCCTTTATAATAGAACGCTTGTTACCATGTCAGCCTTTATAATAGAACGCTTGTTACCATGTCAGCCTTTATAATAGAACGCTTGTTACCATGTCAGCCTTTATAATAGAACGCTTGTTACCATGACAGCCTTTATAATAGAACGCTTGTTACCATGACAGCCTTTATAACAGAACGCTTGTTACCATGACAGCCTTTATAATAGAACGCTTGTTACCATGTCAGCCTTTATAATAGAACGCTTGTTACCATGTCAGCCTTTATAATAGAACGCTTGTTACCATGACAGCCTTTATAACAGAACGCTTGTTACCATGTCAGCCTTTATAATAGAACGCTTGTGACCATGACAGTCTTTATAATAGAACGCTTGTTACCATGACAGCCTTTATAATAGAACGCTTGTTACCATGTCAGCCTTTATAATAGAACGCTTGTTACCATGTCAGCCTTTATAATAGAACGCTTGTTACCATGTCAGCCTTTATAATAGAACGCTTGTTACCACGACAGCCTTTATAATAGAACGCTTGTTACCACGACAGACTTTATAATAGAACGCTTGTTACCACGACAGCCTTTATAATAGAACGCTTGTTACCATGACAGTCTTTATAACAGAACGCTTGTTACCATGACAGCCTTTATAATAGAACGCTTGTTACCATGTCAGCCTTTATAATAGAACGCTTGTGACCATGACAGCCTTTATAATAGAACGCTTGTGACCATGACAGCCTTTATAATAGAACGCTTGTTACCATGACAGCCTTTATAATAGAACGCTTGTGACCATGACAGCCTTTATAATAGAACGCTTGTTACCATGACAGCCTTTATAATAGAACGCTTGTTACCATGTCAGCCTTTATAATAGAACGCTTGTTACCATGACAGCCTTTATAATAGAATGCTTGTGACCATGACAGCCTTTATAATAGAACGCTTGTTACCATGACAGCCTTTATAATAGAACGCTTGTTACCATGACAGCCTTTATAATAGAACGCTTGTTACCATGACAGCCTTTATAATAGAATGCTTGTTACCATGTCAGCCTTTATAATAGAACGCTTGTTACCATGACAGCCTTTATAATAGAACGCTTGTTACCATGTCAGCCTTTATAATAGAACGCTTGTTACCATGACAACCTTTATAATAGAACGCTTGTTACCATGACAGCCTTTATAATAGAACGCTTGTGACCACACACATATAATTATTGTACTTTTGAAAAAAAAGTAGAAATAGAATGAAACAAAACAGGCATTCTATTTTTGCTCTATTATAGTGGCCACTATAGTAGACATCGATCAAGTAAGGCAACATGTCTGTGTGCAAAAATAACATTCAGTGAGTAGAAAATATATATAATCCCCCCTCACACACACGTGTTACTGTCAAGTTCAACACAACCAAAGCAATATATTTGGGCTACACTGAACATTATTATATTGTACACGTTCTGCCTGTGTTTTACAATGTGCCAGAAGAGCATGAGACCCTTTGTTGGCATAATGGATCTCTTTCAGGCAGAGAGGACACCTGGCATACCCCTTTTATCCACTGGATTGATCTCTTTCAGGCAGAGAGGACACCTGGCATACCCCTTTTATCCACTGGATTGATCTCTTTCAGGCAGAGAGGACACCTGGCATACCCCTTTTATCCACTGGATTGATCTCTTCCAGGCAGAGAGGACACCTGGCATACCCCTTTTATCCACTGGATTGATCTCTTCCAGGCAGAGAGGACACCTGGCATACCCCTTTTATCCACTGGATTGAAGAAGTGAGAAAGAGGGGAAAGCTCATTTCACCTCTATAGTGGCATCCAGCTTAAACCAGGCCCAGCTCCAGCTACACTTGATCCCTGAATCCACCTGTTTAACAAGCACCTCTACAGTGGCATCCAGCTTAACTAGTTAACATTTCACACAGATTGCCAGGATCCAGTAAGCAACTAAGGCGTTATAACTTGAGTCAAAGTCAAAGTCAAAGTCACCATTATTAGTCAGTTGTACAACCGAATGCCTTCAACCGAAATGTGTCTTCCGCATTTAACCCAACCCCTCTGAATCAGAGAGGTGCGGGGGCTGCCTTTAATCGACATCCACGTCTTGAGCGCCGGGAACAGTGGGTTAACTGCCTTGTTCAGGGGCAGAACGACAGATTTTTACCTTGAGGAACGGCAGGGAGTCGTTACCAGTTAATACTATAGTGAATTGGTTAGGTTACTACTGTCAGTTCATCTGATGTTGTAATGTTACCAGTTAATACTATAGTGAATTGGTTAGGTTACTACTGTCAGTTCATCTGATGTTGTAACATTATACCAGTTAATACTATAGTGAATTGGTTAGGTTACTACTGTCAGTTCATCTGATGTTGTAACATTATACCAGTTAATACTATAGTGAATTGGTTAGGTTACTACTGTCAGTTCATCTGATGTTGTAACGTTACCAGTTAATACTATAGTGAATTGGTTAGGTTACTACTGTCAGTTCATCTGATGTTGTAACGTTACCAGTTAATACTATAGTGAATTGGTTAGGTTACTACTGTCAGTTCATCTGATGTTGTAACGTTACCAGTTAATACTATAGTGAATTGGTTAGGTTACTACTGTCAGTTCATCTGATGTTGTAACATTATACCAGTTAATACTATAGTGAATTGGTTAGGTTACTACTGTCAGTTCATCTGATGTTGTAACATAATACCAGTTAATACTATGGTGAATTGGTTAGGTTACTACTGTCAGTTCATCTGATGTTGTAACGTTACCAGTTAATACTATAGTGAATTGGTTAGGTTACTACTGTCAGTTCATCTGATGTTGTAACGTTACCAGTTAATACTATAGTGAATTGGTTAGGTTACTACTGTCAGTTCATCTGATGTTGTAACATTATACCAGTTAATACTATAGTGAATTGGTTAGGTTACTACTGTCAGTTCATCTGATGTTGTAACGTTACCAGTTAATACTATAGTGAATTGGTTAGGTTACTACTGTCAGTTCATCTGATGTTGTAACGTTACCAGTTAATACTATAGTGATTTGGTTAGGTTACTACTGTCAGTTCATCTGATGTTGTAACGTTACCAGTTAATACTATAGTGATTTGGTTAGGTTACTACTGTCAGTTCATCTGATGTTGTAACATTATACCAGTTAATACTATAGTGAATTGGTTAGGTTACTACTGTCAGTTCATCTGATGTTGTAACGTTACCAGTTAATACTATAGTGAATTGGTTAGGTTACTACTGTCAGTTCATCTGATGTTGTAACATTATACCAGTTAATACTATAGTGAATTGGTTAGGTTACTACTGTCAGTTCATCTGATGTTGTAACGTTACCAGTTAATACTATAGTGAATTGGTTAGGTTACTACTGTCAGTTCATCTGTTCAACCCGTCAGTAGGACCACAACCCGTCAGTAGGCCGACAACCCGTCAGTAGGACCGACAACCCGTCAGTAGGACCACAACCCGTCAGTAGGACCACAACCCGTCAGTAGGACCACAACCCGTCAGTAGGACTACAACCCGTCAGTAGGATCACAACCCGTCAGTAGGATCACAACCCGTCAGTAGGACCGACAACCCGTCAGTAGGACCGACAACCCGTCAGTAGGCCGACAACCCGTCAGTAGGACCGTCAACCCGTCAGTAGGCCGACAACCCGTCAGCAGGACCACAACCCGTCAGTAGGCCGACAACCCGTCAGTAGGACCGACAACCCTTCAGTAGGCCGACAACCCGTCAGTAGGACCACAACCCGTCAGTAGGACCACAACCCGTCAGTAGGCCCACAACCCGTCAGTAGGACCACAACCCGTCAGTAGGACCGACAACCCGTCAGTAGGACCACAACCCGTCAGTAGGACCACAACCCGTCAGTAGGACCACAACCCGTCAGTAGGCCCACAACCCGTCAGTAGGCCCACAACCCGTCAGTAGGACCGACAACCCGTCAGTAGGACCACAACCCGTCAGTAGGACCACAACCCGTCAGTAGGCCCACAACCCGTCAGTAGGACCACAACCCGTCAGTAGGACCACAACCTGCTAGCCTGCTGTCCTGCACACTGAGCTGGTTAACTAACTGCATCTTTTCATAACAAATAGGAGAATGAGTTAGGTGCTGATTTCATTAGTCACTATAGATGTAATGGTAATAACATGTGAAACCAGAGCGTGTGAAATTCCTGCTTTGTTCCTCTTTGACAGTTAAGTATCTTCCCCACCCAGCTAAGATAAACAAACACTGTACATACTCAATAAGTTGATTTGACAAGGGGCATGTAAATATTATGAGAGTATATGGGGTACACTGTACATGCATTTGTGGTTTATTTTTTGTGTGCGTGGTGCGTCTGTGAATGTGTGTGCGTGTGCGTGTGATTGTATACACTGTGTGCAGTGTCCAGTACTCACCTCGTAGGCCTGAGGGCTGGTGAAGCATCGTGCCAGGGGACCACAGCAGGATGGAAGGGTAGCGGTGAGAGGAGGACCGCTGTGGGTCAACATGGGCTTCAGGTAGCTGGGCATACCCTTAAGGAAGACAAAGACCTTTCCATACTAATATTACCCAAGGAACTCTAACACAGTGATTTCTGGAATAGCTCGAGATTAATCTGAGAAGGTGTAAAAGTCTAGTGGGATATCAGTTTTCATGTTGACATGTCAGACAAATTGATAGTAGTCAGCATAATGAGGGCTGAGTGTGTTGCTGTGTGGGTAAGGCCTTCTGCTAAACCACTGGGGAGGAGGAGAGAGCAGGAGGTAAGGCCTTCTGCTAAACCACTGGGGAGGAGGAGAGAGCAGGAGGTAAGGCCTTCTGCTAAACCACTGGGGAGGAGGAGAGAGCAGGAGGTAAGGCCTTCTGCTAAAGCACTGGGGAGGAGGAGAGAGCAGGAGGTAAGGCCTTCTGCTAAAGCACTGGGGAGGAGGAGAGAGCAGGAGGTAAGGCCTTCTGCTAAACCACTGGGGAGGAGGAGAGAGCAGGAGGTAAGGCCTTCTGCTAAACCACTGGGGAGGAGGAGAGAGCAGGAGGTAAGGCCTTCTGCTAAACCACTGGGGAGGAGGAGAGAGCAGGAGGTAAGGCCTTCTGCTAAACCACTGGGGAGGAGGAGAGAGCAGGAGGTAAGGCCTTCTGCTAAAGCACTGGGGAGGAGGAGAGAGCAGGAGGTAAGGCCTTCTGCTAAACCACTGGGGAGGAGGAGAGAGCAGGAGGTAAGGCCTTCTGCTAAAGCACTGGGGAGGAGGAGAGAGCAGGAGGTAAGGCCTTCTGCTAAACCACTGGGGAGGAGGAGAGAGCAGGAGAGGAGGAGGGGTGGAAAGGGGAAGAAAGAGAACAAACCCACTCTGTTCTAACAGAAGGAAACACCTTGTCCCAGTGTGGGTAGTAGAGTAGAGAGGAGTATTCTGCCTGGGTATTTAAGGGTATCTAGCTGGCCCGTCTCAGCGGTTACGGAAGGGTATCTAGCTGGCCCGTCTCAGCGGTTACGGAAGGGTATCTAGCTGGCCCGTCTCAGCGGTTACGGAAGGGTATCTAGCTGGCCCGTCTCAGCGGTTACGGAAGGGTATCTAGCTGGCCCGTCTCAGCGGTTACGGAAGGGTATCTAGCTGGCCCGTCTCAGTGGGTATTGAAGGGTATAGTGGCTAGCACAGACCACCGGTCTCCTATCCAGGGACAAAGAGCTTCACAGCAGCAGCAAAACTCTGAAGACAAAGGGAGGGAGGACAAAGGAAGTCAAATCAAATTTTACAACAGGTGTTTTTCTTACAATGAAATGCTGAATACAACAGGTGTAGACCTTACAGTGAAATGCTGAATACAACAGGTGTAGACCTCACAGTGAAATGCTGAATACAACAGGTGTAGACCTTACAGTGAAATGCTGAATACAACAGGTGTAGACCTTACAGTGAAGTGCTGAATACAACAGGTGTAGACCTCACAGTGAAATGCTGAATACAACAGGTGTAGACCTTACAGTGAAATGCTGAATACAACAGGTGTAGACCTTACAGTGAAGTGCTGAATACAACAGGTGTAGACCTTAGTGAAATTCTTACTTACAAGCACTTAACCAACAATGCAATTAAGAAAAATAAGTGTTAAGTAAAAAATGTAAATAAAGTGAGAGAGGGAAGGGAGGAAGAGAGGGAGGGAATGAGGATTAAGGGAGTGAGGGAGGGAATGAGGATTAAGGGAGTGAGGGAGGGAATGAGGATTAAGGGAGTGAGGGAGGGAGTGAGGGAGGGGAGGGAGAGAAGAAGGAATGGAAAACACTTTCGCCTGAGATTGTTAATTTCAGCATCTGTCCCTCAAGTACCTCTCCACAGCCACGGAATACCCTCCATATCAGCATAGTGGAAAGGTCAGAAAGTTGAGATAACTGGAGGTCTCTGGGTGTCTTGGTGAAAGGACATATTAAAAGGATACTTGTGATCGAAGGTGTACCACAGCCTGAAGAGCCAGGCACTCTCCTGCTTGGTCTTACTGACTTCTGGCATGGTCCCGTCCTACAGAGAGACATTTGCACAACATCCATCATGTTAACACCTTCAACGACCATCATGTGGATGAACTAGTGCCATCAAATTCAACTATAGACCTCAAAGCCAGTTCCACTGCGTTTTTTTTCATTCTTCCCCTCTACATCGGGGACTGATTTAGTGGGTGTAATTCATTATCAGGTAGAACAGAAAACCAGCGGGCTCTGGACCTCATAGGGTAGTTGAATACCCCTGCACTTGAGCGTTGGATGGATCATCATTGTTCCTGAATCCATGACAATGTTCCATGGTGTCAACACACACCACCCAGTATTCACACCCCTCTTTCCGTTGTGGAAAAGCACTTAGCAGAGGACAGGACACATTTAACAGGACAGAATGGGAGGGGTCAGTCTATTGGCAGGCTGGTAAGTGTAAAGTGGAGACAGAGATAGAGGTGGTGTCCCAAATGACCTATCCACCAGGGGTAGACCACCCTGTTCCTGGACCCTATACACCAGGGGTAGACCACCCTGTTCCTGGACCCTATACACCAGGGGTAGACCACCCTGTTCCTGGACCCTATACACCAGGGGTAGACCACCCTGTTCCTGGACCCTATACACCAGGGGTAGACCACCCTGTTCCTGGACCCTATCCACCAGGGGTAGACCACCCTGTTCCTGGACCCTAAATTCACCACACCTGGTCTTCCAGTTCCTTTCAATCTAAACCATGAAGTGGCTGTGGCCCTCCAGGACCAGGTTTTATTTATTTACTTACGTCAATTAGATATTTCTGTACTTTAATTTCCCCAAAATAATCTAACATTTAAAAAAACATTTTTCACTTTATTATGAGGTGTGAAATGTGTGTATATTTAATCAATGTTGAATTCAGGCTGTGACAACATGTTAAATAAGTCAAGGGGTCTGAATACTCTCTGAAGGCCCTGTATCACATCACGAATACAACAGGTGGAGACCTCACAGTGACATGCTGAATACAACAGGTGTAGACCTTACAGTGAAATGCTGAATACAACAGGTGTAGACCTCACAGTGAAATGGTGAATACAACAGGTGTAGTAGACCTTACAGTGAAATGCTGAATACAACAGGTGTAGACCTCACAGTGAAATGCTGAATACAACAGGTGTAGACCTCACAGTGAAATGCTGAATACAACAGGTGTAGACCTTACAGTGAAATGCTGAATACAACAGGTGTAGACCTCACAGTGAAATGCTGAATACAACAGGTGTAGACCTTACAGTGAAATGCTGAATACAACAGGTGTAGACCTTACAGTGAAATGCTGAATACAACAGGTGTAGACCTCACAGTGAAATGGTGAATACAACAGGTGTAGTAGACCTTACAGTGAAATGCTGAATACAACAGGTGTAGACCTCACAGTGAAATGCTGAATACAACAGGTGTAGACCTCACAGTGAAATGCTGAATACAACAGGTGTAGACCTTACAGTGAAATGCTGAATACAACAGGTGTAGACCTCACAGTGAAATGCTGAATACAACAGGTGTAGACCTCACAGTGAAATGCTGAATACAACAGGTTTAGACCTCACAGTGAAATGCTGAATACAACAGGTGTAGACCTCACAGTGAAATGCTGAATACAACAGGTGTAGACCTTACAGTGAAACGCTGAATACAACAGGTGTAGACCGTACCGTGAAATGCTGAATACAACAGGTGTAGACCTTACAGTGAAATGCTTACTTACAAGCCCTTAATTAACCAACAATGCAGTTCATTTGATTAACTGTTCAGCAGTCTTATGGCTTGGGGATAGAAGCTGTTCCTTTTGGGCCTAGTGCTTCGGTACCACTTGCCGTGCAGTAGCAGAGAGAACATTCTATGGGTGACATTCTATTTGGGCCTTCCTCTGACACTGCCTAGTATAGAGGTCCTGGATGTCAGGAGGCTTGGCCCGAGTGATGTACTGGGCCGTACGCACTACCCTCTGTAGCGCCTTGCGGTCAGATGCTGAGAAGTTGCCATACCAGGCCGTGATGCAACCGGTATGGATGCTCTCGATGGTGCAGCTGTAGAACTTTTTGATGATCTGAGGGGGAAAAGGTTTTGTCGTGCCCTCTTCACGACTGTCTTGGTGTGTTTGGACCATGATAGTTTGTTGGTGATGTGGACACCAAGGAACTTGGCCCCCAATAACATCCGTCAATGTTAATGGGGGCCCGTTCGGCCCTCCGTTTTCTGTAGTCCACCATCAGCTCCTTTGTCTTGTAGTGTTTTAGAGTCTGAGACACTCCAGGGCTGTTCAAAGAGCCACAGACACACAGGAAACAACTTCAACTGTTTCAGTCTTACCCTGATAGGCCATGAACCCTGAACCAACCACAACATCCGACAACAAGTAGAAGAGGAAGTGATATCAAAGTTGACTGATCAAGAAGAGTCTCTTTCCCCTGATGTCAGAACAGTTTATAGATCTCTAGTGGAGGGCAGGGTAGAAGAGTCTTAAACTTCCTCTGTGCTTTCTACCCCCCTCCTCCAATGGACAATGGGACAGACAGAGATAAACAGATGGGCCCTGGTCTAAAGTAGTGCACTATATAGGGAATAGGGTTCCATTGAGGACAGAACCATAGACTCACCCCTTGAAAGAGCAGGAAGTTATCTCCACATTGTTGCAGGTCTTGATCTGGATCCACTCCTACCCTGTAGAGAGAGGCCAGGACAGGTTAAAGGCCTGAGATCCATTCCTACCCTGTAGAGAGAGGCCAGGACAGGTTAATTAAAGGCCTGATATCCACTCCCACCCTGTAGAGGCCAGGACAGGTTAATTAAAGGCCTGATATCCACTCCTACCCTGTAGAGAGGCCAGGACAGGTTAAAGGCCTGATATCCACTCCTACCCTGTAGAGAGGCCAGGACAGGTTAAAGGCCTGATATCCACTCCCACCCTGTAGAGAGGCCAGGACAGGTTAAAGGCCTGATATCCACTCCCACCCTGTAGAGAGGCCAGGACAGGTTAAAGGCCTGATATCCACTCCCACCCTGTAGAGGCCAGGACAGGTTAAAGGCCTGATATCCACTCCCACCCTGTAGAGGCCAGGACAGGTTAAAGGTCTGATATAACAGTGTGTTACCTTTAGCCCACAGTGAATCCACTGCAGTACACACACTGGCATGATGTCAATCAGAAGCTCTGCCAAAGCCTCATGTGAACAGTTCACCACAATGACCCAGCTAAAATCAACCACACACACACACACACACACACACAACAACCAGGTCTTGAGGCTATAAAATCCTATAACCCTTATATAAACCTCATATAAAGATCTATATAAATGAGTTCTGACTTAACTTGGAATAGTGTTAATTGCATTGAGTACAAGAAAGGCAATCACATGTGGCAGGCACTGATAAGGATGGAGAGCTGTGGTTTAGTGAGGAAGGGGGTCAGGTCACATTAAGGGAGAAGGAACAGTTTATTGCCCGTAGCACTTAATTTCCTGCCTAGCAACAAAGATGTAATGTTTAGAGAGATGGAGGACATCACACAAATTGGGGTATATATACTAGCACTGGTGGAAATATGTTTTTATCTGTTCAGCTGTTCCATCCTTAGGGAGAATAAACTGGGTCGGAGCTTTTGTAGTTGTCCGTCAATTTCTTACTCTGATATTTAGAAACCTAACAGTTAGTGTTGTCGACAGGATTCACCACCGTTTTTTGTCGAACCAGAGAGTCCATATCAGTGGAACAGGAGCCGGCACAACAAACAAGGTAGGCCCAGTCCCTACACCTGTTACCACTCCATCTGGCATCTCGGGGAGATGAGAGTCGTAGGCTGGACAATAATAGAACACGGACCTAAAAAGTCTGAGCTTATTCAGTAGTCCCATTGTGTAATGACTGGTCATAGATTTGTGGTATAGGGTAAGTCCCGGAATGTAAGTCCGAGCAGGTTGGTACCTGTAGAGGGTAACATAGATTAGATGAACAGAAGCAGGATTTGGCTAATGAGCTAGAAAAGATTCAAAATCTAAAACAAGAGTTAGAGAAAGACCTTGAGGAAAAAACGAATGAAACAAGTCAGGGTACCGCTTCAACAGTATCAGAATACGTGTGGAGGAGTATATGCCAGTCCTCCAGTGTTCGCCCCCCTCTTAAAGAGGAAAAAGAGAGATACGGGCTGCGAGAGGCAGAGGACAGGCACATTACGAGTCCCGGACTGGGTAGTGGATCAGCATTATCCAGGTTTTTATCTCATTATTTATTTTTATTTCCCCTTTATTTAACCAGTTTGGCAAGTTGAGAACAAGTTCTCATTTACAACTGCGACCTGGCCAAGATAAAGCAAAGCAGTTCGACACATACAACAACACAGAGTTACACATGGAGTAAAACAAACATACAGTCATTAATACAGTAGAAAAACAAATCTATATACAGTGTGTGCAAATGAGGTAAGATAAGGAAGGTAAGGCAATAAATAGGCCATGGTGGCAAAGTAATTACAATATAGCATTTAAACACTGGAATGGTAGATGTGCAGTAGATGAATGTGCAAAGTAGAAAAACTGGGGTGCAAAGGAGCAAGATAAATAAATTAATACAGTAGGGGATGAGGTAGTTGGTTGGGCTATTTACAGATGGGCTATAAACAGGTGCAGGGGTCTGTGAGCTGCTCTGACAGCTGGTGCTTAAAGCTGGTGAGGGAGATAAGTGTCTCCAGTTTCAGAGATTTCTGTAGTTCATTCCAGTCATTGGCAGCAGAGAACTGGAAGGAAAGGCAGCCAAAGGAGGAATTGGCTTTGGGGGTGACCAGTGAGATATACCTGCTGGAGCGCGTGCTACGGGTGGGTGCTGCTATGGTGACCAGAGAGCTGAGATAAGGCGGGGCTTTACCTAGCAGGGACTTGTAGATGACCTGGAGCCAGTGGGTCTGGCGACGAGTATGTTAGCGAGGGCCAGCCGACTAGAGCATACAGGTCGCAGTGGTGGGTGGTATATGGGGCTTTGGTGACAAAGCGGATGGCACTGTGATAGACTGCATCCAATTTGCTGAGTAGAGTGTTGGAAGCTGTTTTGTAGATGACATCACCGAAGTCGAGGATCGGTAGGATAGTCAGTGAGTAATGGAGGCTTTGTTGCGAAATAGAAAGCCGATTCTAGATTTGATTTTGGATTGGAGATGTTTAATGTGAGTCTGGCCAGACACCTAGGTATTTGTAGTTGTCCACATATTCTAGGTCAGAACCGTCCAGAGTAGTGATGCTAGTCGGGCGGCCGGGCGCAGGCAGTGATCGGTTGAAGAGCATGCATTTGGTTTTACTAGCGTTTAAGAGCAGTTGGAGGCCACTGAAGAAGTGTTGTATGGCATTGAAGCTCGTCTGGTGGTTAGTTAACACAGTGTCCGAAGAAGGGCCAGAAGTATACAGAATGGTGTCGTCTGCATAGAGGTGGATCAGAGAATCACCAGCAGCAAGAGCGACATCATTGATATATAATTACAGAGAGGTGCGACCAGTACGAACACATGCCCCCCCGCTCTCCTGTTTGGCAAAAATTCCAGAGTTGGTGAATAGGCAACTACAATCATTTTTAACTGTTAACAATACTCTTTCTAGTAATCAATCAGGCTTCAGACCTAAACACAGTACTAATACGGCCACTGTGCGTGTTGTAAATGATTGTGCTGCCTGGTTCATAGATTTGTCTAAAGCTTTTGACACTGTAGACCATGCAATACTTTTGGGTAAGCTGTCGTCAATAGGACTGGGATCGGATGCCTGTCGTTGGTTTCATGACTATCTAAAGGATAGAAGTCAGGCTGTTAGAGTCGACGGCATCCAGTCGGAGCCATTGGAGTTGGTTAAAGGGGTCCCACAAGGTTCTATACTTGGTCCATTACTGTTCAGTCTCTACATAAACAATATCGGTGATGAGGTAAGAAAGTGCAAAATTCATCTATATGCTGATGACACTGTCATGTACTCTATTGCTTCAACGGCTGACTAAGCATTATCACAGTTGGAGACAGATTTTAAGATATTACAAGGGTCTTTTTTTTACAGCTGAAACTTGTTTTAAATGCAAAGAAAAAATGTTATGATTTTTAATAGCTCCAAAAAGGTTGGATGAAAATACACTCGCACTTACGAGCTTAGATGGCTCTCGAATTAATCAGGTCAGGTTGGATGAGAACCTGTCTAAAAATCAAGCTTCCTCTACAGAAACAGGACATGTTTGTCCTCTACAAATATAAGACAAAATTGTGCAAGCTACTTTTATGTCTGTTATAGATTATGGGGATATTATCTACATGCATGCTACGACATCAACACTTAAATCGCTGGATGCTACTTATCATTGCGCACTGAGGTTTATTACGGGTGCCAGCTACAGAACTCACCACTGTGTTTAATATCAACATGTGGGTTGGACTTCGATGTCCATGAGACGAGAACAACATGCTCTCGTGTTTGTCTATAAAGCACTTCTGAATAAACTACCTTCTTATTTATCATCACTCATCAACATTAGAATTATAATTCCTGAAACCAGGTCTCCAGCATGGATTACACTTGGGGCCCCTGCGTTCTCCACAGAGTTGGGTATGGCTGCCTTTTCCTGTTACGCTCCTTGCCTATGGAATAGCCTGCAGACTAAACTTCAACTTGAGACTCTTGTCCCCCTCTGCCCATTTTACAACATGTATTGGAGGATTTGTATTGTTGTATTGCTTGTAACTGCTTCCGGGTAATGCAAGTTCTTGTGCTGCTAGGGGAATAACCTGTGTGTAAATGTAATAATCTGCTGCTGTATTTTTTGTGTTGTCTGTGATTGTTTGTGTTTGTCTTGTGTAGTTTCTTAATCATTGTACCTAAACTGTCTTGTGTAGTTTCTTAATCAGTGTACCTAAACTGTATATGTAAACATGTATATGCAGGGCCCAGCTGTATACAGTGTTCCTTGTTGAAATTGTAGATAGACTTTATAGGGCCATTCTCTGGGAGCAGGGGGAAGACCCATGCATTGGTGGTTGTGGACAGATTCTCAAGATGGAGAAGTATTTGCAACTTCCTCAGCATCAGCAAACTTTGTAGTACACTTTGTTAAGGGAAGTGATACCGAGATGTGGCTTATTCCGGACATTAGATTCCAATCAAGGGACGCATTTCACATCCAAAGTGCTACAGGCGTTGTGTAAGACTTTTGGAATTTCCCATGCTTTTCATTGTCCATATAGCCTGCAAGCGGCGGAGCGGCAGAATAGTTCGATTAAGGAGAAATTGGCCAAGTCGTTGAGCAACCTAAGGGAATACTGGGTTACGAATTTACCCGTGGTACTGATGTCAATGAGGGTGTCAACTAACGCCACCACAGGACTCACGCCACATAAAGTGGTAACTGGGAGACCAATGAGAGTACCAGGTGCTGTTATTCATGTCACAAATTAGTGATTTGGCAATAATGGGAAAATAAGGTAAAGTGAAAAGTAAAGTGACTAGGCATCAGGATAAATAATAATAATAAGGTATTTGAGGTAGATATGTACATGAAGGCAGGGTAAAGTGACTAGACATCAGGATAGATAATAATAAGGTATTAGAGGTAGATATGTACATGAAGGCAGGGTAAAGTGACTAGGCATCAGGATAGATAATAATAAGGTATTTGAGGTAGATATGTACATGAAGGCAGGGTAAAGTGACTAGACATCAGGATAGATAATAATAAGGTATTTGAGGTAGATATGTACATGAAGGCAGGGTAAAGTGACTAGGCATCAGGATAGATAATAATAAGGTATTTGAGGTAGATATGTACATGAAGGCAGGGTAAAGTGACTAGACATCAGGATAGATAATAATAATAATAAGGTATTTGAGGTAGATATGTACATGAAGGCAGGGTAAAGTGACTAGATATCAGGATAGATAATAATAATAATTGTTATTATTATTATTTATCCTGATGCCTAGTCACTTTACCCTGCCTTCATGTACATATCTACCTCAAATACCTTATTATTATTATCTATTCTGATGCCTAGTCACTTTACCCTGCCTTCATGTACATTTTACACCTTCATGAAGTATTGAGATCACCTTCGTGAAGTATTGAGATCCCACACCTTCGTGAAGTATTGAGATCCCATTTAGTTACGTTACAGCCTTATTCTAAAATGAATTAAATAAACACATTTCCTCATCAATCTACACAATTTCCTCATCAATCTACACACAATCCACACATAAAACTAAAGCAAGAGGTACCAGTGACTCGCTCAATACAGAAGTGGTCAGATGACGCGGATGCTACGCTACAGGACTGTTTTGCTAGCACAGACTGGAATATGTTCCGGAATTCATCCAATGGCATTGAGGAATACACCGCTTCAGTCATTGGCTTCATCAATAAGTGCATCGACGACGTCGTCCCCACAGTGACTGTACGTACATATCCCAACCAGAACCCATGGATTACAGGCAACATCCTCATCGAGCTAAAGGCTAGAGCTGCCACTTTCAAGGAGCGGGACACTAATCCGGACGCTTATAAGAACTCCCGCTACGCCCTCAGACAAACCATCAAACAAGCAAAGCATCAATACAGGATTAAGATTGAATCCTACAACACAGGCTCTGACGCTCGTCGGATGTGGCAGGGCATGAAAACTATTACGGACTACAAAGGGAAACCCAGCCGTGTGCTGCCCAGTGACGCGAGCCTACCAGATGAGCTAAATGCCTTTTATGCTCGCTTCGAGGCAAGCAACCCTGAAGCATGCATGAGAGCACCAGCTGTTTTAGATGACTGTGTGATAACGCTCTCGGTAGCCGATGTGAGCAAGACCTTTAAACAGGTCAACATTCACAAAGCCGCTGGGCCAGACGGATTACCAGGACGTGTACTCAAAGCATGCGCGGACCAACTGTCAAGTGTCTTCACTGACATTTTCAACCTCTCCCTGACCGAGTCTGTAATATCTACATATTTCGAACAGACCACCATAGTCCCTGTGCCCAAGGAAGCGAAGGTAACCTGCCTAAACGACTACCGCCCGTGGCACTTGTTAGCCATGAAGTGCTTTGAAAGGCTGGTCATGGATCACATCAACAGCATCCTCCCGGACACCCTAGACCCACTCCAATTCGCATACCGCCCCAACAGATCCACAGATGATGCAATCTCAATCACACTTCACACTGCCCTTTCCCACCTGGACAAAAGGAACACCTATGTGAGAATGCTGTTCATCGATTACAGCTTACCGTTCAACACCATAGTGCTACGAGCTCATAACTAAGCTAAGGACTCTTGGACTAAACACCTCCATCTGCAACTGGATCCAGGACTTTCTGACTGGCCTCCACCGGGTGGTAAGAGTAGGCAACAATACGTCTGCCACGCTGATCCTTAACACTGGGGCCCCTCAGGGGTGTGTACTTAGTCCCCTCCTGTACTCCCTGTTCACCCACGACTGCGTGGCCAAACACTACTCCGACACCATCATTACGTTTTCTGACGACACAACAGTGGTAGACCTGATCACCGACAATGATGAGACAGCCTATTGGGAAGAGGTCAGAGACCTGGCAGTGTGGTGCCAGGACAACAACCTCTCCCTCAATGTGAGCAAGACAAAGGAGCTGATCGTGGACTACAGGAAAAGGCTGGCCGAACAGGAACCCATTAACATCGAAGGGGCAGTAGTGGAGCGGGTCGAGAGTTAAGTTCCTTGGTGTCCACCAACAAACTATCATGGTCCAAACACACCAAGACAGTCGTGAAGAGGGCACGACAAAACCTTTTCCCCACAGGAGACTGAAAAGATTTGGCATGGGTCCCCAGATCCTCAAAAGGTTCTACATGTACAGATTACCTCAACTAGCCTGTACCCCTGCACACTGACTCGGTACCGGTGCCCCCTGTATATAGCCTCGTTATTGTGTTACTTTTTATTTTAGCCTACTTGGTAAATATTTTCTTCTTCTTGAACTGCACTGTTGGTTAAGGCCTTGTAAGTAAGCATTTCACGGTAAAGTCTACACTTGTTGTATTCAGCATTTCACGGTAAAGTCTACACTTGTTGTATTCAGCGCATGTGGCAAATAAAGGTTGATTTGATTTGATTAACCCATAACGATGAAGCAAAAACAGGTTTTA
Source organism: Brachymystax lenok tsinlingensis (assembly GCA_030435695.1). NCBI lineage: Eukaryota > Metazoa > Chordata > Actinopteri > Salmoniformes > Salmonidae > Brachymystax > Brachymystax lenok. The sequence continues at coordinate 861,958 of CM059793.1, forward strand.
AATGTTTTTTTGCTAATTTATTTAAAATAAAAAACTGAAATACCCTATTTACATAAGTATTCAGACCCTCTGCTGGGAGACTTGAAATTAAGCTGGTCCCCAAGAACACATCATTCTTAAATGAAGAAGTTTGGAACCAGGAATACATTACAGTAGGAATCAGCCCAGTACAGCAGGAATCAGTCCAGTATAGTACAGTAGAGTATAGTCCAGTAGAGTACAGTAGGAATCAGTTAAGTCGAGTACAGTCTGGTACAGTAGAGTCCAGTACAGTAGAGTCCAGTACAGTCCAGTAGAGCACAGTCCAGCCGAGTAGCGTCCAGTAGTATAGTCCAGAATAGTCCAGTCCAGTAGAGTCCAGTATAGTCCAGTACAGTAGAGTCCAGTATAGTCCAGTCCAGTATAGTCCAGTACAGTAGAGTCCAGTCCAGTAGAGTCCAGTATAGTCCAGTATAGTAGAGTCCAGTATAGTATAGTCCAGTATAGTCCAGTACAGTAGAGTCCAGTATAGTCCAGTCCAGTAGAGTCCAGTGTAGTCCAGTATAGTATAGTCCAGTACAGTAGAGTCCAGTACAGTAGAGTCCAGTATAGTCCAGTATAGTCCAGTACAGTAGAGTCCAGTATAGTAGAGTGGAGTCCAGTATAGTCCAGTCCAGTATAGTATAGTCCAGTATAGTAGAGTCCAGTCCAGTACAGTAGAGTCCAGTACAGTAGAGTCCAGTAGAGTCCAGTCCAGTACAGTAGAGTCCAGTATAGTCCAGTACAGTAGAGTCCAGTATAGTCCAGTACAGTAGAGTCCAGTATAGTCCAGTACAGTAGAGTCCAGTACAGTATATCATTTTTGTAACTTTTTTAAATTTAACTAGGCAAGTCAGTTAAGAACAAATTCTTATTTACAATGACTGCCTACCCCGGGTCAAACCCTAACCAGGACGACGCTGGGCCAATTGTGCACCGCCCTATGGGACTTCCAATCACAGCCGGTTGTGATACAGCCTAGAATCAAACCAGGGTCTTTAGTGACAACTCTAGCACTGCGCCACTCGGGAGCCCTTATAGTCCAGTATGGTACAGTCCAGCAGAGTACAGTTCAGTAAAGTAGGAATCAGTTGAGTTCAGTAGAGTAGTCCAGTAGAGTCCAGTACATTACAGTAGGCATCAGTCCAGTAGAGTCCAGTACATTACAGTAGGCATCAGTCCAGTAGAGTCCAGTACATTACAGTAGGCATCAGTCCAGTAGAGCACAGTCCAGTAGAGCACAGTCCAGTATAGTACAGTCCAGTAGAGCACAGTCCAGTATAGTACAGTCCAGTAGAGCACAGTCCAGTATAGTACAGTCCAGTAGAGCACAGTCCAGTACAGTAGAGTCCAGTACAGTAGAGTCCAGTATAGTCCAGTATAGTCCAGTACAGTAGAGTCCAGTATAGTAGAGTGGAGTCCAGTATAGTCCAGTCCAGTATAGTATAGTCCAGTATAGTAGAGTCCAGTCCAGTACAGTAGAGTCCAGTACAGTAGAGTCCAGTAGAGTCCAGTCCAGTACAGTAGAGTCCAGTACAGTAGAGTCCAGTATAGTCCAGTACAGTAGAGTCCAGTATAGTCCAGTACAGTAGAGTCCAGTATAGTCCAGTACAGTAGAGTCCAGTACAGTATATCATTTTTGTAACTTTTTTAAATTTAACTAGGCAAGTCAGTTAAGAACAAATTCTTATTTACAATGACTGCCTACCCCGGGCCAAACCCTAACCAGGACGACGCTGGGCCAATTGTGCACCGCCCTATGGGACTTCCAATCACAGCCGGTTGTGTTACAGCCTAGAATCAAACCAGGGTCTTTAGTGACAACTCTAGCACTGCGCCACTCGGGAGCCCTTATAGTCCAGTATGGTACAGTCCAGCAGAGTACAGTTCAGTAAAGTAGGAATCAGTTGAGTTCAGTAGAGTAGTCCAGTAGAGTCCAGTACATTACAGTAGGCATCAGTCCAGTAGAGTCCAGTACATTACAGTAGGCATCAGTCCAGTAGAGTCCAGTACATTACAGTAGGCATCAGTCCAGTAGAGTCCAGTACATTACAGTAGGCATCAGTCCAGTAGAGCACAGTCCAGTATAGTACAGTCCAGTATAGTACAGTCCAGTATAGTACAGTCCAGTAGAGCACAGTCCAGTAGAGCACAGTCCAGTAGAGCACAGTCCAGTAGAGCACAGTCCAGTATAGTACAGAAGAGTATAGTACAGTCCAGTAGAGTACATTCCAGTACAATAGGAATCAGTCCAGTATAGTCCAGTCCCATACAATAGAAATCAGTCCAGTAGAGTCCAGACCAGTATAGTCCAGTAGGGTCCAGTCCAGTAGGAATCAGTCCAGCAGAGTCCAGTCCAGTACAATAGGAATCAGTCCAGTAGAGTCCAGTCCAGAAGAGCACAGTCCAGTAGAGTGACTCAAGTACAGTACAGTAAGAATCAGTCCAGGAGAGTAGAGTCCAGTAGAGTATGAATCAGTACCGTCCAGTAGAGTATAGTCCAGTAGAGTCCAGTTCAGTACAATATGAATCAGTCCAGTAGAGTCCAGTCCAGTCCAGTACAAAAGGAATCAGTCCAGTAGAGTACAATAGGAATCAGTCCAGTAGACTATAGTCCAGTAGAGTCCAGTCCAGTACAATAGGAATCAGTCCAGTAGAGTATAGTCCAGTACAATAGGAATCAGTCCAGTAGAGTCCAGACCAGTATAGTCTAGTCCCGTACAATAGGAATCAGTCCAGTAGAGTTCAGACCAGTATAGTCCAGTAGGGTCCAGTCCAGTAGGAATCAGTCCAGTAGAGTCCAGTCCAGTAGGAATCAGTCCAGTACAATAGGAATCAGTCCAGTAGAGTCCAGTCCAGTAGAGTCCAGTTCAGTACAATATGAATCAGTCCAGTAGAGTCCAGTCCAGTAGAGAACAGTCCAGTAGAGTAGGAATCAGTACAGTACCGTCCAGTAGAGTATAGTCCAGTAGAGTCCAGTTCAGTACAATAGGAATCAGTCCAGTGGAGTATAGTCCAGTAGAGTCCAGTTCAGTACAATAGGAATCAGTCCAGTAGAGTCCAGTACAGTCCAGTACAATAGGAATCAGTCCAGTCCAGTCCAGTAGGAATCAGTCCAGTAGAGTATAGTCCAGTACAATAGGAATCAGTCCAGTAGAGTATAGTCCAGTACAATAGGAATCAGTCCAGTCCAGTCCAGTAGGAATCAGTCCAGTAGAGTATAGTCCAGTACAATAGGAATCAGTCTAGTAGAGTCCAGTCCAGTAGAGAACAGTCCAGTAGAGTATGAATCAGTACCGTCCAGTAGAGTATAGTCCAGTAGAGTCCAGTTCAGTACAATATGAATCAGTCCAGTAGAGTCCAGTCCAGTCCAGTACAAAAGGAATCAGTCCAGTAGAGTCCAGTAGAGTACAATAGGAATCAGTCCAGTAGACTATAGTCCAGTAGAGTCCAGTCCAGTACAATAGGAATCAGTCCAGTAGAGTATAGTCCAGTACAATAGGAATCAGTCCAGTAGAGTCCAGACCAGTATAGTCCCGTACAATAGGAATCAGTCCAGTAGAGTATAGTCCAGTACAATAGGAATCAGTCCAGTAGAGTATAGTCCAGTACAATAGGAATCAGTCCAGTTCAGTACAGGGGAATCAGAATCATACAGCTAGTCTTTTGGCTGTTACATCAGAGTTTCCACTACAGGTAACTGCCCTAACTCTCACCAATCAAACATCCTCCTACGCACTCGCTGTGCATGTTCAGGTTCACTTAGTGTCAGTCCCAAATGGTACCCTATTCTCTATGTAGTGCACTATATAAAGGGCACTATATAGGGAATAGGGTGCCACCATAGGGCACTATATAGGGAATAGGGTGCCAATTCGGACACAGTTTTGGGAACAAGCCTGTCATCCATTTCACTTCTACTGGTTGATGCCATGTTCCTAAAAGTATGGAATAATCTGACTACCTGTCTGCGGTGCTGAAATAATAACCGGATATAGTTGAATCAGATTTATTGGATAATCTGTTTAAATTGATTGGGTCCCTGCAGCAGAGCTATGATCACAAAGATAATGTTGAATAGAGAACCAGATGGAGATTGGGATGAAATAGCATGGTATGAAACCATGAGTGGTTGAGTTTAATCAGTTAACACACAACAACAACCAGGCTATATTCATCCCATCCCATATGAACCCAGTCACACTATCACATCCCATATGAACCCAGTCACACTATCACATCCCATATAAACCCAGTCACACGATCACATCCCATATAAACCCAGTCACACTATCACATCCCATATAAACCCAGTCACACTCTCACATCCCATATAAACCCAGTCACACTCTCACATCCCATATAAACCCAGTCACACTATCACATCCCATATAAACCCAGTCACACTATCACATCCCATATAAACCCAGTCACACTCTCACATCCCATATAAACCCAGTCACACTCTCACAGCCCATATAAACCCAGTCACACTATCACATCCCATATAAACCCAGTCACACTATCACATCCCATATAAACCCAGTCACACTATAACATCCCATATAAACCCAGTCACACTATCACATCCCATATAAACCCAGTCACACTATCACATCCCATATAAACCTAGTCACACTATCACATCCCATATAAACCCAGTCACACTATCACATCCCATATAAACCCAGTCACACTATCACATCCCATATAAACCCAGTCACACTATCACATCCCATATAAACCCAGTCACACTATCACATCCCATATGAACCCAGTCACACTATCACATCCCATATGAACCCAGTCACACTATCACATCCCATATAAACCCAGTCACACTATAACATCCCATATAAACCCAGTCACACTATCACATCCCATATACACCCAGTCACACTATAACATCCCATATAAACCCAGTCACACTATCACATCACATATAAATCCAGTCACATCCCATATGAACCCAGTCACACTATCACATCACATATAAATCCAGTCACATCCCATATGAACCCAGTCACACTATCACATCACATATAAATCCAGTCACATCCCATATGAACCCAGTCACACTATCACATCCCATATAAACCCAGTCACACTATCACATCCCATATAAACCCAGTCACACTATCACATCCCATATAAACCCAGTCACACTATCACATCCCATATCAACCAAGTCACACTATCACATCCCATATAAACCCAGTCACACTATCACATCCCATATAAATCCAGTCACATCCCATATAAACCCAGTCACACTATCACATCCCATATAAATCCAGTCACATCCCATATGAACCCAGTCACACTATCACATCACATATAAATCCAGTCACATCCCATATGAACCCAGTCACACTATCACATCCCATATAAACCCAGTCACACTATCACATCCCATATAAACCCAGTCACACTATCACATCCCATATAAACCCAGTCACACTATCACATCCCATATAAACCCAGTCACACTCTCACAGCCCATATAAACCCAGTCACACTATCACATCCCATATAAACCCAGTCACACTATCACATCCCATATAAACCCAGTCACACTATAACATCCCATATAAACCCAGTCACACTATCACATCCCATATAAACCCAGTCACACTATCACATCCCATATAAACCCAGTCACACTATCACATCCCATATAAACCCAGTCACACTATCACATCCCATATAAACCTAGTCACACTATCACATCCCATATAAACCCAGTCACACTATCACATCCCATATAAACCCAGTCACACTATCACATCCCATATAAACCCAGTCACACTCTCACAGCCCATATAAACCCAGTCACACTATCACATCCCATATAAACCCAGTCACACGATCACATCCCATATAAACCCAGTCACACTATCACATCCCATATACACCCAGTCACACTATCACATCCCATATAAACCCAGTCACACTATAACATCCCATATAAACCCAGTCACACTATAACATCCCATATAAATCCAGTCACATCCCATATGAACCCAGTCACACTATCACATCACATATAAATCCAGTCACATCCCATATGAACCCAGTCACACTATCACATCCCATATAAACCCAGTCACACTATCACATCCCATATAAACCCAGTCACACTATCACATCCCATATAAACCCAGTCACACTATCACATCCCATATAAACCCAGTCACACTATCAATAACGTCATCAAAGTTCTATTTCAAACATTCCATATCCAGCTGGGGGGCAAGTGCAGCTCTGACATCCTGAGACAGGGACTGGTGTCTATGGATATTATGCTCAGTGGGGTAGACTGACTGACTGGTGTTAGTGGATATTATGCTCAGTGGGGTAGACTGACTGACTGGTGTTAGTGGATATTATGCTCAGTGGGGTAGACTGACTGACTGGTGTTAGTGGATATTATGCTCAGTGGGGTAGACTGACTGACTGGTGTTAGTGGATATTATGCTCAGTGGGGTAGACTGACTGACTGGTGTTAGTGGATATTATGCTCAGTGGGGTAGACTGACTGACTGGTGTTAGTGGATATTATGCTCAGTGGGGTAGACTGACTGACTGGTGTTAGTGGATATTATGCTCAGTGGGGTAGACTGACTGACTGGTGTTAGTGGATATTATGCTCAGTGGGGTAGACTGACTGACTGGTGTCTATGGATATTATGCTCAGTGGGGTAGACTGACTGACTGGTGTCTATGGATATTATGCTCAGTGGGGTAGACTGACTGACTGGTGTTAGTGGATATTATGCTCAGTGGGGTAGACTGACTGACTGGTGTTAGTGGATATTATGCTCAGTGGGGTAGACTGACTGACTGGTGTTAGTGGATATTATGCTCAGTGGGGTAGACTGACTGACTGGTGTTAGTGGATATTATGCTCAGTGGGGTAGACTGACTGACTGACTGGTGTTAGTGGATATTATGCTCAGTGGGGTAGACTGACTGACTGACTGGTGTTAGTGGATATTATGCTCAGTGGGGTAGACTGACTGACTGACTGGTGTTAGTGGATATTATGCTCAGTGGGGTAGACTGACTGACTGACTGGTGTTAGTGGATATTATGCTCAGTGGGCTGATGTGTAATAGTAATATAGAGAGACAGACAGACTAGAGGGCCTACTGTGATGATGGAAGGATTATAGACATAGAGCAATAATCTTTATAATCACTCAGCTTAGTAAAGCATTAAAGCATTAATTGGCGTCCGTCTCAGATACATACGAGCCTGTGTTTTGGGGACGTGCACTTCACATGCACTGATCCCGTCCTGGCAAGGAGACAGACACAGCAGCTGGAGCTGAACTGAGGAGGACACTGAGAGGAGCAGTCTGGTCTAGGCTACCCTAGGGGACACGGCACTGCTGCCAGATCCTGAGCTCACCTGCGTGAATTGTTTGTTTGTTTGTTTATAGTTATATCGTTAAATTTTGTTTGTTTTGTCTAAATCTAAGTGCGTCGTCGCAAGTTTAAAAGTGTATTGTTCGTGGCATGTGTGACGTCCTCAATCCTAATCGCTGTAATATGAGGAAAACTTTCCAATCACTACCGGAGGTTGTATGGATTCAGTAAATCAACCACCATCACCTACGCCCGTGAGTTTCTGCTCTCTTTCCGAGATAAAGCTCACTCTCTCCCCGAAAACCGCACCGCCTTGCCTGACGGTTGTTCTACAAAGTCAGAAAGGGGAAATAAGTAAAAGCGAGGCTCATTGAGGTGGTATCAGGAACACATTACAGAGGGGGGGACGTCACCCGCTCCCGGTGAGCGCCCTGTCAAATGGCCATTAAATAACAAACTGGATGAGTTAGCGGGAAGGGATACATTTGAAGAGGACTTAAAGAGAAGTAATCGTATCTGCTTTACAGAAACGTGGCAGATGGAGACAAAACAACGGCACATAAATCAATAGGCGGGGCTATGTATCTTTGTAGATAATACTTGGGCCACGCAGTGTAATGTGATTGAACAAGTGTGCACCAGAGACTATGAGATTCCTGTTGTATCATTCAGGCCATTCTATCTACCATGCGAGTTGGGACAGATGACCATTATTCTGGTCTATGTGCCTGGACCTAACAATAAGGAAGGTGCTGACAGGATTACAGACCGCTCATGATCAACTGACCTGCCAGTATTTGTGCTTGGGGATTTTAATACGCTCTCCCTCACCGCAACAGTACATCTCCTGTCGAACACGCTCAACTCGCATCCCGGATCAGTGTTATGGCAACGTAGAGGACTCATACAAGGCAGTGTGCAGAGCACCCATCGGGAAATCAGACCATAACGTTATCCATCTCCTACTGAGATACAGGCAGCACGCGAAACGCAAAAAACCTGTAGAGAAATCCATTCAGGTATGGACAGAGGAGAGCAGGGAGGAGCTCAAGGATTGCTTTGACGTCACAGACTGGGAGGTGTACTTTGACTCATGTAAGGATCCCCACCAGTTGACAGACCATATTACGGCAGGTAGCCTAGTGGTTAGAGCGTTGGGCCAGTAACCAGCAGGTAGCCTAGTGGTTAGAGAGTTGGACTAGTAACCAGCAGGTAGTCTAGTGGTTAGAGAGTTGGACTAGTAACCAAAAGGTTGCTAGATCGAATCCCCAAGCTGACAAGGTAAAAATCTGTCGTTCTGCCCTTGAACAAATCAGTTAACCCACTGTTCCTAGGCCATCATTGTAAATAAGAATTTGTTCTTAACTGACTTGCCTCGTTAAATAAAGATAAAATAAAAAAAATATAAATAGATAAAAGTACATCATACATCCAGTTCTGGCAGGATCCTGTCATTACTCACAAAAACTGTCAGTATTTCCCAACAACAAGCCCTGGGTGTCTAAGGACTTGAAAATGTGCCTCAATGAAAGGAAGTTTGCATTCCTGAAAGGAGACACTGATGCTGTAAAAGAGAAAGAAAATGAATTCAGGTCAAAAATATGGAAAGCAAAAAAGGACTTCAAGGATAAAGTGGACCAGAGGGGCTTAAATCAATGGTGGGAAGAGAAAAGAGAACAATAATATGGCAGACTGTTCATCCTTCGTAAACCACCTACACTGTTTTTAAGGAAGATTTGATACTGTCGATTTTAAAAGACAAATGTAAACGAACACAGTGGCTTGTGAAAGTATTCACCCCCCTTGGCATTTTTCCTATTTTGTTGCCTTACAACCTGGAATTAAAATGGAGGGGTTTGTATCATTTGATTTACACAACATGCCTACCACTTTGAAGAGACAAAATATTTTTGAATTGTGAAACAAACAAGAAATAAGTTAAAAAAACAGAAAACTATTCACCCCCCCAAAGTCAATACTTTGTAGAGTCACCTTTTGCAGCAATTACAGCTGCAAGTCTCTTGGGGTATGTCTCTATAATCTTGGCACATCTAGCCACTGGGATTTTCGCCCATTCTCCAATGCAAAACTGCTCCAGCTCCTTCAAGTAGGATGGGTTCCGCTGGTGTACAGCAATCTTTAAGTCATACCACAGATTCTCAATTGGATTTAGGTCTGGGCTTTGACTAGGCCATTCCAAGACATTTAAATGTTTCCCCAACACTCAAGTGTTGCTTTAGCAGTATGCTTAGGGTCATTGTCCTGCTGGAAGGTGAACCTCTGTCCCAGTCTGAAATGTCTGGAAGACTGAAACAGGTTTCCCCTCAAGAATGTCCCTGTATTCAGCTACATCCATCATTCCTTCAATTCTGACCAGTTTCCCAGTCCCTGCCGATGAAAAACATCTCCACAGCATGATGCTGCCACCACCATGCTTCACTGTGGGGATGGTGTTCTCAGGGTGATGAGAGGTGTTGGGTTTGCGCCAGAGCATTTTCCTTGATGGCCAAAAAGCTCAATCTGACCAGAGTACCTTCTTCCATATGTTTGGGGAGTCTCCCACATGCCTTTTGGCGAACACCAAACGTGTTTGCTTATTTTTTTCTTTAAGCAATGGCTTTTTTTCTGGCCACTCTTCCGTAAAGCCCAGCTCTGTGGAGTGCACGGCTTAAAGTGGTCCTATGGACAGATACTCCAATCTCCGCTGTGGAGCTTTGCAGCTCCTTCAGGGTTATCTTTGGTCTCTTTGTTGCCTCTCTGATTAATGCCTTCCTTGCCTGGTCCGTTAGTTTTGGTGGGCGGCCCTCTCTTGCCAGGTTTGTTGTGGTGCCATATTCTTTCCATTTTTTAATAATGGATTTAATGGTGCTCCGTGGGATGTTCAAAGTTTCTGATATTTTTTTATAACCCAACCCTGATCTGTACTTCTTCACAACTTTGTCCCTGACCTGTTTGGAGAGCTCCTTGGTCTTCATGGTGCCACTTGCTTGGTGGTGCCCCTTGCTTAGTGGTGTTGCAGACTCTGAGGCCTTTCAGAACAGGTGTATATATACTGAGATCATGTGACACTTAGATTGCACACAGGTGGACTTTATTTAACTAATTATGTGACTGAAGGTAATTGGTTGCACCAGATCTTATTTAAGGGCTTTATAGCAAAGTGGGTGAATACATATGCACGCACCACTTTTCCCTTTTTTTATTTGATTGAATTGTTTGAAACAAGTCATTTTCTTTAATGTATTCATGTCCTCTGTGTTGATAGTGAATGTATTAATGTCCTCTGTGTTGTTAGTGAATGTATTAATGTCCTCTGTGTTGATAGTGAATGTATTAATGTCCTCTGTGTTGTTAGTGAATGTATTCATGTCCTCTGTGTTGATAGTGAATGTATTAATGTCCTCTGTGTTGATAGTGAATGTATTAATGTCCTCTGTGTTGATAGTGAATGTATTAATGTCCTCTGTGTTGATAGTGAATGTATTAATGTCCTCTGTGTTGTTAGTGAATGTATTCATGTCCTCTGTGTTGATAGTGAATGTATTAATGTCCTCTGTGTTGATAGTGAATGTATTCATGTCCTCTGTGTTGTTAGTGAATGTATTCATGTCCTCTGTGTTGATAGTGAATGTATTAATGTCCTCTGTGTTGATAGTGAATGTATTCATGTCCTCTGTGTTGTTAGTGAATGTATTCATGTCCTCTGTGTTGATAGTGAATGTATTCATGTCCTCTGTGTTGTTAGTGAATGTATTCATGTCCTCTGTGTTGATAGTGAATGTATTCATGTCCTCTGTGTTGATAGTGAATGTATTCATGTCCTCTGTGTTGATAGTGAATGTATTCATGTCCTCTGTGTTGATAGTGAATGTATTCATGTCCTCTGTGTTGATAGTGAATGTATTCATGTCCTCTGTGTTGTTAGTGAATGTATTAATGTCCTCTGTGTTGATAGTGAATGTATTAATGTCCTCTGTGTTGATAGTGAATGTATTCATGTCCTCTGTGTTGTTAGTGAATGTATTCATGTCCTCTGTGTTGTTAGTGAATGTATTCATGTCCTCTGTGTTGTTAGTGAATGTATTAATGTCCTCTGTGTTGATAGTGAATGTATTAATGTCCTCTGTGTTGATAGTGAATGTATTAATGTCCTCTGTGTTGATAGTGAATGTATTCATGTCCTCTGTGTTGATAGTGAATGTATTCATGTCCTCTGTGTTGATAGTGAATGTATTCATGTCCTCTGTGTTGTTAGTGAATGTATTAATGTCCTCTGTGTTGATAGTGAATGTATTAATGTCCTCTGTGTTGTTAGTGAATGTATTCATGTCCTCTGTGTTGATAGTGAATGTATTCATGTCCTCTGTGTTGATAGTGAATGTATTCATGTCCTCTGTGTTGATAGTGAATGTATTAATGTCCTCTGTGTTGTTAGTGAATGTATTAATGTCCTCTGTGTTGTTAGTGAATGTATTCATGTCCTCTGTGTTGTTAGTGAATGTATTAATGTCCTCTGTGTTGATAGTGAATGTATTAATGTCCTCTGTGTTGTTAGTGAATGTATTAATGTCCTCTGTGTTGATAGTGAATGTATTAATGTCCTCTGTGTTGTTAGTGAATGTATTAATGTCCTCTGTGTTGATAGTGAATGTATTAATGTCCTCTGTGTTGTTAGTGAATGTATTAATGTCCTCTGTGTTGTTAGTGAATGTATTAATGTCCTCTGTGTTGTTAGTGAATGTATTCATGTCCTCTGTGTTGATAGTGAATGTATTCATGTCCTCTGTGTTGATAGTGAATGTATTCATGTCCTCTGTGTTGATAGTGAATGTATTCATGTCCTCTGTGTTGATAGTGAATGTATTCATGTCCTCTGTGTTGATAGTGAATGTATTCATGTCCTCTGTGTTGATAGTGAATGTATTCATGTCCTCTGTGTTGTTAGTGAATGTATTAATGTCCTCTGTGTTGTTAGTGAATGTATTCATGTCCTCTGTGTTGATAGTGAATGTATTCATGTCCTCTGTGTTGTTAGTGAATGTATTAATGTCCTCTGTGTTGATAGTGAATGTATTAATGTCCTCTGTGTTGATAGTGAATGTATTAATGTCCTCTGTGTTGTTAGTGAATGTATTAATGTCCTCTGTGTTGTTAGTGAATGTATTCATGTCCTCTGTGTTGTTAGTGAATGTATTATGTATTAATTTATTAATGAATGTTAGTGAATGTTTATTTCTGTCTAGACCAGACTGACACATTTAAACCAGTCTCTGAGGAGGGTATGATGTGAGAATGTACGTGTTTGTGATTATTTTAATGGAAGGTGATGCTAAAGAACAATGTCCATCCTGGATGGACAATAAAGTTTTATTATATTCTCTTCTATTCTAGACACAGGAGCTTAAGTGAGGAGGGTCAGTCTGGTCTAGACACAGCCTCGGTTTGGGCTGACTTAGAATACATCCCAAATGGCACCCTATTAACTACATAGTGCACTACTTTTAAATGGGCCCTATGGGCCCTGGTCAAAAGTAGGAGACAGGATTCCCTCCCTGTCCTACCGCTGCCCTACCGACGGCAGCCTCCCTAACCCTACCGCTGCCCTACCGACAGCAGCCTCCCTAACCCTACCGCTGCCCTACCAACGGCAGCCTCCCTAATCCTACCGACGGCAGCCTCCCTAACCCTACCGCTGCCCTACCGACGGCAGCCTCCCTAACCCTACCGCTGCCATACCGACGGCAGCCTCCCTAACCCTACCGCTGCCCTACCGACGGCTGCCTCCCTAACCCTACCGCTGCCCTGCCGACGGCAGCCTCCCTAACCCTACCGCTGCCCTACCGACGGCAGCCTCCCTAACCCTACCGCTGCCCTACCGACGGCAGCCTCCCTGTCCTACCGCTGCCCTACCGACGGCAGCCTCCCTAACCCTACCGCTGCCCTACCGACAGCAGCCTCCCTAACCCTACCGCTGCCCTACCAACGGCAGCCTCCTAATCCTACCGACGGCAGCCTCCCTAACCCTACCGCTGCCCTACCGACGGCTGCCTCCCTAACCCTACCGCTGCCCTACCGACGGCAGCCTCCCTAACCCTACCGCTGCCCTACCGACGGCAGCCTCCCTAACCCTACCGACGGCAGCCTCCCTAACCCTACCGCTGCCCTACCGACGGCAGCCTCCCTAACCCTACCGCTGCCCTACCGACGGCAGCCTCCCTGTCCTACCGCTGCCCTACCGACGGCTGCTCTGCTGCTCAGTAAGTCAGTGTGATGAGAGGCAGGAGGCCTGCTATCAGTGACTGTCAAACACACACAGATCCATGACACAGAACAGACTGGCTTCTCCTCTCCTCCAAACACACTGATACAGACTGGCTTCTCCTCTGCTCCAAACACACTGATACAGACTGGCTTCTCCTCTCCTCCAAACACACTGATACAGACTGGCTTCTCCTCTGCTCCAAACACACTGATACAGACTGGCTTCTCCTCTGCTCCAAACACACTGATACAGACTGGCTTCTCCTCTCCTCCAAACACAATGATACAGACTGGCTTCTCCTCTGCTCCAAACACACTGATACAGACTGGCTTCTCCTCTGCTCCAAACACACTGATACAGACTGGCTTCTCCTCTCCTCCAAACACAATGATACAGACTGGCTTCTCCTCTGCTCCAAACACACTGATACAGACTGGCTTCTCCTCTCCTCCAAACACACTGATACAGACTGGCTTCTCCTCTGCTCCAAACACACTGATACAGACTGGCTTCTCCTCTGCTCCAAACACACTGATACAGACTGGCTTCTCCTCTGCTCCAAACACACTGATACAGACTGGCTTCTCCTCTGCTCCAAACACACTGATACAGACTGGCTTCTCCTCTCCTCCAAACACAATGATACAGACTGGCTTCTCCTCTGCTCCAAACACACTGATACAGACTGGCTTCTCCTCTCCTCCAAACACACTGATACAGACTGGCTTCTCCTCTCCTCCAAACACACTGATACAGACTGGCTTCTCCTCTGCTCCAAACACAATGATACAGACTGGCTTCTCCTCTCCTCCAAACACACTGATACAGACTGGCTTCTCCTCTGCTCCAAACACACTGATACAGACTGGCTTCTCCTCTGCTCCAAACACACTGATACAGACTGGCTTCTCCTCTGCTCCAAACACACTGATACAGACTGGCTTCTCCTCTGCTCCAAACACACTGATACAGACTGGCTTCTCCTCTCCTCCAAACACAATGATACAGACTGGCTTCTCCTCTGCTCCAAACACACTGATACAGACTGGCTTCTCCTCTCCTCCAAACACACTGATACAGACTGGCTTCTCCTCTGCTCCAAACACACTGATACAGACTGGCTTCTCCTCTGCTCCAAACACACTGATACAGACTGGCTTCTCCTCTGCTCCAAACACACTGATACAGACTGGCTTCTCCTCTCCTCCAAACACAATGATACAGACTGGCTTCTCCTCTGCTCCAAACACACTGATACAGACTGGCTTCTCCTCTCCTCCAAACACACTGATACAGACTGGCTTCTCCTCTCCTCCAAACACACTGATACAGACTGGCTTCTCCTCTGCTCCAAACACACTGATACAGACTGGCTTCTCCTCTGCTCCAAACACACTGATACAGACTGGCTTCTCCTCTCCTCCAAACACACTGATACAGACTGGCTTCTCCTCTGCTCCAAACACACTGATACAGACTGGCTTCTCCTCTGCTCCAAACACACTGATACAGACTGGCTTCTCCTCTCCTCCAAACACACTGATACAGACTGGCTTCTCCTCTGCTCCAAACACACTGATACAGACTGGCCTTCAAATCAAAGGCACTGCGATATAGTTATTTTTGACGAATAATGAAAACGTGTCAGTTTGTCACTTTCACAAGGTTGGAGTAATAACATGTTCAAATACTTAAGACATTGGCTCCAATCTAGGTTGTCCCTTTCGATTTCGAGAAAATGTATAACTCCGGAAGAATGATTGACTTCTCTCATTGAGTTCCTAAAGCCCAAACCCCGGCCTGGTCTGTTAGGTCTGTTTCACATGCCTTCCCGAGGGTCTCACCATGTTGCTCCACTCGGGTTTAGAAACTGTGGATTAACCCTGTCTGTACACAACACCGAGACAGCATTAGGCATTCAAATGAGCATCTGCCAACACACATAACTACCCATAATCCTCTTTACTCTGACCAATATGGACCAGGACTTGGTCAGACCATACTGGATGACAGACAGGCAGATTGTCATGTTAGCTACACTCTTCAAACAACTCCTGACAGTGAGTTTGGCATCACATCACAGGTAATATGTCCATTCCCAGAGCAGCAGGTGGAGTTACCTGGCCCGACATCCCTACTATTAGCAGCAGGTAGAGTTACCTGGCCCGACATCCCTACTATTAGCAGCAGGTAGAGTGACCTGGCCCGACATCCCTACTATTAACAGCAGGTAGAGTTACCTGGCCCGACATCCCTACTATTAGCAGCAGGTAGAGTTACCTGGCCCGACATCCCTACTATTAGCAGCAGGTAGAGTTACCTGGTCCGACATCCCTACTATTAGCAGCAGGTAGAGTTACCTGGCCCGACATCCCTACTATTAGCAGCAGGTGGAGTTACCAGCCCTCTAGGTGGTACTACAGTCCTGGTACTAGGTGGTACTACAGTCCTGGTACTAGGTGGTACTACAGTCCTGGTACTAGGTGGTACTACAGCCCTCTAGGTGGTACTACAGCCCTCTAGGTGGTACTACAGTCCGGTAATACAGTAAGGTACTACAGTCCTCTAGGTGGTACTACAGTCCTCTAGGTGGTACTACAGTCCTGGTACTAGGTGGTACTACAGTCCTGGTACTAGGTGGTACTACAGTTCTGGTACTAGGTGGTACTACAGTCCTCTAGGTGGTAATACAGACAGGAACTACAGTCCTCTAGGTGGAAGTACAGTCCTCTAGGTGGAACTACAGTCCTCTAGGTTACAGTCCTCTAGGTGGAACTACAGTCCTCTAGGTGGAACTACAGTCCTCTAGGCGGTACTACAGACAGGTACAACAGTCCTCTATGTGGTTCCACAGTCCTCTAGGTGGAACTACAGTCAGGTACTACAGTCCTCTAGGTGGTACTACAGTCCTCTAGGTGGAACTACAGTCCTCTAGGTGGACTGTAATACATAGAGTTACCTGGCCCGACATCCCTACTATTAGCAGCAGGTAGAGTTACCTGGTCCGACATCCCTACTATTAGCAGCAGGTTGAGTTACCTGGCCCGACATCCCTACTATTAGCAGCAGGTGGAGTTACCAGCCCTCTAGGTGGTACTACAGTCCTGGTACTAGGTGGTACTACAGTCCTGGTACTAGGTGGTACTACAGTCCTGGTACTAGGTGGTACTACAGCCCTCTAGGTGGTACTACAGCCCTCTAGGTGGTACTACAGTCCGGTAATACAGTAAGGTACTACAGTCCTCTAGGTGGTACTACAGTCCTCTAGGTGGTACTACAGTCCTGGTACTAGGTGGTACTACAGTCCTGGTACTAGGTGGTACTACAGTTCTGGTACTAGGTGGTACTACAGTCCTCTAGGTGGTAATACAGACAGGAACTACAGTCCTCTAGGTGGAAGTACAGTCCTCTAGGTGGAACTACAGTCCTCTAGGTTACAGTCCTCTAGGTGGAACTACAGTCCTCTAGGTGGAACTACAGTCCTCTAGGCGGTACTACAGACAGGTACAACAGTCCTCTAGGTGGTACTACAGTCCTCTAGGTGGTACTACAGTCCTCTAGGTGGTACTACAGACAGGTACTACAGTCCTGTAGGTGGGTCTACAGTCCTCTAGGTGGTTCTACAGTCCTCTAGGTGGAACTACAGTGCTCTAGGTGGAACTACAGACAGGTACTACAGTCCTCTATGTGGTTCTACAGTCCTCTAGGTGGAACTACAGTCCTCTAGGTGGAACTACAGTCAGGTACTACAGTCCTCTAGGTGGTACTATAGACAGGTACTAAAGTCCTCTAGGTGGAACTACAGTCCTTTATGTGGTTCTACAGTCCTCTAGGTGGTTCTACAGTCCTCTAGGTGGTACTACAGTCCTCTAGGTGGTACTACAGTCCTCTAGGTGGTTCTACAGTCCTCTAGGTGGTTCTACAGTCCTCTAGGTGGTTCTACAGTCCTCTAGGTGGAACTACAGTCCTCTAGGTGGTACTACAGACAGGTACTACAGTCCTCTAGGTGGTACTATAGACAGGTACTACAGTCCTCTAGGTGGAACTACAGTCCTCTAGGTGGTACTATAGACAGATACTACAGTCCTCTAGGTGGCTCTACAGTCCTCTAGGTGGTACTACAGTCCTCTAGGTGGTACTATAGACAGGTACTACAGTCCTCTAGGTGGAACTACAGTCCTCTAGGTGGTACCTCTAGGTGGTACTACAGTCCTCTAGGTGGTACTACAGTCCTCTAGGTGGTACTACAGTCCTCTAGGTGGTACTACAGTCCTCTAGGTGGTACTATAGACAGGTACTACAGTCCTCTAGGTGGCTCTACAGTCCTCTAGGTGGTACTACAGTCCTCTAGGTGGTACTACAGTCAGGTACTACAGTCCTCTAGGTGGTACTACAGTCCTCTAGGTGGAACTACAGTCCTCTAGGTGGAACTACAGACAGGTACTACAGTCCTCTATGTGGTTCCACAGTCCTCTAGGTGGAACTACAGTCAGGTACTACAGTCCTCTAGGTGGTACTACAGTCCTCTAGGTGGAACTACAGTCCTCTAGGTGGAACTACAGACAGGTACTACAGTCCTCTATGTGGTTCTACAGTCCTCTAGCTGGAACTACAGTCAGGTACTACAGTCCTCTAGGTGGTACTACAGTCCTCTAGGTGGAACTACAGTCCTCTAGGTGGAACTACAGTCCTCTAGGTGGAACTACAGACAGGTACTACAGTCCTCTAGGTGGTTCTACAGTCCTCTAGGTGGTACTACAGTCCTCTAGGTGGAACTACAGTCCTCTAGGTGGAACTACAGTCCTCTAGGTGGTTCTACAGTCCTCTAGGTGGTTCTACAGTCCTCTAGGTGGTTCTACAGTCCTCTAGGTGGTTCTACAGTCCTCTAGGTGGAACTACAGTGCTCTAGGTGGAACTACAGACAGGTACTACAGTCCTCTAGGTGGTTCTACAGTCCTCTAGGTGGAACTACAGTCCTCTAGGTGGAACTACAGTCAGGTACTACAGTCCTCTAGGTGGTACTATAGACAGGTACTAAAGTCCTCTAGGTGGAACTACAGTCCTTTATGTGGTTCTACAGTCCTCTAGGTGGTACTACAGTCCTCTAGGTGGTTCTACAGTCCTCTAGGTGGTACTACAGTCCTCTAGGTGGTACTACAGTCCTCTAGGTGGTACTACAGTCCTCTAGGTGGTTCTACAGTCCTCTAGGTGGTTCTACAGTCCTCTAGGTGGTTCTACAGTCCTCTAGGTGGAACTACAGTCCTCTAGGTGGTACTACAGACAGGTACTACAGTCCTCTAGGTGGTACTATAGACAGGTACTACAGTCCTCTAGGTGGAACTACAGTCCTCTAGGTGGTACTATAGACAGATACTACAGTCCTCTAGGTGGCTCTACAGTCCTCTAGGTGGTACTACAGTCCTCTAGGTGGTACTATAGACAGGTACTACAGTCCTCTAGGTGGAACTACAGTCCTCTAGGTGGTACCTCTAGGTGGTACTACAGTCCTCTAGGTGGTACTACAGTCCTCTAGGTGGTACTACAGTCCTCTAGGTGGAACTACAGTCCTCTAGGTGGAACTACAGACAGGTACTACAGTCCTCTATGTGGTTCCACAGTCCTCTAGGTGGAACTACAGTCAGGTACTACAGTCCTCTAGGTGGTACTACAGTCCTCTAGGTGGAACTACAGTCCTCTAGGTGGAACTACAGACAGGTACTACAGTCCTCTATGTGGTTCTACAGTCCTCTAGCTGGAACTACAGTCAGGTACTACAGTCCTCTAGGTGGTACTACAGTCCTCTAGGTGGAACTACAGTCCTCTAGGTGGAACTACAGTCCTCTAGGTGGAACTACAGACAGGTACTACAGTCCTCTAGGTGGTTCTACAGTCCTCTAGGTGGTACTACAGTCCTCTAGGTGGAACTACAGTCCTCTAGGTGGTACTACAGTCCTCTAGGTGGAACTACAGGCCTCTAGGTGGAACTACAGGCCTCTAGGTGGAACTACAGTCCTCTAGGTGGAACTACAGACAGGTACTACAGTCCTCTAGGTGGTACTACAGTCCTCTAGGTGGAACTACAGTCCTCTAGGTGGAACTACAGTCCTCTAGGTGGAACTACAGACAGGTACTACAGTCCTCTAGGTGGAACTACAGACAGGTACTAGTCCTCTAGGTGGTACTACAGTCCTCTAGGTGGTACTACAGTCCTCTAGGTGGAACTACAGTCCTCTAGGTGGTACTACAGTCCTCTAGGTGGTACTACAGTCCTCTAGGTGGAACTACAGTCCTCTAGGTGGTACTACAGTCCTCTAGGTGGTACTACAGTCCTCTAGGTGGTACTACAGTCCTCTAGGTGGAACTACAGTCCTCTAGGTGGTACTACAGACAGGTACTACAGTCCTCTAGGTGGAACTACAGTCCTCTAGGTGGTACTACAGTCCTCTAGGTGGTACTACAGTCCTCTAGGTGTAACTACAGTCCTCTAGGTGGTACTACAGTCCTCTAGGTGGTACTACAGTCCTCTAGGTGGAACTACAGTCCTCTAGGTGGAACTACAGTCCTCTAGGTGGAACTACAGTCCTCTAGGTGGAACTACAGTCCTCTAGGTGGAACTACAGTCCTCTAGGTGGAACTACAGTCCTCTAGGTGGAACTACAGACAGGTACTACAGTCCCCTTTCCACTCTCCCAGCAGTTCCCATGGTGACAGTTAGCGGGAACTATAGTGGTGGATGGGTAAAGAGGTTTAAAGATTTGGGCTGCTGTAGGGCTCTCTGGCCCCACCTTCTGGATAACACCATACAGACTGTCTCATCCTCACCAAACCACACAGACTGTCTCATCCTCACCAAACCACACAGACTGTCTCATCCTCACCAAACCACACAGACTGTCTCATCCTCACCAAACCACACAGACTGTCTCATCCTCACCAAACCACACAGACTGTCTCATCCTCACCAAACCACACAGACTGTCTCATCCTCACCAAACCACACAGACAGTCTCATCCTCACCAAACCACACAGACTGTCTCATCCTCACCAAACCACACAGACTGTCTCATCCTCACCAAACCATACAGACTGTCTCATCCTCACCAAACCACACAGACTGTCTCATCCTCACCAAACCATACAGACTGTCTCATCCTCACCAAACCACACAGACTGTCTCATCCTCACCAAACCGCAATGAAATCAAACAAATCATTGTAATCATGTTTTAAAAGAGCTGGACAGATGAAGAGTGATACAGATTAACAGAGTGATACAGAGAGAACGACGCTGTCCAAATGACACCCTGCTTACTACATAGTGCACTACTTTTCACCAATATTTGTGCAGTATATAGGGAATTGGGTGCCATTTGGGACGCAGTAAAAGACAGGAACAGAAGTGAAGGAGAGAGGATGTTCTATGTGTAGCCATGACAACATGGGGGTGGTCCCTCCTCCAAACACCCAGACATCTATCTAACCTGATGTGTAGCCATGACAACATGGGGGTGGTCCCTCCTCCAAACACCCAGACGGTGAAGAAGACGATGAGGAGGGTGGTGGTAAACGTCATCTGGCGGGCGTAGGTAGCTGTGTCCCGGATTGCCAGGGCAAACGCCATCGCCCCCCGCAGGCCTGGAGGGGAACACACAAGCAAATCACTCAATCAAGTGTATTTCTAAAGCCATTTATACATCAGCAGTTGTCAAAGTCCTTTACTATAAAACCCCCTAACTAGTGACGTCTGGAGAGGAACCCACAGTAAAACCACCTAGCTAGTGAACTCAGGAGAGGAAGCCACAGTAAACCCCCCTAGCTAGTGAACTCAGGAGAAGAAGCCACAGTAAAACCCCCTAACTAGTGACGTCTGGAGAGGAAGCCACAGTAAAACCCCCTAGCTAGTGACGTCTGGAGAGGAACCCACAGTAAAACCCCCTAGCTAGTGACGTCTGGAGAGGAACCCACAGTAAAACCACCTAGCTAGTGACGTCAGGAGAGGAAGCCACAGTAAAACCACCTAGCTAGTGACGTCTGGAGAGGAAACCACAGTAAAACCACCTAGCTAGTGACGTCTGGAGAGGAAGCCACAGTAAAACCACCTACGTAGAGACGTCTGGAGAGGAAGCCACAGTAAAACCCCCTAGCTAGTGACGTCTGGAGAGGAAGCCACAGTAAAACCCTCCTAGCTAGTGACGTCTGGAGAGGAAGCCACAGTAAACCCCCCTAGCTAGTGACGTCTGGAGAGGAAACCACAGTAAACCCCCCTAGCTAGTGACGTCTGGAGAGGAAACCACAGTAAACCCCCCTAGCTAGTGACGTCTGGAGAGGAAACCACAGTAAAACCCCTAGCTACTGACGTCTGGAGAGGAAGCCACAGTAAAAAACCCTAGCTAGTGACGTCTGGAGAGGAAACCACAGTAAAACCCCTAGCTACTGACGTCTGGAGAGGAAGCCACAGTAATAACCCCCTAGCTAGTGACGTCTGGAGAGGAAACCACAGTAAAACCCCCTAGCTAGTAACGTCTGGAGAGGAAGCCACAGTAAAACCCCCTAGCTAGTGACGTCAGGAGAGGAAGCCACAGTAAAACCCCCTAGCTTGTGACGTCTGGAGAGGAAGCCACAGTAAAACCACCTAGCTAGTGACGTCAGGAGAGGAAGCCACAGTGTGTGACGTCTGGAGAGGAACCCACAGTAAAACCCCTAGCTAGTGACGTCTGGAGAGGAAGCCACAGTAAAACACCCTAGCTAGTGACGTCAGGAGAGGAAGCCACAGTGTGTGACGTCTGGAGAGGAAGCCACAGTAAAACCCCATAGCTAGTGACGTCTGGAGAGGAAGCCACAGTAAACCCCCCTAGCTAGTGACGTCTGGAGAGGAAACCACAGTAAAACCCCTAGCTACTGATGTCTGGAGAGGAAACCACAGTAAAACCCCTAGCTACTGACGTCTGGAGAGGAAGCCACAGTAAAACACCCTAGCTAGTGACGCCTGGAGAGGAAGCCACAGTAAACCCCTAGCTAGTGACGTCTGGAGAGGAAGCCACAGTAAAAACCCCTAGCTAGTGACGTCTGGAGAGGAAGCCACAGTAAACCCCTAGCTAGTGACGTCTGGAGAGGAAGCCACAGTAAAAACCCCTAGCTAGTGACGTCTGGAGAGGAAGCCACAGTAAACCCCCCTAGCTAGTGACGTCTGGAGAGGAAACCACAGTAAAACCACCTAGCTAGTGACGTCTGGAGAGGAAGCCACAGTAAAACCACCTAGCTAGTGACGTCTGGAGAGGAAGCCACAGTAAAACCCCCTAGCTAGTGACGTCTGGAGTGGGTGGGTGTCATCAGAGCCCTGTGGAGTGGGTGGGTGTCATCTGAGTGCTGTGGAGTGGGTGGGTGTCATCAGAGTGCTGTGGGTGTCATCAGAGCCCTGTGGAGTGGGTGGGTGTCATCAGAGTGCTGTGGGTGTCATCAGAGCCCTGTGGAGTGGGTGGGTGTCATCAGAGTGCTGTGGAGAGGGTGGGTGTCATCAGAGCCCTGTGGAGTGGGTGGGTGTCATCAGAGTAATTTGGAGTGGGTGGGTGTCATCAGAGCCCTGTGGAGTGGGTGGGTGTCATCAGAGCCCTGTGGAGTGGGTGGGTGTCATCAGAGCCCTGTGGAGTGGGTGGGTGTCATCAGAGCCCTGTGGAGTGGGTGGGTGTCATCAGAGCCCTGTGGAGTAGGTGGGTGTCATCAGAGCCCTGTGGAGTGGGTGGGTGTCATCAGAGCCCTGTGGAGTGGGTGGGTGTCATCAGAGCCCTGTGGAGTGGGTGGGTGTCATCAGAGCCCTGTGGAGTGGGTGGGTGTCATCAGAGCCCTGTGGAGTGGGTGGGTGTCATCAGAGCCCTGTGGAGTGGGTGGGTGTCATCAGAGTGCTGTGGAGTGGGTGGGTGTCATCAGAGTGCTGTGGAGTGGGTGGGTGTCATCAGAGCCCTGTGGAGTGGGTGGGTGTCATCAGAGCCCTGTGGAGTGGGTGGGTGTCATCAGAGCCCTGTGGAGTGGGTGGGTGTCATCAGAGCTGTGGAGTGGGTGGGTGTCATCAGAGCCCTGTGGAGTGGGTGGGTGTCATCAGAGCCCTGTGGAGTGGGTGGGTGTCATCAGAGCCCTGTGGAGTGGGTGGGTGTCATCAGAGCCCTGTGGAGTGGGTGGGTGTCATCAGAGCGCTGTGGAGTGGGTGGGTGTCATCAGAGTGCTATGGAGTGGGTGGGTGTCATCAGAGCCCTGTGGAGTGGGTGGGTGTCATCAGAGCCCTGTGGAGTGGGTGGGTGTCATCAGAGTGATGTGGAGTGGGTGGGTGTCATCAGAGCCCTGTGGAGTGGGTGGGTGTCATCAGAGCCCTGTGGAGTGGGTGGGTGTCATCAGAGCCCTGTGGAGTGGGTGGGTGTCATCAGAGCCCTGTGGAGTGGGTGGGTGTCATCAGAGCCCTGTGGAGTGGGTGGGTGTCATCAGAGCCCTGTGGAGTGGGTGGGTGTCATCAGAGCCCTGTGGAGTGGGTGGGTGTCATCAGAGCCCTGTGGAGTGGGTGGGTGTCATCAGAGCCCTGTGGAGTGGGTGGGTGTCATCAGAGCCTGTGGAGTGGGTGGGTGTCATCAGAGCCCTGTGGAGTGGGTGGGTGTCATCAGAGCCCTGTGGAGTGGGTGGGTGTCATCAGAGTGATGTGGAGTGGGTGGGTGTCATCAGAGCCCTGTGGAGTGGGTGGGTGTCATCAGAGCCCTGTGGAGTGGGTGGGTGTCATCAGAGCCCTGTGGAGTGGGTGGGTGTCATCAGAGCCCTGTGGAGTGGGTGGGTGTCATCAGAGCCCTGTGGAGTGGGTGGGTGTCATCAGAGCCCTGTGGAGTGGGTGGGTGTCATCAGAGCCCTGTGGAGTGGGTGGGTGTCATCAGAGCCCTGTGGAGTGGGTGGGTGTCATCAGAGCCCTGTGGAGTGGGTGGGTGTCATCAGAGCCCTGTGGAGTGGGTGGGTGTCATCAGAGTGATGTGGAGTGGGTGGGTGTCATCAGAGCCCTGTGGAGTGGGTGGGTGTCATCAGAGCCCTGTGGAGTGGGTGGGTGTCATCAGAGCCCTGTGGAGTGGGTGGGTGTCATCAGAGCCCTGTGGAGTGGGTGGGTGTCATCAGAGCCCTGTGGAGTGGGTGGGTGTCATCAGAGCCCTGTGGAGTGGGTGGGTGTCATCAGAGCCCTGTGGAGTGGGTGGGTGTCATCAGAGCCCTGTGGAGTGGGTGGGTGTCATCAGAGCCCTGTGGAGTGGGTGGGTGTCATCAGAGTGATGTGGAGTGGGTGGGTGTCATCAGAGTCCTGTGGAGTGGGTGGGTGTCATCAGAGCCCTGTGGAGTGGGTGGGTGTCATCAGAGTGATGTGGAGTGGGTGGGTGTTATCAGAGCCCTGTGGAGTGGGTGGGTGTCAGAGTGCTGTGAAGTGGGTGGGTGTCATCAGAGCCCTGGTACTGGGTGTCATCAGAGTGCTGTGGAGAGGGTGGGTGTCATCAGAGGCCTGTGGAGTGGGTGGGTGTCATCAGAGCCCTGTGGAGTGGGTGGGTGTCAGAGTGCTGTGAAGTGGGTGGGTGTCATCAGAGCCCTGGTAGTGGGTGGGTGTCATCAGAGCCCTGTGGAGTGGGTGGGTGTCATCAGAGCCCTGTGGAGTGGGTGGGTGTCATCAGAGCCCTGGTAGTGGGTGGGTGTCATCAGAGCCCTGTGGAGTGGGTGGGTGTCATCAGAGCCCTGTGGAGTGGGTGGGTGTCATCAGAGCCCTGTGGAGTGGGTGGGTGTCATCAGAGCCCTGTGGAGTGGGTGGGTGTCATCAGAGCCCTGTGGAGTGGGTGGGTGTCATCAGAGCCCTGTGGAGTGGGTGGGTGTCATCAGAGTGCTGTGGAGTGGGTGGGTGTCATCAGAGCCCTGTGGAGTGGGTGGGTGTCATCAGAGCCCTGTGGAGTGGGTGGATGTCATCAGAGAGCTGTGGAGTGGGTGGGTGTCATCAGAGAGCTGTGGAGAGGGTGGGTGTCATCAGAGTAGTGGGACTAGATGTAGTGGGACTACTGTACTGTTTCCTCTCGAGGGGCTCTAGATGTAGTGGGACTACTGTACTGTTTCCTCTCGGGGGCTCTAGATGTAGTGGGACTACTGTACTGTTTCCTCTCGAGGGGGCTCTAGATGTAGTACTACTGTACTACAGACATCACTGCTCTGTACCTGCAAACATCATCATGTGCTGGAAGTTCCCCTTGATCTTGTGTCTGCGTCCCAGGTTGAGCAGGAAGGAGAGGGGGTAGATGTTAGAGGCACGGCCTATGAAGATGGCCAGCTGACGGGACGGGGTTGAGGATAGAAGTCGGTATACATCAAGGAGATAAAACCACTGCCACAATGTGAAGATCACCCCACAGCCCTGAAGAACACCCCACAGCCCTTAAGAACACCCCACAGCCCTGTGTACCTTGAACTATCACCGCTGACTGTCAACTATCAACAGTTAAAGGGGAATGGAAACACTTTAGGAAGTAAATCTAAGCAAAGAGATGTATTCAATCCACTAGTACTAAACATGTGCATGTTAACATAAAAACATGTCTATATTTAGGATTTTGAACGTCAACATGGTTTATTTGAACTATGGTCAGCTCCATTATAAATTGCCATAGTAACGACTGATGCCAGTGCGTCACTGGCAGGAAACAGCAACTTGTCTGTGGAACGGAGTTTTCGTGCGGAGAGTGAATCGAAGAGAGTGAGGTTAGGACAACGAAGATGGCAACAAAACGTACTAATTCAAACATTAACTGTATAGCACCAGGCTGTACAGTTATATAGCCTGGCGCTATAACTACCACATTTGAAGAAGTGGCTTCTTAGGGCTAGGCCCCCCCCTTTTCTCCACTTCCTGTCTGAATGGCGTGCCCAAAGTAAACTGCCTGTTGCTCAGGCCCTGAAGCCAGGATATGCATATAATTGGTACCATTGGAAAGAAAACACTTTGAGGTTTGTAGAAATTTTAAAATAAATGTAGGAGAGTATAACACAATAGATATGGTAGGAGAAAATCCAAAGAAAAACCAACCGGAATATTTTTTTGAGAGAGACCATCCTCTTACAATGGTATAAGGTCATACAGAAAATTAGCTCCCTGGATTCAATTCCTATGGCTTCCACAGGGTGTCAGCAGTCTACGTTCAAGGTTTCCGGCTTGTAACTTCAAAAACAAATAAGAAATATCAGTTTTAGTACAGGGACACTCTTGGAAATTCGTGTTTGGTTGTTTGCAGGAAATCTGTTGATGCCATCAGCGGTCTTTCTTACTGGTTGCTCATGAGCATGAGTATGACCTGGGAAACAGCTGGTGGCCATCGGAAAGACAGAAGTACTGTCATATATTTTATAGTAAAAATCAGAACTATATGATTATGATGATTCAAGTCAGTGACACAGGGGTCTCATGTATTCCCTGTGTCTCAGGTACTGCCATGGCTGAGGGCATTAACACACCACCTTGTGGTACTGTGCTGTGAGCACCCCCATACACACCTGAAGAGGGAACACCACCTTGGATGAACACATCGTCGCCAGCTTTCGAAGCAGTGAGGAAAATAGTCCTCAACCCCAAGATTGTTGAAGGATCTCAAAAGGTTAAAAAAAAAACGGATAAACGATTTCTATAAATATACTGAGTAAATTAGTAATAAAACTTTGTTTTTGTTTCTTTGTGCATTCCTACGTGAATAACTACAACCAACTGATTTAATAAAATCAGTAACAGTATCATTGTAGCAGCCTACTTATTCATCTCGAGTTACATTAATTAGATATTATCTTTTGTAGGTGACGAAGTGTGTACAGACTGGTGAACTCGAAAGTGTACATGCCCTGTACACTAAATACAGGCCCTGTACACTAAATACAGGCCCAAGAGGAACAAGTTCGGCCAGCAGGGGATGGTCGCAAGACTCCAAGTGGCTGCCTTGGACCACAATTATGGACAGACAGCAGCTACAACAAAGGAGAGAGTGACAGCAGATACAACAAAGGAGAGAGCGACAGCAGCTACAACAAAGGAGAGAGCGACAGCAGCTACAACAAAGGAGAGAGTGCTCCGTTTCAAGCAAGAGTTCTCCAAGGCTGCCAGGGCGTTTGTGGTGAAACCCATCAAGGAGGAGAAGACATGGTGTTTCCAGTCTGAGCTCCTACACGGCATCGTTGACCGCTGTGCCAACGGTAAGTCTACTATATTATGTCAGATGTAGACATACAGAGAGAGATGATTTGTGTAACTTCTATCTGGCTCTAGGACCATCCCAGCGTGCTCAAAGAGAGAGAGTGCCGGTCACTTTGGGGGAGCGGGCTGGTGTTCTGAAAATGGAGAAGGCCATTCAACAGCGTCCATAAAGGGAATCGGAGTGGAATAACTTTTCCACATAATTTTTAGTTTTTTACCCGTTTCAACAGACGTGCTACCTTGTCCCAGACCTGCTGTTTTGACTTTCTCTCTCCCGGACCAACTTGTAAAAACACCTTATTAACTGTGTAATTGACTATGTATTTTATAATCCTGTTTCCACTACCATGTTGCCAGGTCTCTCTGGATAAGGGCATCTGCTAAATGGCATATATATTATTAAAGTCTCCTTTGACTCTAGCTGTCCAGTGTAGTTACTGTTCCTTTCCACTAGATGGCAGCCAGAGCTAGTTGAAGACACTACTCTGCCAACTAGCTGCCCAGTGTAGTTACCGTTCCTTTCCACTAGATGGCAGCCAGAGCTAGTTGAAGACACTACTCTGCCAACTAGCTGCCCAGTGTAGTTACCGTTCCTTTCCACTAGATGGCAGCCAGAGCTAGTTGAAGTCACTACTCTGCCAACTAGCTGCCCAGTGTAGTTACCGTTCCTTTCCACTAGATGGCAGCCAGAGCTAGTTGAAGTCACTACTCTGCCAACTAGCTGTCCAGTGTAGTTACCGTTCCTTTCCACTAGATGGCAGCCAGAGCTAGTTGAAGTCACTACTCTGCCAACTAGCTGTCCAGTGTAGTTACCGTTTCTTTCCACTAGATGGCAGCCAGAGCTAGTTGAAGACACTACTCAGCCAAATAGCTGTCCAGTGTAGTTACCGTTCCTTTCCACTAGATGGCAGCCAGAGCTAGTTGAAGTCACTACTCTGCCAACTAGCTGCCCAGTGTAGTTACCGTTCCTTTCCACTAGATGGCAGCCAGAGCTAGTTGAAGTCACTACTCTGCCAACTAGCTGCCCAGTGTAGTTACCGTTCCTTTCCACTAGATGGCAGCCAGAGCTAGTTGAAGTCACTACTCTGCCAACTAGCTGCCCAGTGTAGTTACCGTTCCTTTCCACTAGATGGCAGCCAGAGCTAGTTGAAGTCACTACTCTGCCAACTAGCTGCCCAGTGTAGTTATCGTTCCTTTCCACTAGATGGCAGCTAGAGCTAGTTGAAGACACTACTCTGCCAACTAGCTGTCCATTGTAGTTACCGTTCCTTTCCACTAGATTGCAGCCAGAGCTAGTTGAAGTCACTACTCAGCCAAATAGCTGTCCAGTGTAGTTACCGTTCCTTTCCACTAGATGGCAGCCAGAGCTAGTTGAAGACACTACTCAGCCAAATAGCTGTCCAGTGTAGTTACCGTTTCTTTCCACTAGATGGCAGCCAGAGCTAGTTGAAGTCACTACTTCGCCAACTAGCTGTCCAGTGTAGTTACCGTTCCTTTCCACTAGATGGCAGCCAGAGCTAGTTGAAGTCACTACTTCGCCAACTAGCTGTCCAGTGTAGTTACCGTTCCTTTCCACTAGATGGCAGCCAGAGCTAGTTGAAGTCACTACTCAGCCAACTAGCTGTCCAGTGTAGTTACCGTTCCTTTCCACTAGATGGCAGCCAGAGCTAGTTGAAGTCACTACTCAGCCAAATAGCTGTCCAGTGTAGTTACCGTTCCTTTCCACTAGATGGCAGCCAGAGCTAGTTGAAGTCACTACTCTGCCAACTAGCTGCCCAGTGTAGTTATCGTTCCTTTCCACTAGATGGCAGCCAGAGCTAGTTGAAGACACTACTCAGCCAAATAGCTGTCCAGTGTAGTTACCGTTCCTTTCCACTAGATGGCAGCAAGAGCTAGTTGAAGTCACAAATCTGCCAACTAGCTGTCCAGTGTAGTTACCGTTCCTTTCCACTAGATGGCAGCCAGAGCTAGTTGAAGTCACTACTCTGCCAACTAGCTGTCCAGTGTAGTTACCGTTCCTTTCCACTAGATGGCAGCCAGAGCTAGTTGAAGTCACTACTCTGCCAACTAGCTGCCCAGTGTAGTTACCGTTCCTTTCCACTAGATGGCAGCCAGAGCTAGTTGAAGTCACTACTCTGCCAACTAGCTGCCCAGTGTAGTTACCGTTCCTTTCCACTAGATGGCAGCCAGAGCTAGTTAAGGTCACCACTCTGCCAACTAGCTGTCCAGTGTAGTTACCGTTCCTTTCCACTAGATGGCAGCCAGAGCTAGTTGAAGTCACTACTCTGCCAACTAGCTATTCAATGTAGTTACCGTTCCTTTCCACTAGGTGGCAGCCAGAGCTAGTTGAAGGCACTACTCTGCCAACTAGCTGTCCAGTGTAGTTACCGTTTCTTTCCACTAGATGGCAGCTAGAGCTAGTTGAAGACACTACTCTGCAAACTAGCTGTCCATTGCAGTTACCGTTCCTTTCCACTAGATGGCAGCCAGAGCTAGTTGAAGTCACTACTCAGCCAAATAGCTGTCCAGTGTAGTTACCGTTCCTTTCCACTAGATGGCAGCCAGAGCTAGTTGAAGACACTACTCAGCCAAATAGCTGTCCAGTGTAGTTACCGTTTCTTTCCACTAGATGGCAGCCAGAGCTAGTTGAAGTCACTACTTCGCCAACTAGCTGTCCAGTGTAGTTACCGTTCCTTTCCACTAGATGGCAGCCAGAGCTAGTTGAAGTCACTACTCAGCCAACTAGCTGTCCAGTGTAGTTACCGTTCCTTTCCACTAGATGGCAGCCAGAGCTAGTTGAAGTCACTACTCAGCCAAATAGCTGTCCAGTGTAGTTACCGTTCCTTTCCACTAGATGGCAGCCAGAGCTAGTTGAAGTCACTACTCTGCCAACTAGCTGCCCAGTGTAGTTATCGTTCCTTTCCACTAGATGGCAGCCAGAGCTAGTTGAAGACACTACTCAGCAAAATAGCTGTCCAGTGTAGTTACCGTTCCTTTCCACTAGATGGCAGCAAGAGCTAGTTGAAGTCACAAATCTGCCAACTAGCTGTCCAGTGTAGTTACCGTTCCTTTCCACTAGATGGCAGCAAGAGCTAGTTGAAGTCACAAATCTGCCAACTAGCTATCCAATGTAGTTACCGTTCCTTTCCACTAGATGGCAGCCAGAGCTAGTTGAAGTCACTACTCTGCCAACTAGCTATCCAATGTAGTTACCGTTCCTGTCCACTAGATGGCAGCCAAAGCTAGTTGAAGTCACTACTCTGCCAACTAGCTGCCCAGTGTAGTTACCATTCCTTTCCACTAGATGGCAGCCAGAGCTAGTTAAGGTCACCACTCTGCCAACTAGCTGTCCAGTGTAGTTACCGTTCCTTTCCACTAGATGGCAGCCAGAGCTAGTTGAAGTCACTACTCTGCCAACTAGCTGCCCAGTGTAGTTATCGTTCCTTTCCACTAGATGGCAGCCAGAGCTAGTTGAAGACACTACTCAGAAAAATAGCTGTCCAGTGTAGTTACCGTTCCTTTCCACTAGATGGCAGCAAGAGCTAGTTGAAGTCACAAATCTGCCAACTAGCTGTCCAGTGTAGTTACCGTTCCTTTCCACTAGATGGCAGCAAGAGCTAGTTGAAGTCACAAATCTGCCAACTAGCTATCCAATGTAGTTACCGTTCCTTTCCACTAGATGGCAGCCAGAGCTAGTTGAAGTCACTACTCTGCCAACTAGCTATCCAATGTAGTTACCGTTCCTGTCCACTAGATGGCAGCCAAAGCTAGTTGAAGTCACTACTCTGCCAACTAGCTGCCCAGTGTAGTTACCATTCCTTTCCACTAGATGGCAGCCAGAGCTAGTTAAGGTCACCACTCTGCCAACTAGCTGTCCAGTGTAGTTACCGTTCCTTTCCACTAGATGGCAGCCAGAGCTAGTTGAAGTCACTACTCTGCCAACTAGCTATTCAATGTAGTTACCGTTCCTTTCCACTAGGTGGCAGCCAGAGCTAGTTGAAGGCACTACTCTGCCAACTAGCTGTCCAGTGTAGTTACCGTTTCTTTCCACTAGATGGCAGCTAGAGCTAGTTGAAGTCACTACTCAGCCAAATAGCTGTCCAGTGTAGTTACCGTTCCTTTCCACTAGATGGCAGCCAGAGCTAGTTGAAGACACTACTCAGCCAAATAGCTGTCCAGTGTAGTTACCGTTTCTTTCCACTAGATGGCAGCTAGAGCTAGTTGAAGACACTACTCTGCCAACTAGCTGTCCATTGTAGTTACCGTTCCTTTCCACTAGATGGCAGCCAAAGCTAGTTGAAGTCACTACTCTGCCAACTAGCTGTCCAGTGTAGTTACCGTTCCTTTCCACTAGATGGCAGCCAGAGCTAGTTGAAGACACTACTCTGCCAACTAGCTGCCCAGTGTAGTTACCGTTCCTTTCCACTAGATGGCAGCCAGAGCTAGTTGAAGTCACTACTCTGCCAACTAGCTGCCCAGTGTAGTTACCGTTCCTTTCCACTAGATGGCAGCCAGAGCTAGTTGAAGTCACTACTCTGCCAACTAGCTGCCCAGTGTAGTTATCGTTCCTTTCCACTAGATGGCAGCTAGAGCTAGTTGAAGACACTACTCTGCCAACTAGCTGTCCATTGTAGTTACCGTTCCTTTCCACTAGATTGCAGCCAGAGCTAGTTGAAGTCACTACTCAGCCAAATAGCTGTCCAGTGTAGTTACCGTTCCTTTCCACTAGATGGCAGCCAGAGCTAGTTGAAGACACTACTCAGCCAAATAGCTGTCCAGTGTAGTTACCGTTTCTTTCCACTAGATGGCAGCCAGAGCTAGTTGAAGTCACTACTTCGCCAACTAGCTGTCCAGTGTAGTTACCGTTCCTTTCCACTAGATGGCAGCCAGAGCTAGTTGAAGTCACTACTTCGCCAACTAGCTGTCCAGTGTAGTTACCGTTCCTTTCCACTAGATGGCAGCCAGAGCTAGTTGAAGTCACTACTCAGCCAACTAGCTGTCCAGTGTAGTTACCGTTCCTTTCCACTAGATGGCAGCCAGAGCTAGTTGAAGTCACTACTCAGCCAAATAGCTGTCCAGTGTAGTTACCGTTCCTTTCCACTAGATGGCAGCCAGAGCTAGTTGAAGTCACTACTCTGCCAACTAGCTGCCCAGTGTAGTTATCGTTCCTTTCCACTAGATGGCAGCCAGAGCTAGTTGAAGACACTACTCAGCCAAATAGCTGTCCAGTGTAGTTACCGTTCCTTTCCACTAGATGGCAGCAAGAGCTAGTTGAAGTCACAAATCTGCCAACTAGCTGTCCAGTGTAGTTACCGTTCCTTTCCACTAGATGGCAGCCAGAGCTAGTTGAAGTCACTACTCTGCCAACTAGCTGTCCAGTGTAGTTACCGTTCCTTTCCACTAGATGGCAGCCAGAGCTAGTTGAAGTCACTACTCTGCCAACTAGCTGCCCAGTGTAGTTACCGTTCCTTTCCACTAGATGGCAGCCAGAGCTAGTTAAGGTCACCACTCTGCCAACTAGCTGTCCAGTGTAGTTACCGTTCCTTTCCACTAGATGGCAGCCAGAGCTAGTTGAAGTCACTACTCTGCCAACTAGCTATTCAATGTAGTTACCGTTCCTTTCCACTAGGTGGCAGCCAGAGCTAGTTGAAGGCACTACTCTGCCAACTAGCTGTCCAGTGTAGTTACCGTTTCTTTCCACTAGATGGCAGCTAGAGCTAGTTGAAGACACTACTCTGCAAACTAGCTGTCCATTGCAGTTACCGTTCCTTTCCACTAGATGGCAGCCAGAGCTAGTTGAAGTCACTACTCAGCCAAATAGCTGTCCAGTGTAGTTACCGTTCCTTTCCACTAGATGGCAGCCAGAGCTAGTTGAAGACACTACTCAGCCAAATAGCTGTCCAGTGTAGTTACCGTTTCTTTCCACTAGATGGCAGCCAGAGCTAGTTGAAGTCACTACTTCGCCAACTAGCTGTCCAGTGTAGTTACCGTTCCTTTCCACTAGATGGCAGCCAGAGCTAGTTGAAGTCACTACTCAGCCAACTAGCTGTCCAGTGTAGTTACCGTTCCTTTCCACTAGATGGCAGCCAGAGCTAGTTGAAGTCACTACTCAGCCAAATAGCTGTCCAGTGTAGTTACCGTTCCTTTCCACTAGATGGCAGCCAGAGCTAGTTGAAGTCACTACTCTGCCAACTAGCTGCCCAGTGTAGTTATCGTTCCTTTCCACTAGATGGCAGCCAGAGCTAGTTGAAGACACTACTCAGCAAAATAGCTGTCCAGTGTAGTTACCGTTCCTTTCCACTAGATGGCAGCAAGAGCTAGTTGAAGTCACAAATCTGCCAACTAGCTGTCCAGTGTAGTTACCGTTCCTTTCCACTAGATGGCAGCCAGAGCTAGTTGAAGTCACTACTCTGCCAACTAGCTGTCCAGTGTAGTTACCGTTCCTTTCCACTAGATGGCAGCCAGAGCTAGTTGAAGTCACTACTCTGCCAACTAGCTGCCCAGTGTAGTTACCGTTCCTTTCCACTAGATGGCAGCCAGAGCTAGTTGAAGTCACTACTCTGCCAACTAGCTGCCCAGTGTAGTTACCGTTCCTTTCCACTAGATGGCAGCCAGAGCTAGTTGAAGTCACTACTCTGCCAACTAGCTATCCAATGTAGTTACCGTTCCTGTCCACTAGATGGCAGCCAAAGCTAGTTGAAGTCACTACTCTGCCAACTAGCTGCCCAGTGTAGTTAACATTCCTTTCCACTAGATGGCAGCCAGAGCTAGTTAAGGTCACCACTCTGCCAACTAGCTGTCCAGTGTAGTTACCGTTCCTTTCCACTAGATGGCAGCCAGAGCTAGTTGAAGTCACTACTCTGCCAACTAGCTATTCAATGTAGTTACCGTTCCTTTCCACTAGGTGGCAGCCAGAGCTAGTTGAAGGCACTACTCTGCCAACTAGCTGTCCAGTGTAGTTACCGTTTCTTTCCACTAGATGGCAGCTAGAGCTAGTTGAAGTCACTACTCAGCCAAATAGCTGTCCAGTGTAGTTACCGTTCCTTTCCACTAGATGGCAGCCAGAGCTAGTTGAAGACACTACTCAGCCAAATAGCTGTCCAGTGTAGTTACCGTTTCTTTCCACTAGATGGCAGCTAGAGCTAGTTGAAGACACTACTCTGCCAACTAGCTGTCCATTGTAGTTACCGTTCCTTTCCACTAGATGGCAGCCAAAGCTAGTTGAAGTCACTACTCTGCCAACTAGCTGTCCAGTGTAGTTACCGTTCCTTTCCACTAGATGGCAGCCAGAGCTAGTTGAAGACACTACTCTGCCAACTAGCTGTTTAGTGTAGTTACCGTTCCTTTCCACTAGATGGCAGCCAGAGCTAGTTGAAGTCACTACACTGCCAACTAGCTATCCAATGTAGTTACCGTTCCTTTCCACTAGATGGCAGCCAGAGCTAGTTGAAGTCACTACTCTGCCAACTAGCTGCCCAGTGTAGTTACCGTTCCTTTCCACTAGATGGCAGCCAGAGCTAGTTGAAGTCACTACTCTGCCAACTAGCTGCCCAGTGTAGTTACCGTTCCTTTCCACTAGATGGCAGCCAGAGCTAGTTGAAGTCACTACTCTGCCAACTAGCTATCCAATGTAGTTACCGTTCCTGTCCACTAGATGGCAGCCAAAGCTAGTTGAAGTCACTACTCTGCCAACTAGCTGCCCAGTGTAGTTACCATTCCTTTCCACTAGATGGCAGCCAGAGCTAGTTAAGGTCACCACTCTGCCAACTAGCTGTCCAGTGTAGTTACCGTTCCTTTCCACTAGATGGCAGCCAGAGCTAGTTGAAGTCACTACTCTGCCAACTAGCTATTCAATGTAGTTATCGTTCCTTTCCACTAGGTGGCAGCCAGAGCTAGTTGAAGGCACTACTCTGCCAACTAGCTGTCCAGTGTAGTTACCGTTTCTTTCCACTAGATGGCAGCTAGAGCTAGTTGAAGACACTACTCTGCAAACTAGCTGTCCATTGCAGTTACCGTTCCTTTCCACTAGATGGCAGCCAGAGCTAGTTGAAGTCACTACTCAGCCAAATAGCTGTCCAGTGTAGTTACCGTTCCTTTCCACTAGATGGCAGCCAGAGCTAGTTGAAGACACTACTCAGCCAAATAGCTGTCCAGTGTAGTTACCGTTTCTTTCCACTAGATGGCAGCTAGAGCTAGTTGAAGACACTACTCTGCCAACTAGCTGTCCATTGTAGTTACCGTTCCTTTCCACTAGATGGCAGCCAAAGCTAGTTGAAGTCACTACTCTGCCAACTAGCTGTCCAGTGTAGTTACCGTTCCTTTCCACTAGATGGCAGCCAGAGCTAGTTGAAGACACTACTCTGCCAACTAGCTGTCCAGTGTAGTTACCGTTCCTTTCCACTAGATGGCAGCCAGAGCTAGTTGAAGTCACTACACTGCCAACTAGCTATCCAATGTAGTTACCGTTCCTTTCCACTAGATGGCAGCCAGAGCTAGTTGAAGACACTACTCTGCCAACTAGCTGTCCATTGTAGTTACCGTTCCTTTCCACTAGATGGCAGCCAAAGCTAGTTGAAGTCACTACTCTGCCAACTAGCTGTCCAGTGTAGTTACCGTTCCTTTCCACTAGATGGCAGCCAGAGCTAGTTGAAGACACTACTCTGCCAACTAGCTGTCCAGTGTAGTTACCGTTCCTTTCCACTAGATGGCAGCCAGAGCTAGTTGAAGTCACTACACTGCCAACTAGCTATCCAATGTAGTTACCGTTCCTTTCCACTAGATGGCAGCCAGAGCTAGTTGAAGTCACTACTCTGCCAACTAGCTGTCCAGTGTAGTTACCGTTCCTTTCCACTAGATGGCAGCCAGAGCTAGTTGAAGTCACTACTCTGCCAACTAGCTGCCCAGTGTAGTTACCGTTCCTTTCCATTAGATGGCAGCCAGAGCTAGTTGAAGTCACTACTCTGCCAACTAGCTGCCCAGTGTAGTTACCGTTCCTTTCCACTAGATGGCAGCCAGAGCTAGTTGAAGTCACTACTCTGCCAACTAGCTGCCCAGTGTAGTTAACGTTCCTTTCCACTAGATGGCAGCCAGAGCTAGTTGAAGTCACTACTCTGCCAACTAGCTGTCCAGTGTAGTTACCGTTCCTTTCCACTAGATGGCAGCCAGAGCTAGTTGAAGACACTACTCAGCCAAATAGCTGTCCAGTGTAGTTACCGTTCCTTTCCACTAGATGGCAGCCAGAGCTAGTTGAAGTCACTACTCTGCCAACTAGCTGCCCAGTGTAGTTACCGTTCCTTTCCACTAGATGGCAGCCAGAGCTAGTTGAAGTCACTACTCTGCCAACTAGCTGCCCAGTGTAGTTACCGTTCCTTTCCACTAGATGGCAGCCAGAGCTAGTTGAAGTCACTACTCTAGCAAGAGGGACATCTACATGGGGTTTGAGTTTGAATAAAACTAGTTCATTCAGTAAATCTAGCCAAGCCTAAGACTTAGACCAAATGCCTGCGCCTAATGTAAAAACAGTATTAGTTAGCTTGTCCACCTGTTGTTATAGTGGCCAAGCTAACTAATACTGTTTTTACATAAGGCCCCCTACACTCTAACCCCAAGGCTACCTGCCGCCCCCTACACTCTAACCACTAGGCTACCTGCCGCCCCCTACACTCTAACCCCAAGGCTACCTGCCACCCCCTACACTCTAACCACTAGGCTACCTGCCACCCCCTACACTCTAACCACTAGGCTACCTGCCGCCCCTACACTCTAACCACTAGTCTACCTGCCGCCCTACACTCTAACCACTAGGCTACCTGCCTCCCTACACTCTAACCACTAGGCTACCTGCAGCCCCTACACTCTAACCACTAGGCTACCTGCCCCTACACTCTAACCCCAAGGCTACCTGCCACCCCTACACTCTAACCACTAGGCTACCTGCCGCCCCTACGCTCTAACCCCAAGGCTACCTGCCTCCCCTACACTCTAACCCCAAGGCTACCTGCCACCCCTACACTCTAACCACTAGGCTACCTGCAGCTTACACTCTAACCACTAGGCTACCTGCCGCCCCTACACTCTAACCACTAGGCTACCTGCCGCCCCTACACTAACCACTAGGCTACCTGCCACCCCTACACTCTAACCACTAGGCTACCTGCCACCCCCTACGCTCTAACCACTAGGCTACTAGGATGTAATACATCCCCAGACAGACTGACAGGAACCTCTGACCTGGATGTAAAACATCCCCATCCAGACAGACTGACAGGAACCTCTGACCTGGATGTAATACATCACCATCCAGACAGACTGACAGGAACCTCTGACCTGGATGTAATACATCACCATCCAGACAGACTGACAGGAACCTCTGACCTGGATGTAATACATCACCATCCAGACAGACTGACAGGAACCTCTGACCTGGATGTAATACAGCCACCATCTCTCTACAACACACACACTTCTACTCTAGCCATTACCTGGCAGAATTCCTACTCACACCAGATTGTGTCACCGATACGCCGACCCTCTAGCTGAGGTCTTTCAGGCGGCATATCTGTGTTACTGATACGAGAACAAACTCTTTGATCTGGGGCAACGATCGGCTCAAACATGAACGGCTTCAGTAGGTTTATTGGCTCCTTAACGAATGTTATTTCATCCTCTGTTATAAACCCATTCCCAGACTCAGAGATATGTTTGGTAAATTCTTTAGGAGTTAAACTAAACCTTTCTCTCCTGCCAGTGATGCAACAATGCCAATATGCCGATTTAGTTAGCTCTAAATCCCCTTTTAAAAGAGAAAAACAGCAGAATCCTTTACTTTTCCCAGCATGCATGGGTGTTGCTGTCTGAGCTGGCTGTGGTGTGGTGGT
Source organism: Brachymystax lenok tsinlingensis (assembly GCA_030435695.1). Lineage (NCBI taxonomy): Eukaryota > Metazoa > Chordata > Actinopteri > Salmoniformes > Salmonidae > Brachymystax > Brachymystax lenok. The sequence goes on from CM059793.1 coordinate 900,709, forward strand.
GGGTTAAAGGTAAACAAGGAGGCAGGATAGAAGACACAGTCAGGGGATTTAAAGGGCCTTGGAGGTCAGCATAAATACAGCTGAAGCCTAGTCAGGAGGAGGGGACTGAGAGCAGGACTGCACACTGGCTAGCCAGGCAGACTAGAACCACTTTGACCCAAACAGCAACAATGGACATGTATCAACGCATTAGGAAAATAAAACAATAGCCAGATATTGTGGAAGTATCAGGGAAGCTATGAGGAGCAGTTGTACTGGTTGTGTCAGAAGTGTATCAGTGTAAAACACTGTCTTGGACAGCACAACCAGTACAACTGCTCAAGGCTTCCATTGATACTTTCACAATATCTGGCTATTTCATTATTTGCTTCAGCGCTGTCGGCTCTCTTTTAGCGTCACCTAGACTGACCTTGTGGAAGTAGCAGGGAGACATTGAGGAGCTGGAGTAATAGAGTAGTCACTGTTCAGGGTTAAAGGATACGAAGGCCCCGACGATGAAGATGGGGTTGAATATATGGTTCTGGAAGGTGAACAGAGCCAGGCCCATGTAGGAGAAGATGAAGTTCTCTGCTAGGAAGTGAAGGACCTCAAACAGCTGAAACACAGAGAGATTCATTCATTACACACACACACACACACACATCCAAGTCAACAAAGCTGAGAAGGCTAATCTTTATGTTTAATCCCTTTTATATACTGAGGTCTCTCCTCAACCAGGTAGCTTTAAAGGATGCCAGTCAGTCAGTTAAAACCAGGCCTAGGAAACAGAAAAGTAGAACTTCCTCACACTCTTGCGAGTAGGGGAATGCGGTGATACATCTCACTCATAATATCAGAGAACCGGGGTTACGCAAGTAACCTTAAGTTTTATTTCAATTATTAGTTTAGACATCTCACAGTGGGGTATGGCCAGAGGCCCTCCGAAGCCAGCTAGTCCCAACTTATCAACCCTCAGAGGCCCCGACACTGAGGACTGTACGTGCCAATGAAGGTACAGGGACGTCTGGTCAGTAGGACCTCAAAAGTATGATGGGATGCCAAACAAGCCGCATCGCAAATCTCCTGCAAGGAGATGCCCTTGAACAGTGCCTACGATGTAGCCATGAAGTGAGGCCTGGTTATAACCCCTTGCTGTTATAGGCCAATATAATAGCTTCCACAATCCACTGTGATAACCGGTGATGAGAAAGGGGCCCAGGACACACAAAGTTGGTCACTCGTTTGCAAAGCTCTCGTCCAAATATATGCTCAACGCGCGTACTGGACACAAACGATGGAAATGCTCCGCTTCCATAGAATCAAATCAAATTTTATTAGTCACATACACATGTTTAGCAGATGTTACTGCGGGTGTAGCCAAATGCTTGTGTTTCTAGCTCCAACAGTACAGTAATATCTAACAAGTAATATCTAACAATAGACACAAATCTAAAGTAAAGGAATGGAATTAAGAATATATAAATATATGGATGAGCAATGTTTGCTTTAAGAATGTGAAATGTCAGAATAATAGTAGAGATTGATTTATTTCAGCTTTTATTTCTTTCATCACATTCCCAGTGGGTCAGAAGTTTACATACTCTCAATTAGTATTTGGTAGTATTGCCATTAAATTGTTTAACTTGGGTCAAATGTTTCAGGAAGCCTTCCACAAGCTTCCCACAATAAGTTGGGTGAATTTTGGCCCATTCCTCCTGACAGAGCTGGTGTAACTGAGTCAGGTTTGTAGGCCTCCTTGCTCGCACACGTATTTCAGTTCTGCCCACAGATTTTCTATAGGATTGAGGTCAGGGCTTTGTGATGGCCACTCCAATACCATGACTTTGTTGTACTTAAGCCATTTTTTACATAAATTTGGAGGTATGCTTGGGGTCACTGTCCATTTGGAAGACCCATTTGCGACCAAGCTTTAACTTCCTGACTGATGTCTTGAGATGTTGCTTCAATATATCCATAATGCCATCTATTTTGTGAAGTGCACCAGTCCCTCCTGCAGCAAAGCACCCCCACAACATGATGCTGCCACCCCCGTGCTTCACGGCTGGGATGGTGTTCTTCGGCTTGCAAGCCTCCCCCTTTTTCCTCTAAACATAACGATGGTCATTATGGCCAAACAGTTCTATTTATGTTTCATCAGACCAGAGGACATTTCTCCAAAAAGTACGATCTTTGTCCCCATGTGCAGTTGCAAACCATAGTCTGGCTATTTTATGGCGGTTTTGGAGCAGTGGCTTCTTCCTTGCTGAGCGGCCTTTCAGGTTATGTCGATATAGGACTCGTTTTACTGTGGATATAGATACTTTTGTACCTGTTTCCTCCAGCATCTTCACAAGGTCCTTTGCTGTTGTTCTGGGATTGATTTGCACCAAAGTACATTCATCTCTATTGATTCCAAAACTCTGTTGAGAACGGGTGGTCTCAGATCAAACTGCAGTGTGTGCCGATGTGTTACTGTGGACCAGACCCAGGGCTGGACTGCGGCAAGAGCAGGGAATTGAGTTCTAGACCCATCACATTTACTTGACTACCAGTGTCGCTGGTAAATCAAGCTCTTAGTAAACCCCAGTCGGGAACATCTTCTCCCCCGAGAAAAGCCTTCAAAATGCAGTTATTTGCTCAAACGGTTTGAATCTGGTCATGGCCTGACTGTATCCGTGTAGTGAAACAGAATGTAAGCTTGCGAGATGATGGTTCATACGAGGCAAGCCCATTATAACTCAGGGAGAAAAGTATGGTTATGCTAGTCGATGCTTAGCCGTGGGGCTCGTGTTAGCTACCTAGCGTTCACCCAGTGGGCTAATAGCCTAGCTATAACTAGCACCTTCTTAGCTGAATAGAGCTGTGCGAGTAGCATTGCTTCTTCGGTCTAGAGAATCTCTTCTGACCGTATCACGTTGAGGTGTAACTGGTCAATTTAGCCAACGAAGCGAGTGAACGTTAATGTACTAAATGAGAGTGGAGAAGGTGGAAAGTTTGAAGTTCCTCGGTGTACACATCACGGACAAACTGAAATAGTCCACCCACACAGACAGCGTGGTGAAGAAGGCGCAACAGCGCCTCTTCAACCTCAGGAGGCTGAAGAAATTCGGCTTGTCACCAAAAACACTCACTAACTTTTGCAGATGCACAACGAGAGCATCCTGTCGGGCTGTATCACCGCCTGGTACGGCAACTGCTCCACCCACAACCGTAAGGCTCTCCAGAGGGTAGTGAGGTCCGCACAACGCATCCCCGAGGGTAAACTACCTGCCCTCCAGGACACCTACACCACCCGATGTCACAGGAAGGCCAAAAAGATCATCAAGGACAACAACCATCCGAGCCACTGCCTGTTCACCCCGCTATCATCCAGAAGGCGAGGTCAGTACAGGTGCATCAAAGCTGGGACCGAGAGACTGAAAAACAGCTTCTATCTCAAGGCCATCAGACTGTTAAACAGCCATCACTAACATTGAGTGGCTGCTGCCAACATACTGACTCAAATCTCTAGCCACTTTAATAATATAAAAATGCTCTTTTACCCTTCCAGGCAGAAAAGCTAGTCGGTAGGATAGCTAGTCTTGCAGCTAAGCTAGGCAAGTTTCAGTAGCTAGCCGTGTCACCACAGGAGACAAAGGGAAGAAAAAGCGGTGAAGATAATGACTTCCTGTCGATAAAGTCACACAACATAACAGACGACAGCTGATAGCCCTGTGCTCGGCGTAACCTTGATGGCACACCTGTGAAGAGTTAAATAGGAAAACAGATTAAGTTATGCTGAGGAGAGTGAAGTAAAACTATTCTGTGAGGAAGAGGAGGTGAGAATGATCAGAGGACAAGGGGTTGCTCTTTAACATGAGGGGAGAGGCTCCCTCATTCGCTAACTCGACATGTCTGTCTCTGACAGACACATGTATGATTGGTTTTTCAAGCTACTTAAGAGATTCTTGTGAATCCCACTGTGAGATGTTGAAACAAATAATTGAAAGAGAACACTGTGCTACTCCTCTTGTCCTCTCTCTCCCCTCATCCTCCGTCTTACCCTTCCACTCTTACTCTGAAGTTCAGAGATGAGGCTTGGAGAGAGTGATGATGTGATAGAGAGAAGAGCGCTCCCTGATGGAGCTCCCTCAGGGTGTCATAGTGATTACAGAGCTGAGGATGGTGTGAGGACGCATCAGCAACACTCAGAAGCTCTCTGAAGGGAATCCCTCAGGGTGTCACAAGGCTCTCTGAAGGGAATCCCTCAGGGTGTCACAAGGCTCTCTGAAGGGAATCCCTCAGGGTGTCACAAGGCTCTCTGAAGGGAATCACTCAGGGTGTCACAAGGCTCCCCTGCCTGAACTGCCTGTCTCTGCAGGACCAGGATCAGGACGAGGGAGGAGAGACGTCCTCAGATTAAGATCACTGTATGGTTATTGGACCAACTGGCCCCAGTGTAGTTGGTCCAATAAGCTGTAAAGGGCCAACTACACTGGGGCCAGTTGGCCCTTTACAGCTTATTGGACCATCTGGCCCCAGTGTAGTTGGCCCTTTACAGCTTATTGGACCATCTGGCCCCAGTGTAGTTGGCCCTTTACAGCTTATTGGACCATCTGGCCCCAGTGTAGTTGTATTTATTATGGACCCCCATTAGCTACTTCCAAGGCAGCAGCTACTCTTCCTGGGGTCCGGCAAAATTCAGGCAGTTATACAATTTTAAAAACATTACAACACATTCACAACAGATTTCACAACACATTAAGTGTGTGCCCTCAAGCCCCTACTACCACCTATCTACGATACAAAATCCATGTGTACAGTGCGTATGTTATTGTGTGTTTGTATGCATGTGTCGATGTTTGTGTTGCTTCACAGTCCCCGCTGTTCCATAAGGTGTATTTATCTGTTTATTTTTTTCTCATTTTACTGCTTGTACGAGTTACTTGATGTGGAATAGAGTTCCATGTAGTCATGGCTCTATGTAGTACTGTGCGCCTCCCATAGTCTGTTCTGGACTTGGGGACTGTGAAGAGACCTCTGGTGGCATGTCCTGTGGGGTATGCCTCGGTGCATTCAGCTTGTCAACACTTCTTACAAAAACAAGTAGTTATGAAGTCAATCTCTCCTCCTCTTTAAGCCAGGAGAGATTGACATGCATATTATTATTGTTAGCTTTCCGTGTACATTTAAGGGCCAGACATCGTCATTTTTCGAGGTCCTTCTTTGTGGCAGCTGACCACAAGTCTGAACAGTAGTCCAGGTGTGACAAAACCAGGGCCTGTAGGACCTGCCTTGTTGATAGTGTTGTTAAGAAGGCAGAGCAGCGCTTTATTATGGACAGACTTCTCCCCATCTTAGCTACTGTTGTATCAATATGTTTTGACCATGACAGTTTACAATCCAGGGTTACTCCAAGCAGTTTAGTCACCTCAACTTGCTCAATTTCCACATTATTCATTACAATATTTAGTTGAGGTTAAGGGTTTAGTGAATGATTTGTCCCAAATACAATGTTTTTCGTTTTAGAAATATTTAGGGCTAACTTATTCCTTGCCACCCATTCTGAAACTAACAGCAGCTCTTTGTTGAGTGTTGCAGTAATTTCAGTCGCTGTAGTAGCTGACGTGTATAGTGTTGAGTCATCCGCATACTCAAAGTCAGTGGCATGTCGTTAGTAAAGATTGAAAAAAGTAAGGGGCCTAAACAGCTGCCCTGGGGAATTCCTGATACCAGCAGCAGACTATGATCGATAATGTTAAAAGCCACACTGAAGTCTAACAAAACAGCCCCCCCAATCTTTTTATCATAAATTTCTCTCAGCCAATCAACAGTCATATGTGTAAGTGCTGTGCTTGTTGAATGTCCTTCCCTATAGCGTGCTGAAAGTCTGTTGTCAATTTGTTTACTGTGAATTAGCATTGTATCTGGTCAAACACCATTTTTTACAAAAGTTTACTCAGGGTTGGTAACAGGGTGATTGGTTGGCTGTTTGAGCCAGTAAAGGGGGCTTTACTATTCTTATGTAGGGGAATTACTTCTGATTCCCTCCAGGCCTGAGGACACCCTTTCTAGTAGGCTTAAATTGAAGATATGGCAAATAGGAGTGGCAATATCATTCGCTATTATCCTTAGTAATTTTCCATCCAAGTTGTCAGACCCCGGTGGCTTGTCATTATTGATAGACAATTTTTTCACCTTCCACAATTCAAAATTACAATGCTTGTCTTTCATAATTTGGTCAGATATACTTGGATGTGTAGTGTCAGCGTTTGTTTCTGCCATGTCATCCCTAAGTTTGCCAATCTTTCCAATGAAAAAAAATCAATAAAGGAGTTGTCAATATCAGTGGGTTTTGTGATGAATGAACCATCTGATTCAATGAATGATGGAGCGGAGTTTGACTTTTTGTCCAAAATGTCATTAAGGTGCTCCAAAGCTTTTTACGTTTGCCTCATTTATTTTGCCTCATCCCTCTCAACCATACAATTTTTCAATTCCTCATGACAGTTTTTACAGTCATTTTCTTAGTGGGTGCATGCTTATTAGTAACTGAGATAAGTAATTTCATAAATGTGTCAAGTGCAGCATCTGGTTGCTTCTCACTACACACCACAGACCAACAAATATTCAACATAGGAATCACTACACAACTTATTGTATGACCTCTTATACACTATATTAGGCCCAGCCTTTGGTTTTCCTAGATATGGGTACTATAATGTGATCACTAAATCCGGTGGATTTGGGTACTGCTTTCAAGCTAATTTCTGCAGCACTAGGAAATATGTGATCAATACATGTTGATGATTTCATTCCTGTGCTGTTTGTAACTACCCTGGTAGGTTGACTGATAACCTGAACCAGGTTGCAGGCACTGGTTACAGTTTGAAGCTTGTTCTTGAGTGGGCAGCTTGATGAAAGCCAGTCAATATTTAAATCACCCAGAAAATATACCTCTCTGTTGATATCACATACATTATCAAGCATTACACACGTTATCCAGATACTGACTGTTAGCGCTTGGTGGTCTATAGCAGCTTCCCACCAGAACGGGCTTTAGGTGAGGCAGATGAACCTGTAGCCATATTACTTCAACAGTATTTAACATGAGATCCTCTCTGAGCTTTACAGGAATGTGGTTCTGAATATAAACAGCAACACCTCCACTATTGGCATTTCTGTCTTTTCTGTAGATCTTATAACCATGTATTGCTACCACTGTACCATCAAAGGTATTATCTAAGTGAGTTTCAGAATATGAATGTCATCTGTTATCAGCAAATGATTGATTTCATGAACCTTGTTTCTTCAGCTACATATGTTAACGTGGGCTCTTTTTAACACTTTTCTGGGATGCTTGATTGTTTTTCCTTGCTTTACTGGGAAGCTTAGCAGAGGTAGACATGCTCAGGTTATTTATATTAATGCAGGGTGAGATGCACACAGAGGACTTCCTACTAGGGCACACCGCCTCAGTGCTAACAGTATAACTCTGGTTCATAGACAGATGACTGCTGTATACAATATCTGTAGGATCAACAGAGGCATTCAGGACAGTTAGGGGGACATACATTAGGTTACTTACATTGTGTCTCCCAACACCCCTGGTATAATGTACATTTGCTAAAGCATTATGATGACTCAGTGACACAATGGTAGGGATTAACTGAGCTGGACTTGGGTCATTGAAAAGTCATTGTCTCAACGCAGCCTTGTAATGCTGTGAAAGGATCCAGGAACCTAAATGATGTGGGTGGTTCCCTTCCTCCGTATAATACGAGCTTTGTTTCCAGAACGTATCAAAAACAAATGTTACACCCACAGAGCTGTAATAGTCTCCTAGCCAGTTATGGAGGGTTAACAGTCTGCTGGACTGTTCAATGGGGAGGGCAGAGCGCCAGATATTATGGAGTGTTTGTTGGTGTCAAGCAGAGACCCAATCAGTTCTTTAAAATCCATCTTCAGCTGTTCTGAGCTGCCCTTCATAATGTCATTGAATCCCACATGAACTATGATACACTACACTTCCTGATACTGGTTTAAAATGTTTGGGAGCAGCTTATTGATGTCCTGTACTCCTGGATAGCACCGTATTTGCTCCAGATTGAACCACCGGGTCCTTTACAGCTAGCATGACAACCAGGAGAGGAGAGGGGCTGGAGAGGGTTAGTGGTAAGGGTTAGGGCTGGAGTGTTAGTATTAGTGTGTAGGGTGTTACCTGCTTGGTGCGCTTGGTGGACTCCTCAGACAGGTTGTTGTATGTGTAGTGGGCCTGAGTGATCCCACAGAATAGCACCGCCACGACACCTGGGACAGAACACACAGAGATAGAACAGTCTAAGCATAACACAGCTAACACACCTGAGGATACAGTCTGCTTCCCAAATGGCCCCCTCTGGCCAAAAGTAGTGCACTATAAATGGAATAGGGTGCCATATGTATAGTGCACTATATAGGAAATAGGGTGCAATTGGGAACACAAATTGCTTATTCCAGTTACTAATAAGTATGCACCCATTAACAAAATAACTAAAAAATGTTAAATCCCCGTGGATTGATGAGGAATTAAAAATATTATGGTTTGTACGGTTGAGAGGAATTGAATTGCAAATAAGTCTGGCTGCACAAACCGATTGGCAAACGTACTGCAAATTGAGAAATCATGTTACTAAACTGAACAAAAAGCATAAACTAACTATGAAACAAAGATAAATGACAAAGAATGACAGTAAAAAGCTTTGGAGCACCTTAAATGAAGTTTTGGGCAAAAAGGAAAACTCAGCTCCATCATTCATTGGCTCATTCACCACTGATATTGGCAATTACTTTAATTAATTTAGTGTGACGGCCCTGAATTTGTCTAAACAGTCTCAGTGCTTCTCCTGCCAATGAGGCGCTTCCCCTTTAATTCCCTAATAAACAGCCTCAGCTGCGCAAAAGTGGGTTGCGCAAGAGAGGAAGTGTTCAACCCTCAGCTTGGAAGCTCGTTCAAACCCAGTTTGTTTTGTTGTATTTAAAAGTGTGTACTGTAGCCGTGTCGCAGGATCAACCAGTATCGGATCTACTTATGTCTATTGTTGGACTGCCGATCTACGTTGGTCTCCGCTGTTCTACTTGGCCTTTCTCCGCTGGAGATCTGTTGGTGGATTGAATTGTCTGACTGACTACAACTTTGCATACAGTATTTCATTTGTTTTGGGGTGATTTATACCGTGTTGGTTTATGTGTTCAGTTGTCGTTGAAGACTACTGAGATTTCTGATACTCTATTGTGTGGAACGGACGTTTATTGCAATCTGAGTGTATGAATGAGACCGTTTTTTACGCATCACTTTATGGAAGGTGCGTGACTATGGTCACTTGGGTTCACTGAACTCATTTACAGGGCTGGACTCTTTTTAGGCCTGAGGTACGGGACTTTTCTTGAGGAACCAGAGATCATTGTGTTGTGACATTATTGTGAGTATTTTCATTTATTTTGGGAATGCAACCAACACAAAAGAACACAGTTGCTTTCAAGTTATTTCCAATGTTTTAAGGGTTTATGAAAAGTGTGTATCCATACTGTCTTTTGCATGATTGGTGTAGACTTGACGGAGCAGGGGGACTCATTCCCTCAAACAAGAAGGAGAAATCAATATTTTCTCTGGTAGGCACAACCGACCTGGCATCCTCCCCCCCCAAAATCATTACATTAGGCATGACATGCCAGCAACAAACGCTGACACTACACATCCAAGTATAACTAATCAAATTATGGAAGACAAGCATTGTAATTTTGAATTCCGTTGAGTTAGTGTGGAAGAGGTGAAACAATGATTGTTGTCTATTAACAATGACAAGCTTACGGGTCTGACAACATGGATGGAAAACTTCTGAGGGTAATAGCGGACGTTATCGTCATTCCTATTTGCCACATCTTCAATCTAAGCCTACTAGAAAGTGTGTGCCCTCAGGCCTGGCGGGAAGCAAAAGTAATTCCGGTACCCAAGAATAGTTAAGCCCCCTTTACTGGCTGACCAATCAGCCTCTAACGAACCCTTTGAAAAAAAATAGTGTTTGACCAGATACAATGCTATTTTACAGTAAACAAATTAACAGACTCTCAGCATGCTTATAGGGAAGGTCAACTTACACAAATGACTAATGATTGGCTGAGAGAAATTGATTATAAAAAGATTGTGGGGGCTGTTTTGTTAGACTTCCATGCGGCTTTCGACATTATAGATCATAGTCTGTTGCTGGAAAAACGTATGTGTTATGGCTTTACACCCCCTGCTATATTGTGGATAAAGAATTACCTGTCTAACAGAACACAGACGGTGTTCTTTAATGGAAGCTTCTCCAACATAATCCAGGTAGAATCAGGAATTCCCCAGGGCAGCTGTCTAGGCCCCTTACTTTTTTTCAATCTTTACTAACGACATGCCACTGGCTTTGAGTAAAGCCAGAGTGTCTATGTATGCGGATGACTCAACACTATACACGTCAGCTACTACAGAGACTGAAATGACTGCAACACTCAACAAAGAGCTGCAGTTAGTTTCAGAATGGGTGGCAAGGAATAAGTTAGTCCTAAATATTTCAAAAATGAAAAACATTGTATTTGGGACAAATCATTCACTAAACCCTTAACCTCAACTAAATATTGTAATAAATAATGTGGAAATTGAGCAAGATGAGGTGACTAAAATGCTTGGAGTAACCCTGGACTGTAAACTGTTATGTTAAAAACATGTTGATACAACAGTAGCTAAGATAGGGAGAAGTCTGTCCATAATAAAGTGCTGCTCTGCCTCAGTACTATCATCAAGGCAGGTCCTTCACGCCCTAGTTTTGTCACACCTGGACTACTGAGTGTTTTTGGTGACAAGCCAAATTTCTTCAGCCTCCAGAGGTTGAAGAGGCGCTGTTGCGCCTTCTTCACCACGCTGTCTGTGTGGGTGGGCCGTTTCAGTTTGTCCGTGATGTGTACGCCAAGTAACTTAAAAAAACATTCCACCTCCACTACTGTCCCGTTGATGTGGATAGGGAGGTGCTCCCTCTGCTGTTTCCTGAAGTCCACGATCATCTCCTTAGTTTTGTTGACGTTGAGTGAGAGGTTATTTTCCCGACACCACACTCCGAGGGCCCTCACCTCCTCCCTGTAGGCCGTCTCGTCGTTGTTGGTAATCAAGCCTACCACTGTAGTGTCGTCTGCAAACTTGATGATTGAGTTGGAGGCGTGTTTGGCCATGCAGTCATGGGTGAACAGAGAGTACAGAAGAGGGCTGAGAACGCATCCTTGTGGGGCCCCAGTGTTGAGGATCAGCGGGTGGAAATGTTGTTTCCTACCCTCACCACCTGGGGGCAGCCCGTCAGGAAGTCCAGGATCCAGTTGCACAGGGCAGGTCGAGACCTAGGGTCTCAAGCTTAATGACGAGTTTGGAGGGTACTATGGTGTTAAATGCTGAGCTGTAGTCGATGAACAGCATTCTTACATAGGTATTCCTCTTGTCCAGATGGGTTAGGGCAGTGTGCAGTGTGATTGTGATTGCGTCGTCTGTGGACCTATTGGGACGGTAAGCAAATTGGAGTGGGTCTAGGGTGTCAGGTAGGATGGAGGTGATATGATCCTTGACTAGTCTCTCAAAGCACTTCATGATGATGGAAGTCATTTAGCTCAGTTACCTTAGCTTTCTCGGGAACAGGAACAATGGTGGCCCTCTTGAAGCATGTGGGAACAGCAGACTGGGATAAGGATTGATTGAATATGTCCGTAAACACACCAGCCAGCTGGTCTGCGCATGCTCTGAGGACACGGCCAGGGATGCCATCTGGGCCGGCAGCTTTGCGAGGGTTAACACGTTTAAATGTTTTACTCACATTGGCTGCGGTGAAGGAGGGCCCGCAGATTTTGGTAGCGGGCCGTGTCGGTGGAACTGTATTGTCCTCAAAGCGAGCAAAGAAGTTGTTTAGTTTGTCTGGGAGCAAGACATCGTGGTCCGCGACAGGGCTGGTTTTCTTTTTGTAGTCCGTGATTGACTGTAGACCCTGCCACATACCTCTCGTGTCTGAGCCTGTCACGGTGTTCTAAAGAATCGGACCAAGGCGCAACGTGCATGGGGTTCCACATATTATTAATCAATGTGAAACGTACAAAAACAACAAAATGAAGACCGGACAAATAGGTGTGCTCACAGGCACAAACCAAAAACAATAACCCACAAAGGCAGGTGGGGAAGGGAACAAACTAAATAGGATTCCCAATTAGAGGCAGCTGTTAGTCGTTGCCGCAAAACCCAACATACAGACACCTAGAAAACCCTAGTCAAACCCAAAAGGCTCTCTATGGCCAGGGCGTGACAGAGCCGTTGAATTGCAACTCCACTTTGTATCTATACTGACGCTTAGCTTGTTTGATTGCCTTGCGGAGGGAATAGCTACACTGTTTGTATTCAGTCATGTTTCCGGTTGCCTTACCCTGATTAATTAAAAGTAGTGGTTCGCGCTTTCAGTTTTGTGCGAATGCTGCCATCAATCCACGGTTTCTGGTTGGGGAAGGTTTTAATAGTTGCTATGGGTACAACATCACCAATGCACTTGCTAATAAACTCACTCACCAAATCAGCGTATTCATCAATGTTATTGTCCGACCCTATGCGGAACATATCCCAGTCCCCAGCTACAATAAATGCAGTTTCAGGATATGTGGTTTCCAGTTTACATAAAGTCCAATGAAGTTCTTTCAGGGCCATCGAGGTGTCTGCTTTGGGGGGGATATACGCGACTGATTATAATCGAAGAGAATTCTCTTGGTAGATAATGCGGTCGGTATTTGATTGTAAGGAATTCTAGGTCAGGTGAACAAAAGGACTTGAGTTCCTGTATGTTGTTATGATCACACCACGTCTCGTTAATCATAAGACATACACCCCCACCCTTCTTCTTACCAGATAGATGTTTGTTTCTGTCGGCATGATGCGTGAAGAAACCAGGTGGCTGTACAGACTGATAACGTATCCCGAGTGAGCCATGTTTCCCGTGAAGTAAAGAACGTTGCAATCTCTGATGTCTCTCTGGAAAGCAACCCTTGCTCGGATTTCATCTACCTTGTTGTCAAGAGACTGGACATTGGCGAATAGTATACTCAGGAGCGGTGCGCGATGTGCCCGTCTACGGAGCCTGACCAGAAGACCGCCCCGTCTGCCCTTTCGCCGTTGTTTTAGGTCGCCGGCTGGGATCCGGTGTATTGTCCTGTTTGGTGGACCAAACAGAGGATCTGCTTCGGGAAAGTCGTATTCCTGGTCGTAGTGTTGGTAAGTTGACGTTGCTCTTATATCCAATAGTTCCTCCCGGCTGTATGTAATAAGACTTCAGATTTCCTGGGGTAACAATGTAAGAAATAATACATAAAAAAACTAAATACTGCATAGTTTCCTAAGAACGCAAAGCGAGGCGGCCATCTCTGTCGGCGCCGGAAATCAAGGGTTTTTCTTTATTTTAAATATTTTCTACATTGTAGAATAATAGTGAAGACATAAAAATTATGAAATAACACACATGGAATCATGTAGTAACCAAAAAAGTGTTAAACAAATCAAAATATATTTTATAAGTAGCCACCCTTTGCCTTGATGACATCATTTGCACAATCTTGGCATTCTCTCAACCAGCTTCATGAGGTAGTCACCTGGAATGCATTTCAATTAACAGGTGTGCCTTGTTAAAAAGTAAATTTATGGAATTTCTTTCCTTCTTAATGCGTTTGACCCAATCAGTTGTGACAAGGTAGGGTTGGTATACGGATGATAGCCCTATTTGGTAAAAGACCAAGTCCATATTATGGCAAGAACGGCTGATATAAGCAAAGAGAAACGACAGTCCATCATTACGTTAAGACATGAAGGTCAGTCAATCCGGAAAATGTCAATAACTTTGAAAGTTTCAAGTGCAGTCGCAAAAACCATCAAGCGCTATGATGAAACTGGCTCTCAAGAGGACCGCCACAGGAAAGGAAGACCCAGAGTTACCTCTGCTGCAGAGGATAAGTTTATTAGACTTACCAGCCTCAAAAATTGCAGCCTAAATAAAGGCTTCACAGAGTTCAAGTAACAGACGTCTCAACATCAACTGTTCAGAGGAGACTGCGTGAATCAGGCCTTTATGGTCGAATTGCTGCAAAGAAACCACAACTAAAAGGACACCAATAACAAGAAGAGACTTGCTTGGGCCAAGAAACATGAGCAATGGACATTAAATCAGTGTAAATCTGTCCTTTGGTCTGATGAGTCCAAATTTGATATATATTCTATAATGTAAAAAATTTTAAAAATAAAGAAAATACCTTGAATGAGTAGGTGTGTCCAAACTTTTGACTGGTACTGTACACATAAGACACATGGATGTTGTATTGTAGATATGTGATAGTGGAGTAGTGGCCTGAGGGATCACACTAAATGTATTGGGTAAAGTGTTACGAAATTGTATATATTAAACTGTATATATATATATATATATATATATATATATATATATATATATATATATATATATATATATATATATATATGCCTTAATGTTGCTGGACCCCAGGAAGAGTAGGTGCTGCGTTGGCATCAGCTCAGGGGATCCTTAATAAATACATAAATCAGAGAGAATGGCTATCACAGAGACCCACTAAGCACACAGATAAACACAACCCAAGATTAACACATTTTAGTCATTTAGCAGACACTCTTATCCAGGAGCAATTTCAGTGAAATGCCTTGCTCAAGGGCACATCGACAGATGTTTCACCTAGTCTGCGACCTTTCAGTTTCTGGCCCAACGCTCTCAACTGCTAGGCTACCTGCCTCCCTATGCCGCAGCTATAATCCTGTTTTTCTATTATATGCTCTGCTCTTTCTTTAACAGAATCTGTAAAACATGTACTGCAGCCAGTGTGCTGACCAGTGTATACTTCCCAAACAGCACCCTACTCCCTACATAGTGCACTACTTTTGACCAGAGCCATATGCACTTTATAGGGAATAAGGTTCCATTTGGGACGCGAACAGAGCCCCTCTTGGCCCCTCCACCCCGGTCCTGACCTGTGAACCCGCAGGCCTCGGCCAATAGGAAGGTGCTCCATGACATGAGGAAGAAGAGAGCCGTCTCCAGCAGGGGGAAACAGTGCAGCTTGGTGAACTTGGTCACGTAGAGACCGAGTTAAAGAATCAGAACATTTCAAACACTATTGCCAGTGTCCTGAATACGCTGTTAATAAAGTTAGCTTTTAGAAATGTAAACAAAAACAAGTTGTGGTAATCTTTCAGGTAAGAATATGAGGGCAGTGACCCAGACTGGCTAGAAACATGACTCTTTCCTCCCAACATAATAAACAAGATGGCAGCACATTTTGACTACCCTTTGTAGTGATTTAGTTACTAGATCTGTCACAACTCTCCCTCCCTCCTCCCTCCCTCCCTCTCTCTCTCCCTCCTCCCTCCCTCTCTCCTCTCTCTCTCTCTCCCCCTCCTCTCTCCCTCCCTCTCTCCTCCCTCTCCCTCCTCTCTCTCTCCCCCTCTCTCTCCCCCTCTCTCCCTCTCTCTCTCCCTCCCTCCTCCCTCCCTCTTCTCTCTCTCTCCTCCTCCCTCCCTCCCTCTCGCTCCCCCTCTCTCCTCTCTCTCTCTCTCCCTCCTCTCTCCCTCCCTCTCTCCTCCCTCTCCCTCCCTCCTCCCTCTCGCTCCCCCTCTCTCCTCTCTCTCTCTCCCTCCCTCTCTCCTCCCTCCTCCCTCCCTCTCTCCCTCCTCCCTCCTGTTGTGATTATTCAGTAGAAGGATATGAGTGCAGTGACCGCTCCAGTGATGGCTCCCATGGCGAAGGATCCACTGAAGATGCCCAGGAAAACCCCCACTGACTTGAAGAAGGCTGTGGCATCGAAGGTGTGTGTGCTGGCTCCAGCTGGCTGATAGGCTAAAATAGACCTGGAACAATGAAACAAGAACATAGAACTTCCAGCAAAAACACTTTCATCCATCAAATATCCTGTTTGTAAAAGCCCTTTTGTGGGGAAAAGCCCATTCTGACTGGCTGGGCCTGGCTCCCCAGTGGGTGGGCCTATGCCCTCCCAGGCCTACCCATGGCTGTGCCCCTGCCCAGTCATGTGAAATCCATAGATTAGGGCCTAATTAATGTATTTCAATTGACTGATTTCCTTATATGAACTGTAACTCAGTAAAATATTTGGAATTGTTGCATGTTGCTTTCATATTTTTGTTCAGCATACTATGGCTGACCCAGTAAAACAACACATTACACTGCACCTATCATACTACTATGGCTGACCCAGTAAAACAATACATTACACTGCACCTATCATACTACTATAGATGAACCCAGTAAAACAACACATTACACTGCACCATCCGATGTATGTGACAATAAAACTTTTTTTAATTGTAATTTAATCTAATTTAATCATACACTCTTTCACATAACACCTGATTTGTGATTGCAGCTGCCAGCTACACCACACTAGGCATTTCTAGTATGGCGTAGTAGAGCACCAGGTCCGTCTCCGCTCCAGATGAACAACAGTAGTGATGCAACACTGCTCGGTCTGTCACCTCAGGGAGGAATCTCTACAACATCGGGGGAAAGGAAGGGAAAGGAGGAGGGAACAGGAATATTTCCCAGAAACAGAGGAACCCTCTGACACACACACACAGAGAGAGAGACACAGAGAGCGAGACAGACAGAGCGAGAGAGACAGAGCGAGAGAGACAAGCGCGAGAGACAGAGCAAGAGAGACAGCGAGAGCGACAGACAGAGCGAGAGACAGAGCGAGAGAGACATACAGAACGAGCGAGCGCTGGGAGGAGAGGAGGAGGAGCACGGGAACTTACGAGGAGAGGACGATGGCCACTGCGTCGTTCATGACACTCTCTCCAAACAGCAGGGCATAAAGATCCACATCTGCATGGAGCTCATTGAAGATGGCCAGCACCGTCACTGAAATACACACACACTTAAGAGTTGGGGAGCAACATGTTGCTTGCTAGGATGTACCATGACCATCGTAGTCAACTAGGAGGGATGATATGTTAATGACGGACTGCAGAGGTATGCTCCTGCTCACAAGGCCTGTAGAGAGAGCCCTCCACTGGGATGAGGTGGTGATGATGTTGCTGAGCTCCAGGACCTACCTGGGTCAGTGGCAGAGACGATGGCTCCAAAGAAAAGACAGTCTGTGTAGTAGAACTTGTTAGTCAGCTGCCCTATGAACTGCATCAGCTTCACCACTCCATACATCAGGTTTCTGAAGAGAGGAGAGGACTACAAGAGTTCCATACCAGACATGATTTAAAATCAGTCCCGCCAATACACTGACTCACCCAATGACAAAGCATGAGATAGCTGTTCCTAGGAAGGCATAGGTTATGATGGAGCCCAGGTTCCTGAAGAAGTGTCTCTGGAAAAAGAGAAGGGATATTATAATCGCTAGGCCACATCAAGTCAGTGTGTGATCTACATGGGCATTAAATAAACATTTATTTCTGTGCCATTGATATGTCAGCCAGCCCCACAAGAGGGCCTTGGTGTGCAGGGAGAGTGTTGCCTGTCATCTCCCCCCACAAGAGGGCCTTGGTGTGCAGGGAGAGTGTTGCCTGTCATCTCCCCTCAGAGAGCAACTTGCAGTCTCTCTTCTGGGTCCCTTCTAGCCACCAGTCATTGGTGACCTGGTCACTCCCTCCTCCCCATGGGAGTGTGTCTGGCAGGAGAACACAGAACAGTCTGACAACAGCTCACCTTTTAGTAGGTACATTTCTATGGCAATGAAACATTCAAAATTCAGCAAAACAATTGTAGACCTCCACAAGTCTGGTTCATCCTTGGGAGCAATTTCCAAACGCCTGAAGGTACCACATTCATCTGTACAAACAATAGTACGCAAGTATAAACACCATGGGATCACGCAGCCGTCATACCGCTCAGGAAGGAGACGCATTCTGTCTACTAGAGATTAACGTACTTTGGTGTGAAAAGTGCAAATCAATCCCAGAACAACAGCAAAGGACCTTGTGAAGATGCTGGAGGAAACGGGTACAAAAGTATCTATATCCACAGTAAAACGAGTCCTATATCGACATAACCTGAAAGACCGCACAGCAAGGAAGAAGCCACTGATCCAAAACCAACGTAAAAAAGCCAGACTACGGTTTGCAACTGCACATGGGGACAAAGATCGTACTTTTTAGAGAAATGTCCTCTGGTCTGATGAAACAAAAATAGAACTGTTTGGCTATAATGACCATTGTTATGTTTGGAGGAAAAAGAGGGAGGCTTGCGAGCCGAAGAACACCATCCCAACTGTGAAGCACGGGGGTGGCAGCATCATGTTGTGAGGGTGCTTTGCTGCAGGAGGGACTGGTGCACTTCACAAAATAGATTGCATCATGAAGGAGGAAAATTATGTGGATATATTGAAGCAACATCTCAAGACATCAGTCAGGAAGTTAAAGCTTGGTCGCAAATGGGTCTTCCAAATGGACAGTGACCCCAAGCATACTTCCAAAGTTGTGGCAAAATGGCTTAAGGACATCAAAGTCAAGGTATTGGAGTGGCCATCACAAAACCCTGACCTCAATCCTATAGAACATTTGTGGGCAGAACTGAAAAGGCGTGTGCGAGCAAGGAGGCCTACAAACCTGACTCAGTTACACCAGCTGTCAGGAGGAATGGGCCAAAGTTCACCCTAACTTATTGTGGGAAGCTTGTGGAAGGCTTCCTGAAACATTTGACCCAAGTTAAACAATTTAAAGGCAATACTACCAAATACTAATTGAGTGTATGTAAACTTCTGACCCACTGGGAATGTGATGAAAGAAATAAAAGCTGAAATAAATCATTCTCTACTATTATTCTGACATTTCACATTCTTACAATAAAGTGGTGATCCTAACTGACCTAAGACAGGGGATTGTAAGGACAGGACAGTATCAGAGTACCAGTCTGAAATGTGTTCTTCACAGCCGTCCCACAGGACAGTATCAGAGAGTGGGTCTAGCAGGGTAACCTAAGACAGGAACTGGAAGTGCGTCCCAAATGGCCCCATATTCCCTATATATTGCACAACTTTAGACCAGAGCCCTAATTCCTATATAGTGTACTACTGTTGACCAGAGCCCGTAGGGCTCTATATAGGGAATAGGGTGCCATTTGGGACGCAGGCGGCAAAAAACATGTGGTCTAGACTTCCTCCCAGAAGGGCTGGCCAATGAGAGGGCTCTCCCGTCTATAGTCTGTCCAATCAGAGAGCCCATCTGGACCACAGTAGACGAGCAGATCAGGTTGAGCTCCTTGCTACAGTAGTTAACCCGTTAATATCAGTAACAATGTCCTGAGTCATCTGAACACTGCTGCGATGTGGAGAAACCTGGACATGCTACTACCTAGGAGACAATGCTGGCCAATCTAAAGTCCAAAATTACACCAGAATAACATGCCACATGTTCCCGAGTGGTGCAGCGGTCTAATGCACTGCATCTCAGTGCTCGAGGCGTCACTACAGACTCTGGTTCGATCTCGGGCTGTATCACAACCGGCCGTGATCGGGAGTCCCATAGGGCGGCGTACAATATTCCCAGCGTCCTTCGGGTTGTTCTTAACTGACTTGCCTAGTTAAATAAAAGATAGTTAAAAATCCTGACTAGAAATAGAAATGTTAAAGCTGTCACGTACCTTTTTGAGACTATATCCAGCATGGAAAATGATCGGAGGTAGCAGTATATTGAAGAATACTTCAGGGTCAAAGGTAACCTGTACATTTAGGAGAAAAACATGTATGTAAACAGATCAATCCTAAACAAGTTGCTATTAGCCAGCTAATACACTGCTGAGATGCAGAATGATGACAAAGAGGTGACATTGTAAAGCACCGCCAACAAGGGCTGCTTGCCTGCTTATGATCCAATACTTAGCGAGCCAGGAGGGAACAGACAGATTTAGGATGCAGAGACTGACATGAAAACAGGTTTGACTGTATTAAGTTGTTCAGTTGTGTTTAGTCAGTAGTTGGGGGTTATATAGTTCAGTTGTGTTTAGTCAGTAGTTGGGGGTGGGGGGGGTTATATAGTTCAGTTGTGTTTAGTCAGTAGTTGGGGGTTATACAGTTCAGTTGTGTTTAGTCAGTAGTTGGGGGGGGTTATATAGTTCAGTTGTGTTTAGTCAGTAGTTGGGGGTGGGGGGGGTTATATAGTTCAGTTGTGTTTAGTCAGTAGTTGGGGGGTTATATAGTTCAGTTGTGTTTAGTCAGTAGTTGGGGTGGGGGGGGTTATATAGTTCAGTTGTGTTTAGTCAGTAGTTGTGGGGGGTTATATAGTTCAGTTGTGTTTAGTCAGTAGTTGGGGGGTTATATAGTTCAGTTGTGTTTAGTCAGTAGTTGGGGTGGGGGGTTATATAGTTCAGTTGTGTTTAGTCAGTAGTTGGGAGGGGTTATATAGTTCAGTTGTGTTTAGTCAGTAGTTGGGGGGGTTATATAGTTCAGTTGTGTTTAGTCAGTAGTTGGGGTGGGGGTTATATAGTTCAGTTGTGTTTAGTCAGTAGTTGGGGGTTATATAGTTCAGTTGTGTTTAGTCAGTAGTTGGGGGGTGGGGGGGGTTATATAGTTCAGTTGTGTTTAGTCAGTAGTTGAGGGGGGGTTATATAGTTCAGTTGTGTTTAGTCAGTAGTTGGGGGTGGGGGGTTATATAGTTCAGTTGTGTTTAGTCAGTAGTTGGGGGGGGTTATATAGTTCAGTTGTGTTTAGTCAGTAGTTGGGGGGTTATATAGTTCAGTTGTGTTTAGTCAGTAGTTGGGGGGGGTTATATAGTTCAGTTGTGTTTAGTCAGTAGTTGGGGTGGGGGGTTATATAGTTCAGTTGTGTTTAGTCAGTAGTTGGGGTGGGGGGGGTTATATGGTTCAGTTGTGTTTAGTCAGTAGTTGGGGGGGGTTATATAGTTCAGTTGTGTTTAGTCAGTAGTTGGGGGGTTATATAGTTCAGTTGTGTTTAGTCAGTAGTTGGGGTGGGGGGTTATATAGTTCAGTTGTGTTTAGTCAGTAGTTGGGGGTTATATAGTTCAGTTGTGTTTAGTCAGTAGTTGGGGGTTATATAGTTCAGTTGTGTTTAGTCAGTAGTTGGGGTGGGGGGTTATATAGTTCAGTTGTGTTTAGTCAGTAGTTGGGGGGTTATATAGTTCAGTTGTGTTTAGTCAGTAGTTGGGGGTGGGGGGGTTATATAGTTCAGTTGTGTTTAGTCAGTAGTTGGGGGTTATATAGTTCAGTTGTGTTTAGTCAGTAGTTGGGGGTGGGGGTTATATAGTTCAGTTGTGTTTAGTCAGTAGTTGGGGGGGGGGTTATATAGTTCAGTTGTGTTTAGTCAGTAGTTGGGGGTTATATAGTTCAGTTGTGTTTAGTCAGTAGTTGGGGTGGGGGTTATATAGTTCAGTTGTGTTTAGTCAGTAGTTGGGGGGGTGGGTTATATAGTTCAGTTGTGTTTAGTCAGTAGTTGGGGGGGGTTATATAGTTCAGTTGTGTTTAGTCAGTAGTTGGGGGGGTTATATAGTTCAGTTGTGTTTAGTCAGTAGTTGGGGGTATATAGTTCAGTTGTGTTTAGTCAGTAGTTGGGGTGGGGGTTATATAGTTCAGTTGTGTTTAGTCAGTAGTTGGGGGTGGGTTATATAGTTCAGTTGTGTTTAGTCAGTAGTTGGGGGGTTATATAGTTCAGTTGTGTTTAGTCAGTAGTTGGGGGGGGTTATATAGTTCAGTTGTGTTTAGTCAGTAGTTGGGGGTATATAGTTCAGTTGTGTTTAGTCAGTAGTTGGGGGGTTATCATAACTATATTATTGTGCAGCATGTCATTCTGCTCCAACATAGTGTGTGTGTGATTGTTACCTTACGCAGCATGTCATTCTGCTCCAACATAGTGTGTGTGTGATTGTTACCTTACGCAGCATGTCATTCTGCTCCAACATAGTGTGTGTGTGATTGTTACCTTACGCAGCATGTCATTCTGCTCCAACATAGTGTGTGTGTGATTGTTACCTTACGCAGCATGTCATTCTGCTCCACGTTGTGTATCTCCCTCGAGTTGATCTCTCCTTTCAGCGTGTACTCAAAGAACTTCCCACTGACGTTCAGTAGGAGCGTACTGACTGGCCCCTCCTCAAGAGAACAGCTGGGAGGAGTTTTGTTGTGGTAGCTGGTGGCTGGGATTCCATAACGCAGGATCACACCTACCAACAGTCCTGGGAAGGAGAGAGAGTGAGGGAGCAAGAGAGAGAGAGAGAGGACGGGAGGGCGATATTGTCAGCTTCTTGATATGCCACACCTGTCAGGTGGATGGATTATCTTGGAAAAGGAGAAATGCTCACTAACAGGGATGTAAACAAATTTGAGCAGAGAATTGGAGAGAAATAAGCTCTTTGTGCATATGGAACATTTGTTATTTTTTTATTTCAGCTTATTATTATTATTATTATTATTACTAGCTACATTATTATTAATAGCTACATTATTACTAATATTATTAGCTACATTATTATTATTACTAGCTACATTATTACTAATATTACTAGCTACATTATTATTAATAGCTACATTATTACTAATATTATTAGCTATATTATTATTATTACTAGCTACATTATTACTAATATTACTAGCTACATTATTATTAATAGCTACATTATTACTAATATTATTAGCTACATTATTATTATTACTAGCTACATTATTATTATTATTACTAGCTACATTATTATTAATAGCTACATTATTACTAATATTATTAGCTACATTATTATTATTACTAGCTACATGAATATTTTTTATTATTATTAATATTATTATTACTAGCAACATTATTATTATTCCGAGATACATTATTATTACTAACGACATTATTATTATTATTATTATTATTATTATTACTGGCTACATTATTATTATTATTATTACTAGCTACAGTATTATTATTACTGGCTACATTATTATTATTACTAGCTACATTATTATTATTATTATTATTAATACTGTCTACATTATTATTATTATTATTAGCTACATTATTATTATTATTATTATTATTATTATTATTATTAGCTACATTATTATTATTATTATTATTATTATTAGCTACATTATTATTATTATTATTATTATTATTACTAGCTACAGTATTATTATTATTACTGGCTACATTATTATTATTACTAGCTACATTATTATTATTAATACTGGCTACATTATTATTATTATTATTATTAGCTACATTATTATTATTATTATTATTAGCTACATTATTATTATTATTACTAGCTACAGTATTATTATTATTACTGGCTACATTATTATTATTACTAGCTACATTATTATTATTATTACTGGCTACATTATTATTATTATTATTATTACTAGCTACAGTATTATTATTATTACTGGCTACATTATTATTATTACTAGCTACATTATTATTATTAATACTGGCTACATTATTATTATTATTATTAGCTACATTATTATTATTATTATTATTACTGGCTACATTATTATTTTTACAAGCTACATTATTATTATTATTACAAGCTACATTATTATTATTATTATTATTATTATTGCTAGCTACATCATTATTATTATTTATATTATTATTACTAGCTACATTATTATTATTATTACTAGCTACATTTTTATTGTTATTTATATTATTATTACTAGCTACATTACTATATTTACTAGCTACATTATTATTATTATAATTATTATTGCTAGCTACATTATTATTATTATTTATATTATTATTACTAGCTACATTATTATTATTATTATTACTAGCTACATTATTGTTATTATTATTACTAGCTACATTATTGTTATTATTATTACTAACTACATTATTATTATTATTATTATTATTATTATTATTACTACTTCTACATTATTATTATTATTATTATTAATACTACTACTACAACATTATTATTATTATTACTAGCTACATTATTATTATTACTGGCTACATTATTATTACTAGCTACATTATTATTATTAATAGCTACATTATTACTAATATTATCAGCTACATTATTATTATTATTATTATTATTATTATTACTACATTATTATTATTATTACTGGCTACATTATTATTACTAGCTACATTATTATTATTAATAGCTACATTATTACTAATATTATCAGCTACATTATTATTATTATTATTATTATTACTACATTATTATTATTACTACTACATTATTGTTATTATTATTATTATTATTACTAATACATTATTCCCTGGGGCTCTACCGTCCTGTGGATTGTCCCTCAGTCCCTGGGGCTCTACCGTCCCTCTGTCCCTGGGGAACTACCATCCTGTGGATTGTCACTCTGTCCCTGGGGCTCTACCATCCTGTGGATTGTCCCTCTGTCCCTGGGGCTCTACCGTCCCTCTGTCCCTGGGGCTCTACCATCCTGTGAATTGTAACTCTGTCCCTGATGCTCTACCATCCTGTGGATTGTAACTCTGTCCCTGGTGCTCTACCGTCCTGTGGATTGTCACTCTGTCCCTGGGGCTCTACCATCCCTCTGTCCCTGGGGCTCTACCATCCTGTGGATTGTCACTCTGTCCCTGGGGCTTTACCGTCCCTCTGTCCCTGGGGCTCTACCGTCCTGTGGATTGTCACTCTGTCCCTGGGGCTCTACCGTCCTGTGGATTGTCACTCTGTCCCTGGGGCTCTACCGTCCCTCTGTCCCTGGGGCTCTACAGTCCTGTGAATTGTCACTCTGTCCCTGGGCCTCTACCGTCCTGTGGATCGTCACTCTGTCCCTGGGCCTCTACCGTCCTGTGGATTGTCACTCTGTCCCTGGGGCTCTACCGTCCTGTGGATTGTCACTCTGTCCCTGGGGCTCTACAGTCCTGTGGATTGTCACTCTGTCCCTGGGGCTCTACCATCCTGTGGATTGTCACTCTGTCCCTGGGGCTCTACCGTCCCTCTGTCCCTGGGGCTCTACCGTCTTGTGGATTGTCACTCTGTCCCTGGGGCTCTACCATCCTGTGGATTGTCACTCTGTCCCTGGGGCTCTACCGTCCTGTGGATTGTCACTCTGTCCCTGGGGCTCTACCGTCCTGTGGATTGTCACTCTGTCCCTGGGGCTCTACCATCCCTCTGTCCCTGGGGCTCTACCGTCCTGTGGATTGTCACTCTGTCCCTGGGGCTCTACCATCCTGTGGATTGTCCCTCTGTCCCTGGGGCTCTACCGTCCCTCTGTCCCTGGGGAACTACCATCCTGTGGATTGTCACTCTGTCCCTGGGGCTCTACCATCCTGTGGATTGTCCCTCTGTCCCTGGGGCTCTACCGTCCCTCTGTCCCTGGGGCTCTACCGTCCTGTGAATTGTAACTCTGTCCCTGGTGCTCTACCATCCTGTGGATTGTAACTCTGTCCCTGGTGCTCTACCGTCCTGTGGATTGTCACTCTGTCCCTGGGGCTCTACCATCCCTCTGTCCCTGGGGCTCTACCATCCTGTGGATTGTCACTCTGTCCCTGGGGCTTTACCGTCCCTCTGTCCCTGGGGCTCTACCGTCCTGTGGATTGTCACTCTGTCCCTGGGGCTCTACCGTCCTGTGGATTGTCGCTCTGTCCCTGGGGCTCTACCGTCCTGTGGATTGTCACTCTGTCCCTGGGGCTCTACCATCCTGTGGATTGTCACTCTGTCCCTGGGGCTCTACCGTCCCTCTGTCCCTGGGGCTCTACCGTCCTGTGGACATATTTTTTTCTACTCTGGGCACACTACCTGCCCTTCAAGACATCTACAGCATCTAGCGTCACAGAATGGCCAGGAAGATCAAGGACCCCAACCACCCAAGCCCCAGCCTGTTCACCCCGCTACCATCTAGAAGGCGGAGCCGGTACAGGTGCATCAAAGCTGGGACCAAGAGACTGAAAAACAGCTTCTATCTCCATCTCATCAGACTGCTAAACAGTCACCACTAGCCTGCCTCTGTCACTGTTACTAGCCGGCTACCACCCGGTACTTTAGAAACTGTATTCTAGTCATGGTTCATCCTATACACAGTACATTCTGAAAGTATTCAGACCCTGAGGTCCTGAGTGCTCTGGAGCAGGTTTTCATCAAGGATCTCTCTGTACTTTGCTCTGTTCATCTTTGCCTTGATCCTGACTATGGCATTGAGTATACCACCTTAGTCATCGGCTTCATCAATAAGTGCATTGACGACGTCGTCCCCACAGTGACCGTACGTACATATCCCAACCAGAAGCCATGGATTACAGGCAACAGCCGCACCGAGCAAAAGGCTACAGCTGCCGCTTTCAAGGAGCGGGACACTAATTCGGACGCTTATAAGAAATCCTGCTATGCCCTCAGACGAACCATCAAATAAGCAAAGCGTCAATACAGGATTAATATTATTATTGATGAAGCCGGTGACTGAGGGAGTATACTCCTTAATGCCATTGACATATTCCAGTCTGTGCTAGAAAAACAGCCCTGTAGCGTAACATCTGCGTCATCTAACCACTTCCGTATTGAGCGAGTCACTGGTACTTCCTGCATTAGTATGACGGCTATGAAAAATATAGATGAAAACTCTCTTGGTAGATGGTGTGGTACTCTACCTCAGGCGAGCAATACCTCGAGACTACCTTAATATTTGACATTGCGCACAAGCTGTTATTGACAAATAGACACCCCCCCCACACCCCCTCGTCTTACCGGACATAGCTGTCCTGTCGATGCACGAAAACCCAGCCAACTGTATATTATCGGTGTCGTCTTTCAGCCACGACTCGGTGAAACATAAGATGTTACAGTATCTAAATATCCCGTTGGTAGGATAGTCTCCAACGGAGCTCATCCAGTTTATTCTCCAGTGATTGCACTTTGGCCAATAGAACGGATGATAGAGGCGGGTTACCCACTCGCCGACAAATTCTCACAAGGCAGCCTGTTCTGCGCCCCCTGTATTTTCTTATTTTTTAAGAAAAGCGATTTAGGCCTTGTCTGGGAGCAACAAAAACTAACCAAATAGCACAGTTGGTTAGGAGCCTGTAAAATGGCAGCCGTCCTCTCCGGCCCCATTCTAAAGTGACTCCACGTTCGCCAACAGAACGGAGGGAGTTCATGGACTCGCCGACGTAGTCTCGTCAGGTCTCCCGCACACGGGCCTCGAATAAAACCGCCTGCTCTTTATTTCAGTGTTGTGGATTTTGGCCTGGTTGAAGTAGAAATCCTCATTCATAATCAAGTTCAGTGATCGCTGTTCTGATGTCCAGATACTGTTTTCAGTCATAGGAAATGATGGCGGAAACATTAGGTAAAAAAAAATATAATTACAATCTGCGCAAAAATAATAATAAATTGCAGGATTGGTCAGAGCCCGTAAAAAGGGCTGCTATTCCCTCCAGCAACAGGGGGTTGGGAAATTGAAATCCTCTCAGGGGGATAGGCTCTTGATTCACATCACATTGACATGTCTTGACTCAGCAGAGTGAGAAGCACATTTTCAGATGCATCAGGTGATGTTTGTATTGTAGTTGCGCCACACTGACTGCATCCCATGGCAGGTAGATATATATATATATGTATGTATGTATGTATGTATGTATGTATGTATGTATGTATATATACATATATATATATATATATATATATATATATATATATATATATATATATATATATATATATATATATATATTCCATCCTTGATATGGAGCAGTTACTACAAGCTGCTATGGCTAATGAATGAGTCAACACAGTAGTTGTAAGCCCAGGCCATGACATTATACAATTCGTCTGCTAATATGTAAAGTAAAATTCATGATTAGGCCTACTAGCCTATAACGCAATGTGATTCAGGCTATACCAATAAAGTCAAACATATAATATATTGTTATTTTTCGCTGGCATGGGAACATGGTTCTGTGGGGTATCTATGCAGGAATGTGATGGCCAATCTAAATACTGTGTAGCACACTACAGAGGTTGTCACTCCCATTTGAGCCAACGAGGACTGGGAATGAGCGCTGAATGGCGCATCATGTAATACCGTAACATTTGAACTGTCTACGATGCATCTACAATATTGATCAGTTGTAACTAACTCGTCATGGTTCTAATGACATAGAGCCGCACTAACAGTGCGCGACGTGAGTTGGCATCATTCATACGGGGATTAGGGGCTTGGGTTGGCAAAGGTACATGCGTTGCAAACGTCTGACAGATGAACGTGTCGACTCTTACCGTATATCATTGCCAACCCGGTCTCATGGAGAAAACGAACTCTTCTGTGTTTGAACAGCCAAATGGTCAGAATTGTTAATGTCAGCAGTAAAATGAATGTCAATAAATTCACACTGTCCTGTCGATGACTTTCTTCTGCCTCTTTCTCAGTTGCTAGTTCCTCCATAACGCCGTCCTCGGCGTTCATTTTAGAGGCCTGGTTTATCAGCAGAATTAAAATGGGAAATAACATAAATTGCTTTTCCAAAGTAAAGAAGAATCTGCATAGCTTTGGTTTTTTGGCAACAGCAGCATCCATGGTGCAGTTAGATGAGCCAAGCCTACCGGACCGCCTCTAGGCTTAGTCTTCTTCTTTGGGATTGTGTTGGCGGCTCGCATCCAATTGAAGGTGCATACACCGCCCCCTGCTGTACTGGAGTATGAGGCCATTCACAGCATACCTACATTAACAAGAAAAGGAACAATTATCCTGACACGTATTAGCCCTCAGTAAAACACCACCCCATTCCACAATTGAACCTTCCCCAATCCTACTCCAGACCAACCGTCTGGGAGGACAGAACACTACCACTCAATGCCCCCTGCAATTGTTCAGCAGTAAACTCACAGAATCCCTCACGGGATCCCTCACCCTGTACCCATCTTCCCCTACCACTCTCTTCAACAGCTTCAACATACAACACTTTCTGTGCTGGGCCAGAATCATCCTTTACATCCTCGGACAGAGGCCTGATCTCGGAGCCACTTGAACACGTATTCTGCTTTTTGCACTTGACGCCAACCTTCCTCGCCAAACTGCTTCCCTCTACACTCATCTTCTTCTCAACAGTCATCACTGCACCTGCCACCACATCTAATTCATCCTCACTCTCGTCACTCTCAGTGTCCTCAAGTTCTTCCAAAAGTTCTGTGAAATCCCTCATTCCATATTCCCTCATAACCATTTCCACTATTCTCCATTGTTTCTTGTCCATCATCTTGTCCTTCACCAGATCTTCCAGAAGGCCTGTGTAATCACCCACTTCATGTTTATTCATAGTATGCTCCACTTTATTCCTTATTTCCTTTTCCTCCTTCTCCTCCATCTTCTTCTTCTGAGTTTAACGGCGGTTGGCATCCAATATGTTGCGTTACCGCCCCAACTGGACTATAGTATAAATACACTATACCTTGTCAAATATACTAAATATATATACTAAATATATATATACTAAAATATATATACTAAATATATATACTAAAATATATATATATACTAAATATATATACTAAAATATATATACTAAATATATATACTAAAATATTTATACTAAATATATATACTAAATATATATACATACTAAATATATATACTAAAATATATATACTAAATATATATACTAAATATATATACACTAAATATATACTAAAATATATACTAAATATATATACTAAAATATATATACTAAATATATATACTAAAATATATACTAAATATATATACTAAAATTATATACTAAATATATATACTAAATATATATAATAAAATTGTATTCCTTCAGTCGGATTAAAATGTCTACTCCGATCCCCACACAGGCTCAAGAGACTCAGGAGACATCTTCATCCAGCATTCCCTGCAACGTTTCGGGCCGTGAAGTCCTGGAGATCCAAACATGGTCGATGACTAAATGACTAGCAAAAACATGGTTGATGACTAGATGACTGGCAAAACATGGTCGATGACTAGATGACTAGTAAAACATGGTTGATGACTAGATGACTAGAAAAACATGGTTGATGACTAGATGACTAGCAAAAACATGGTTGATGACTAGATGACTAGCAAAAACATGGTTGATGACTAGATGACTAGCAAAACATGGTCGATGACTAGATGACTAGCAAAACATGGTCGATGACTGGCAAAAAATAGTTGATGACTAGTAAAACATGATTGATGACTAGATGACTGGCAAAACATGGTTGATGACTAGCAAAACATGGTCGATGACTAGCAAAACATGGTTGATGACTAGACAACTAGCAAAACATGGTTGATGACTAGATGACTGGCAAAACACAGTTGATGAGTAACAAAACATGGTTGATGACTAGCAAAACATTGTTGAAGACTAGATGACTAGCAAAACATGGTTGATGTCCAGAAAACATGTTTTCTGCTGCATTCACAACATCTCGTAATTTCATAAATACAAGCATACGACTAGAGAAAAACACTTGAACGCCCCACCAACAGGTACTAGTGGGAAGCTCTTGCCTGGCTACCCATCCACATTTTTGCTTCCTCCCCGACAACTTCTCAAATGCGAACACATTCAAACCGTTCTGACTGGTTCCAGAAACGGATGGGTTGGACCAGAGCTGGCCTACACGAATCATGAATCACGTAATTTTGACATCAGCAAAAACGACTTCTAGGATGGTAGGTCCAGACTGGTATGTGGCGCGATCGATAGAGCAGCATAATTAAATTCAGGATGAGTTGTCAGGAAGGGAAACTCTATTGGTGCTTTCAAGACAACTGGGAACTCTGAATAAAACTGACGTAAAATCATGAATTTACTGATCTTCAGGTCAGTAAGTTGGAGCTCTAGGATGATGCCAGAGTTTCCGACTTGGAATTCCGAGTTACTGTAGATGACAGTTCAAAACGATTCTTCCCAGTAATAGCTAGTTTTTTTTTGAGTTCCCAGTTGTCTTGAACGCGGCATATCATCCTGTGTTTCCTACTTGACTTGCACCTTTCTGACGTCATTTGTCAACAAAAAAGACAGCAAGTATGGCGACATCTTCAGCAGTTGTTGTTTATGGTAAGAACAAAATACAAATTGTTGATACAAAATGTATTCTGTTCCTCTTCCTTTAGATGTAGAAAGTGAAAGCAGCTCTGGGTGTACTTTTTACGAGCAAAAACAAGCACAAGCCTTCTAATGACCTCCATGTTTGATAGTATTTTCAAGTAAAAAATGTGAACGTACCCAACTCATATTTACGACTTCACAACTGGTAATTACCACTTTCCCACTTGGTTATGAACACAGCTTAGAGCAGAGAAACCCTGAACTGTAGTTCAATGTTTTAAAGGAACACTGCACCTTTCTGAGGACACACTCCAGCTAAAGTTGTAGAGCCCCCTTGGATGAAAGTCAAAATCACCACTGTTCGTTTGGGTTTAAAGGGAGAATAGATAAACTCATACTCATCAATGTAATCCAGACATATTTTCAGTAGATTTCACTATTGTTTTATGGCCTAATCAAACGGCCTAATCCTAGTGCTGCAGTTCGACAGTTCCACCACGTCACAAAACAGGAAATTTAGATTTCCTTTTGTCATTTCTTCTTAAAGGTTGTTTTCCTTTAGAAAATGACAAGTCATCAGATTTTGGGCTGAATAAGCAGTAGGTAGCGGCAACAGACAGTCCAATGAGTGTATGCCTCAGTTAAGTTTACTGTAGTTCTGTATGTTCTTTCAAGTAAGCGGTGTCATCGCTGTATTGTATTTCTGTATCTTGTTTTTTCACTTTCTGGTCTGGATGTTACCTAATATAATGTACCCATTAGTGGTGTAAGCAGTGGTGTTCAGTACTTAAGTAAAAATATTTTAAAGTACAACTTAAGTAGCTTTTGGGGGTGTCTGTACTTTACTTTACTATTTATATTTTTGGCAACTTTTACTTTTACTTCACTACATTCCTAAAGAAAATTATGTACTTTTTACTCCATACATTTTCCCTGACACCCAAAAGTACTCGTTACATTTTGACAGGAAAATGGTACAATTCACACACTTATCAAGAGAACATCCCTGGTCATCCCTACTGCCTCTGATTTGGAGGACTCACTAAACAGAGAACATCCCTGGTCATCCCTACTGCCTCTGATCTGGCAGACTCACTAAACACAAATGCTTCATTTGTAAATTATGTCTGAGTGTTGGAGTGTTCCCCTGGCTATCTGTAAATGATGTCTGAGTGGTGGAGTGTGGCCCCTGGCTATCTGTTAATAATGTCTGAGTGGTGGAGTGTGCCCCTGGCTATCTGTTAATAATGTCTGAGTGGTGGAGTGTTCCCCTGGCTATCTGTAAATAATGTCTGAGTGGTGGAGTGTTCCCCTGGCTATCTGTTAATAATGTCTGAGTGGTGGAGTGTTCCCCTGGCTATCTGTTAATAATGTCTGAGTGGTGGAGTGTTCCCTGGCTATCTGTAAATAATGTCTGAGTGTTGGAGTGTTCCCTGGCTATCTGTTAATAATGTCTGAGTGGTGGAGTGTGCCTGGCTATCTGTTAATAATGTCTGAGTGGTGGAGTGTTCCCTGGCTATCTGTTAATAATGTCTGAGTGGTGGAGTGTTCCCCTGGCTATCTGTTAATAATGTCTGAGTGGTGGAGTGTTCCCCTGGCTATCTGTTAATAATGTCTGAGTGTTGGAGTGTTCCCTGGCTATCTGTTAATAATGTCTGAGTGGTGGAGTGTTCCCTGGCTATCTGTTAATAATGTCTGAGTGGTGGAGTGTTCCCTGGCTATCTGTAAATAATGTCTGAGTGGTGGAGTGTTCCCTGGCTATCTGTTAATAATGTCTGAGTGGTGGAGTGTTCCCCTGGCTATCTGTTAATAATGTCTGAGTGGTGGAGTGTTCCCCTTGCTATCTGTTAATAATGTCTGAGTGTTGGAGTGTGCCCCTGGCTATCTGTTAATAATGTCTGAGTGTTGGAGTGTGGCCCCTGGCTATCTGTTAATAATGTCTGAGTGTTGGAGTGTTCCCCTGGCTATCTGTTAATAATGTCTGAGTGGTGGAGTGTTCCCTGGCTATCTGTTAATAATGTCTGAGTGGTGGAGTGTTCCCTGGCTATCTGTTAATAATGTCTGAGTGGTGGAGTGTTCCCTGGCTATCTGTTAATAATGTCTGAGTGGTGGAGTGTTCCCTGGCTATTTGTTAATAATGTCTGAGTGGTGGAGTGTTCCCCTGGCTATCTGTTAATAATGTCTGAGTGGTGGAGTGTTCCCCTGGCTATCTGTTAATAATGTCTGAGTGTTGGAGTGTGCCCCTGGCTATCTGTTAATAATGTCTGAGTGGTGGAGTGTGGCCCCTGGCTATCTGTTAATAATGTCTGAGTGTTGGAGTGTTCCCCTGGCTATCTGTTAATAATGTCTGAGTGGTGGAGTGTTCCCCTGGCTATCTGTTAATAATGTCTGAGTGGTGGAGTGTTTCCCTGGCTATCTGTTAATAATGTCTGAGTGGTGGAGTGTTCCCTGGCTATCTGTTAATAATGTCTGAGTGGTGGAGTGTGCCCCTGGCTATCTGTTAATAATGTCTGAGTGGTGGAGTGTTCCCCTGGCTATCTGTTAATAATGTCTGAGTGTTGGAGTGTGCCCCTGGCTATCTGTAAATGATGTCTGAGTGGTGGAGTGTGGCCCCTGGCTATCTGTTAATAATGTCTGAGTGTTGGAGTGTGCCCCTGGCTATCTGTAAATGATGTCTGAGTGGTGGAGTGTGGCCCTGGCTATCTGTTAATAATGTCTGAGTGGTGGAGTGTTCCCCTGGCTATCTGTTAATAATGTCTGAGTGGTGGAGTGTGGCCCTGGCTATCTGTTAATAATGTCTGAGTGTTGGAGTGTGCCCCTGGCTATCTGTAAATGATGTCTGAGTGGTGGAGTGTGCCCCTGGCTATCTGTTAATAATGTCTGAGTGGTGGAGTGTTCCCCTGGCTATCTGTTAATAATGTCTGAGTGGTGGAGTGTTCCCTGGCTATCTGTTAATAATGTCTGAGTGGTGGAGTGTTCCCTGGCTATCTGTTAATAATGTCTGAGTGGTGGAGTGTTCCCCTGGCTATCTGTTAATAATGTCTGAGTGTTGGAGTGTTCCCTGGCTATCTGTTAATAATGTCTGAGTGGTGGAGTGTTCCCCTGGCTATCTGTTAATAATGTCTGAGTGGTGGAGTGTGCCCCTGGCTATCTGTAAATGATGTCTGAATGTTGGTGTGCCCCTGGCTATCTGTTAATGATGTCTGAGTGGTGGAGTGTGGCCCTGGCTATCTGTTAATAATGTCTGAGTGGTGGAGTGTGGCCCCTGGCTATCTGTTAATAATGTCTGAGTGTTGGAGTGTGCCCCTGGCTATCTGTAAATGATGTCTGAGTGGTGGAGTGTGCCCCTGGCTATCTGTTAATAATGTCTGAGTGGTGGAGTGTTCCCCTGGCTATCTGTTAATAATGTCTGAGTGGTGGAGTGTTCCCCTGGCTATCTGTTAATAATGTCTGAGTGGTGGAGTGTTCCCCTGGCTATCTGTTAATAATGTCTGAGTGGTGGAGTGTTCCCCTGGCTATCTGTTAATAATGTCTGAGTGGTGGAGTGTTCCCCTGGCTATCTGTTAATAATGTCTGAGTGGTGGAGTGTGCCCCTGGCTATCTGTTAATGATGTCTGAGTGGTGGAGTGTGGCCCTGGCTATCTGTAAATGATGTCTGAGTGTTGGCAGTAATTTTCTATTAAGGTATGTTTACTTTTACATCACTGCCATTTCCACCACGGCCCACTCCTGCTGGTCGGTCAGCACACGACCACCACCATGGGGTCTTCTGTCTGTTCTGAGGGTAGAACAGAGTAGACTGAACAACAAAACACAAACAGTTCCCTGCAATCTGCCTCCCTCCCCTCTGGTGTAGGGCAGCTGCCTCTAAGGTACAGGGTTGATTAACTGGGTGGTAGCCGCCTAGTGATGGCTATTTAACAGTCTGATGGCCTTGAGAGAGAAGCTGTTTTTCAGTCTCTCGGTCCCAGCTTTGATGCACCTGTACTGTCCTCACCTTTTGGATGATAGCGGGGTGAACAGGCCGTGGCTCGGGTGGTTGATGTCCTTGATGATCTTTTTGGCCTTCCTATGACATCGGGTGGTGTAGGTGTCCTGGAGGGCAGGCAGTGTGCCCCCGGTGATGCGTTGGGCAGACCGCACCACCCTCTGGAGAGTCCTGCGGTTGCAGGCGGTGCAGCCTGATAGGATGCTCTCAATGGTGCATCTGTAAAAGTTTGTGAGGGTCTTTGGGGCCAAGACAAATTTCTTCAGCCTCCTGAGGTTGAAGAGCCGCTGTTGCGCCTTCTTCACAACATTGTCTGTGTGGGACGGACCATTTCAGATTGTCACTGAAGTGTACGCAGAGGAACTTTAAGCTTTTCACCTTCTCCACTGCAGTCCCGTCGATGTGGATAGGGGGGTGCTCCCTCTGTTGTTTCCTGAAGTCCACGATCAGCTCCTTCATTTTGTTGATGTTGAGGGAGGTTTTTTTTCCTGTTCACCCCCTCCCTGTACGCTGTCTTGTCATTGTTGGTAATCAAGCCTACTACTGTTGTGTCGTATGGCAAACTTGATGATTGAGTTGGAGGCGTGCATGGCCACGCAGTCATGGGTGAACAGGGAGTACAGGAGGGGGCTGAGCACGCACACTTGTGGGGCCCCAGTGTTGAGGATCAGCGAAGTGGAGGTGTTGTTTCCTAGCTTCACCACCTGGGGGCAGCCCATCAGGAAGTCTAGAACCCAGTTGCATAGGGCGGGGTTCAGACCCAGGGCCTGAGCTTAATGATGAGCTTGGAGGGTACTATGGTGTTGAATGCTGCACTATAGACAATGAATAGCATTCTTACGTAGGTATTCCTCTTGTCCAGATGGGATAGGGCAGTGTGCAGTGTGATGGCGATTACACAATCTGTGGATCTATTGGGGCGGTATGCAAACTGAAGTGGGTCTAGGGTGGCTGGTAAGGTGGAGGTGATATGATCCTTGACTAGTCTCTCAAAGCACTTCATGATGACAGAAGTGAGTGCTACGGGGCGATCGTCATTTAGTTCAGTTCCCTTTGCTTTCTTGGGTACAGAAACAATGGTGGACATTTTGAAGCAAGTGGGGACAGCAGACTGGGATAGGGAGAGATTGAATATATGGTGATCAATTGTGGTTACCACAGTGTGAAATCAATTAGCAATAACAAGTAGTCATTATGTATGGTTATCATGTATCATACAGTACATGTCATTTAGATCTTTATACTTTACAAACACACATTTTATTTCTGTATTTCTCACATCCATATATAGTAGACAAAACAGTTTAAAATCTATAGGTTTACCAAACGGTTAAGTGATTAACCATTAAGCGCAGTTGGATTAAGTGATGGTCAAATGTATTCAATCAAATGAGAAGAGAATCATATGAAAAGTATTGTGAGCATTGCATTGTGAAAGGCAATTACTTTATATGAAAGGTATTTCTAGATGAAACGCTCATTAGGTTTGGTGACAAAGTTACTGTGAGATTTTGTGTGTTGAACTTAGTCAATTGAAAATGTGCTTTAGGTTTCTGTCGATCAGTTTTGAATTGTGCACTAAGAGTTGTGAAATTTTACCACATACTTGTGATAAATAGAACCAAGGCGATAAAAATAAGTAAAGGTGGTCATATCCAGAACATGTGGTAGCCTGTACAGACACAATACAGCAGGAGGTGTCAGAGACATGCTGCAAGCCTATTTGTTCTCTAGTGAATCTCAAACAGGCCTCCATACCAAATGATCATGTGAAATGTTCAGATAGACAGAATAGCCTAGTTGTCTGTGACTGGAGCACAAATTAACGTTTAGTTTTATCCTGATGATAAGAGGTCCAAAAGCTATGTGGTTATACACCTTTGTTCAGAAGCAGCAGCATACCCAGTTATGTTACAGTGAGTCTGTATAAATAGCCATAGGCCGCAGCCTATAATTAGAATGGACAAGTAGCTTAAGTTGTTAGCTAACAAGCATGTTGTTTTGTTTGACACACAAATAAAGTTACAGTATAAATGACCCACCAGATTATTTTCAGTACAGTACATCAAGAAAGAGCTCAACTGACTGCATGCATGATGCATCATCACGTGTCAAAATCCGACATTACAACAAACAGAAAGGTCATTTTGTATTAAAAATATATATATATTTTATAGAATGTACCATATTTGGACGAATTGTTTTTTATTTTATTACCAATGATTTATAGACATCATTGACAGAGTTCTATTAACCTGAGCCGCGGTGTACCGGTCAATGGCCCGTGAGGTGAACGGGTAAAACGTTGAGGGAATAATAACCTGCGCCACTCAGCCATGTTGTCAACAAGGCAGCATGGTGCACAAGTCCAGAAACATACCATTTATATTTTCTATATCATTACCGTTCCAATTTTTTAACTCGTTTTCATTGGAGGCAGATAACGATTAATTATCCCAAACAATCACTTATGCATGTGAAAACACCATTCTAGTCATTACCCCACGGGCTTCATCTAGACTACTCTAGTCTGTTTTCAGATGATTTCGTTTGGGGTTTTGAACCGGGCACCTTGCCCGGGCCCGGGAGGCAGCCGGTTCCTAAACGAATGCAATCACCTTTCACCGATTTAAACCCCTCTCTCCGGGGGTAACCCGGGCTAAACCCGGGCTAGATAATCGAAACCCTTCACTGTTTACCACCATGCGCACTGAGCACAGCTACGACAACGCCCAGAGCCCAAAAAGCAGAACACTGGTTTGATTGGCTGACATTGTCCACGTTGCCCCCTCCCAGACTGTTGTTGTACTGTGATTCGCTGTTACTAAGTAACGGATTGCAAAGTATTGATTGGCTGTTGAACTGTGTAAGGAAAAGAGAAGCTCGACCTAAAGACATGTTTACGAGTTACGTGATAAGAAGCTAGAAACCAAGGAGGCAAGAAGACCGAAATACCTGTACATTTTATACAAAGTAGGCTAGAAATCTTCTGGGGACAGACTCGTATCGTATTTTCCTATACACTTTTGATTGGTTTATTGTTAAAAGGACAAAATGGGTTGCTGGTTCTCCAAAAAATCCAAGAGAAAATCACCCGAAAAGGAACCTACTCCGACAACGGTGGAAGAGAAGACGGACAGCAGTAGCAACGCCAACAACATTGACCTCTGCAGCAATACAACGGAGGATCCACCTAAACAATACAGCTGGGACAAACGTGAAAAGGTATGGATACATGGCCAGGGAGACTATCGGTGAGGATGCATGCATGCATGGCCAGGGAGACTAGCGGAGAGGATGCATGCATGCATGGCCAGGGAGACTAGCGGACAGGATGCATGCATGGCCAGGGATACTATCGGTGAGGATGCGTACATGGCCAGGGATAGAACGAGTCAAAATTCACCCAAGGCTGAAAACCTGCCAAAGATCGTGGGTTGAGATCGAACAATAGCAAATGAATTAAAACGAAGCTTCGCTGAGTCTCTTCCTTAGAATAACATTTCCCTAAATGGCACCAAACAACGTATCCCGTATTATTTGACCACTACAGTCTGTTCTCTGGACGAAACTGAAAAATAACTACTGGTGTAGAAAGTAAACATCCGCACCTCGATGCTGCCAAGTGTGCTTATGTCTGTATAAGGAGGAAGTAGGGAAAGAAAGGGTAATTTTGGACTATTTCTGGTCTAGCGATCGATGAAAGCAGAGTACACGCTGCTCAACCTTGTGTCATTAGAAATATATTATTATCCTGATTTATAATGGTGACTTGAAAATATATATATATATACACATTGGTAAATATGCCAGCATGCTTCTCCATAAGAACACAAGGGAGGAGCTCAGCGTTCCAAGGGGGAACAAAGTATTTCGGGGCTAGTGTTGGATGACAACGGAGTACGCTGGTCAGCATTACACAATTAGAAAGAGTAGATTCTCATGATTAAAACGGTGTCCGACTTGAAAAATTCAAATATACACATTGCGAGATATTATGTAAAATAAACAGACATACCTATATCTC
This sequence comes from Brachymystax lenok tsinlingensis, assembly GCA_030435695.1. Lineage (NCBI taxonomy): Eukaryota > Metazoa > Chordata > Actinopteri > Salmoniformes > Salmonidae > Brachymystax > Brachymystax lenok. The sequence goes on from CM059793.1 coordinate 939,753, forward strand.
CCCTACAGGAAACAATGGGACGACCTCAGAGTTCCATACGTATTTTTGTTGTTGACGTTTTATCTACCATAAATTGGCAACATGGATATAAATAATAGTTTATTCTGATTTAAAATGGTGTAGAACTTAAAAACCATTAAAATACATACATTGAGATATTTGGTGAAATAGACAGACATGTCCCAATTTCCCCAAAACAATGTCAGTCTGAAAGTTCTAACAGCAGTCTTTTATTTAACCAGCAGACCATTTATCTACTACTATTTGCCCTTTTGTGTTTAACATTTTGTGGTTTGTAATGTAGCGATTAAGAGCGTTGGGCAGTAACCGAAAGGTGGCTAGTTCGAATCCCCGAACCGACTAGGTAAAAAATCTGTTATGTCCCATTGAGCAAGACACTTACCCTAGTCGCTCTGGATAAAAGCGTCTGCTCAATGACCCTAAGGCAGCATTTCTTAATGCATGGGTCGTGACGTGTCAGAGTAAATATATAATTGACTGGAATTGATTTGGTCAAGTGCATCTGCACACTCTGCTTAGCAGCGGTCTCTGCTCAGTTTGGCAGCTGCGCGATAGGGAGATGCTCGTGTGCTTCGCGGTTTACTGGATCATTTTTCTGCAGTTTTGTTGATCACACCGCAGCGCTGTGGTTCAGCAGCAGATGATGCGCTGTCAGCCACTGAGTTGTCATTCCCACTCGCCATCACTCACCGCTGTCATCAAATGGACTCATGCTAGACACAAGTTCTGACTGAGATCAATTGTCATGAAACGCAAATACAGCGATGCCTTTTTGCCTCTTTCATACAAACCTTGAGAAATAACGAGTAGCGCCCACACTGTCTTTTGTGTGGGGAAGTGCTTAGTAATGAGTCTCTCAAAACGAACAAGTGAATAAAACGCCACGTCCTGACCAAACATCCACAGCATGATGGTAAACCCAGGGAGTTGTTTCAGAACAGGCTGACCAAACATCATGATGGTAAACCCAGGGAGTTGTTTCAGAACAGGCTGACCAAACATCCACAGCATGATGGTAAACCCAGGGAGTTGTTTCAGAACAGGCTGACCAAACATCCACAGCATGATGGTAAACCCAGGGAGTTGTTTCAGAACAGGCTGACCAAACATCATGATGGTAAACCTAGGGAGTTGTTTCAGAACAGGCTGACCAAACATCCACAGCATGATGGTAATCCCAGGAGTTGTTTCAGAACAGGCTGACCAAACATCATGATGGTAAACCCAGGAATTGTTTCAGAACAGGCTGACCAAACATCCACAGCATGATGGTAATCCCAGGGAGTTGTTTCAGAACAGGCTGACCAAACAGGTTGACCAAACATCATGATGGTAAACCCAGGGAGTTGTTTCAGAACAGGTTGACCAAACATCATGATGGTAAACCCAGGGAGTTGTTTCAGAACAGGCTGACCAAACATCCACAGCATGATGGTAAACCCAGGGAGTTGTTTCAGAACAGGCTGACCAAACATCATGATGGTAAACCCAGGGAGTTGTTTCAGAACAGGCTGACCAAACATCATGATGGTAAACCTAGGGAGTTGTTTCAGAACAGGCTGACCAAACATCCACAGCATGATGGTAATCCCAGGGAGTTGTTTCAGAACAGGCTGACCAAACATCATGATGGTAAACCCAGGGAATTGTTTCAGAACAGGCTGACCAAACATCCACAGCATGATGGTAATCCCAGGGAGTTGTTTCAGAACAGGCTGACCAAACAGGTTGACCAAACATCATGATGGTAAACCCAGGGAGTTGTTTCAGAACAGGTTGACCAAACATCATGATGGTAAACCCAGGGAGTTGTTTCAGAACAGGCTGACCAAACATCCACAGCATGATGGTAAACCCAGGGAGTTGTTTCAGAACAGGCTGACCAAACATCATGATGGTAAACCCAGGGAGTTGTTTCAGAACAGGCTGACCAAACATCATGATGGTAAACCTAGGGAGTTGTTTCAGAACAGGCTGACCAAACATCCACAGCATGATGGTAATCCCAGGGAGTTGTTTCAGAACAGGCTGACCAAACAGGTTGACCAAACATCATGATGGTAAACCCAGGGAGTTGTTTCAGAACAGGTTGACCAAACATCATGATGGTAAACCCAGGGAGTTGTTTCAGAACAGGCTGACCAAACAGGCTGACCAAACATCATGACGGTAAACCCAGGGAGTTGTTTCAGAACAGGCTGACCAAACATCATGACGGTAAACCCAGGGAGTTGTTTCAGAACAGGCTGACCAAACAGGCTGACCAAACATCATGACGGTAAACCCAGGGAGTTGTTTCAGAACAGGGTGACCAAACATCATGACGGTAAACCCAGGGAGTTGTTTCAGAACAGGCTGACCAAACATCATGATGGTAAACCCAGGGAGTTGTTTCAGAACAGGCTGACCAAACATCATGATGGTAAACCTAGGGAGTTGTTTCAGAACAGGCTGACCAAACATCATGACGGTAAACCCAGGGAGTTGTTTCAGAACAGGCTGACCAAACAGGCTGACCAAACATCATGATGGTAAACCCAGGGAGTTGTTTCAGAACAGGCTGACCAAACATCATGATGGTAAACCCAGGGAGTTGTTTCAGAACAGGCTGACCAAACATCATGATGGTAAACCCAGGGAGTTGTTTCAGAACAAGCTGACCAAACATCATGATGGTAAACCCAGGGAGTTGTTTCAGAACAGGGCACAATGCTTCAGGAAACACTGCTTCCACAGTGGAAACGTAAGTCAACTAGCAAGGCATTGTTATTTTATAAGAGGCGATGATAAGCAGAAATAAGGTCAGTACTATCTCTCATAGTAGTAGATGTGAGTTTCTCTTTTAAACAATCCCCTGGCCTTGTACACAGCTAATAGCTAATGTTAGCCAAAGCAAGCTAGCTAGCTACTGATAGTGCAACCCTAAGTAACAGTACAGATGAAAAATGATCAGGCCCACTGTACAACTCCTTGTAGAAATTACTGTTGAAAACTAGTCTAGGTTGGAACTAATAATTATTCTGAACTGGAATAAACGGATTGAAGCGAGATGCTTTTTTGAGGCAAACACACTCACACAGTTCTGGGGAGCTCATCTACAACAGGAAGTGGTCTCCTGCCTGACTGAGAAAACTGTAGATGTTCTGGTCAAGTTTGGCACCACATACTGTCCCTGAAGTCAGGGTTGTCAACTCTGACATACTTAAAAAAAAAAAAACGTAAAAAAAACAATAGAAATAGTCTCAATGCTGAGCATGACCTCAATGTTGCGCTGTCTCAAACTGAGCCCAGAATAGACATGCTTGTTGAAAAATTCAACCAGCCACAGACCCCTCATTAGGACTGTGTTTGTTTGTTGTCTGGTCTACATCTGTGTGATGTGATCAATCCGTTTATTCTAGTTCAGAATATTTATTTTATTTATTTTTCCAGTGTAACAGATGTATATCGTACTCTCCTTGCGTTGTGTTTTTTCCAAATAAATCCCCCCAGCCAGTAGTCCCAGTCGAGCATTATTTATTACCTGTAGTTAAACAGGAAACAGCACGTTAGTTGTGCAGGGCTTAATGTTGTTGATGGCTGTCGATGGTAAAATCTGTAGCATGAAAACAACTGTGTTAGCATGTGACCATTACATCGGTGCATGCTAGCTAACACACTTATATACAGCAATCATATACCAAAGCACAACCCAGAAAGCCCCTCAATCCCTAACAGGTACCATATACCCACACATGTATAAATCAGCAATGTACAGCAAACTTGTACACATTGTAAAATATAAAACAGTACATTTTAAATTGTATTTTTTCAGGAAGATGTAAAGAAGGCCTGATCATCATCTGTGCTGTTTCTTAGGGTTGCACGATCAACAAGCCTGTGCCTGTGTTCTGTTACTCATCTGTGTGATGTGATCAATCTGTTTATTCCAGTTCAGAATGAAAAGGATTTCTTGTACTTTAACAGCAACAGTTCCAACCTAGACAGATACAGTTGAAGTTGGAAGTTTTACATACACTTAGTTTGGAGACATTAAAACTCGTTTTTCAACCACTCCACAAATGTCTTGTTAACAAACTATAGTTTTGGCAAGTTGGTTAGGACATCTACTTTGTGCATGACACAAGTCATTGTTTACAGACAGATTATTTCACTTATAATTCACTGTATCACAATTCCAGTGGGTCAGAAGTTTACATACACTAATTGACTGTGCCTTTAAACAGCTTGGAAAATTCCAGAAAATGATGTCATGGCTTTAGAAGCTTCTGATAGGCTAATTGACATCATTTGAGTCAATTGGAGGTGTACCTGTGGATGTATTTCAAGGCCTACCTTCAAACTCAGTGCCTCTTTGCTTGACATCATGGGAAAATCAAAAGAAATCAGACCTCAGAAAAAAAATTGTAGACCTCCACAAGTCTGGTTCATCCTTGGGAGCAATTTCCAAACGGTACCACGTTCATCTGTACAAACAATAGTACGCAAGTATAAACTCCATGGGACCACGCAGCCGTCATACCACTCAGGAAAGAGATGCGTTCTGTCTCCTAGAGATGAATGTACTTTGGTGCGAAAAGTGCAAATCAATCCCAGAACAACAGCAAAGGACCTTGTGAAGATGCTGGAGAAAACAGGTCTAAAAGTATCTATATCCACAGTAAAACGAGTCCTATATCGACATAACCTGAAAGACAGCTCAGCAAGGGGGAGGCCTCTGCTCCAAAACCTCCATAAAAAATCCAGACTACGGTTTGCAACTGCACATGGGGACAAAGATCGTACTTTTTGGAGAAATGTCCTCTGGTCTGATTAAACAAAAATAGAACTGTTTGACCATAATGACCATCGTTATGTTTGGAGGAAAAAGGGGGAGGCTTGCAACCCGAAGAACACCATCCCAATCGTGAAGCATGGAGGTGGCGGCATCATGGTGTGGGGGTGCTTTGCTGCAGGAGGGACTGGTGCACTTCACAAAATAGATGGCATCCTTAGGAGGAAAATTATGTGGATATATTGAAGCAACATCTCAAGACATCAGTCAGGAAGTTAAAGCTTGGTCACAAATGGGTCTTACAAATGGACAATGACCCTAAGTATACCTCCAAATTTATGGAAAAATGGCTCAAGGACAACAAAGTCATGGTATTGGAGTGGCCATCACATAGCCCTGACCTCAATCCTATAGAAAATTTGTGGGCAGAACTGAAATACGTGTGTGAGCAAGGAGGCCTACAAACCTGACTCAGTTACACCAGCTCTGCCAGGAGGAATGGGCCAAAATTCACCCAACTTATTGTGGGAAGCTTGTGGAAGGCTACCCGAAATGTTTGACCCAAGTTAAACAATTTAAAGGCAGTACTACCAAATACTAATTGAGTGACCTACTGGGAATGTGATGAAAGAAATAAAAGCTGAAATAAATCACTCTCTACTATTATTCTGACATTTCACATTCTTAAAATAAAGTGGTGATGCTAACTGACCTAAGAGGGAATTTTTACTAGGATTATATGTCAGGAATTGTGAAAAAATTAGTTTTTTTTTAGGTAAAAGGGCAATGAAATGTACCGATATTTACGTATGGTTGCTTCTTTTCCTAAGCTTGGGTCCCAGGAAAACACATTTCTCATTTGAGTCCCAGGCTGAGAAAGTTTAAGAACCACTGCCCTAAGGAACTAATGTCTGTCTCTATACAGGTTGACCCTAAGGAACTAATGTCTGTCTCTATGCAGGTTGACCCTAAGGAACTAATGTCTGTCTCTATGCAGGTTGACCCTAAGGAACTAATGTCTGTCTCTATGCAGGTTGACCCTAAGGACTTCATGCTAACGGGGCTGAAGGATGCCACGGTGGGCCGGCTGCCAGGCAAGCTGAACGGACAGCAGTTTGTCATCCAGGACTGTGACAACTGTAACATCTTCGTGTTGGACCACTCCGCCACCATCACCGTGGACGACTGCACTAACTGCCGTATCGTTATGGGGCCAGTGAAGGGCAGTGTGTTCTTCAGGGACTGTAAGGATATCAAGTGTGTGGTGGCCTGCCAGCAGTTCAGGACCAGGGACTGTAAGAAGATGGAGGTGTTCCTGTGTTGCGCCACTCAGCCCATCATCGAGGCGTCCACGGGGATGAAGTTCGGTTGCTTCCAGTACTACTACCCCGAGCTGGCCTTCCACTTCAAGGACGCAGGCCTCAGCATCTTCAACAACAACTGGAGCAACGTCCATGACTTCACGCCCGTCTCAGGGGAGACCAACTGGAGCCTGCTGCCTGAGGACACTGTGGTGTTGGACCATGTTCCAGCCCCTGACCCGGAGTCAGAGTTTAAATCAGTCCGGGTCTCAGCTGAGGCATCCCGCAGCATCGTGCCCATGACCAAAGGAGGCAGACGCAAGGACAGTGACGAGTCCTGTCTGTTTGTGTTCTTTGCTGGGGACTACACCACTGCTAATGCCCGGAAACTCATTGATGAGGTGAGCAGGTGGAGGGAGGTAGAGGAGGGTGAGGAGGATAAGACAGTCTGCTAAATGACCTAAAGTAATAAAACAACAATAGGAGGAGGGAAGTTTAGACACTTTGTCATACAGTTAAAGGTCTCCTTCCCTTGCTGCAATGGTTCTATTTTTGGCCTTTCCCTACTGGTCATCCTCCAGATGAGGAAGTGACTCAAGGTCCTTCTGGTGTTGGTGTATCATCATTGTTTACTAGTCTGTTGGTGCATCATCATTGTTTACTAGTCTGTTGGTGCATCATCATTGTTTACTAGTCTGTTGGTGCATCATCATTGTTTACTAGTCTGTTGGTGCATCATCATTGTTTACTAGCCTGTTGGTGTTGGTGTATCATCATTGTTTACTAGCCTGTTGGTGTATCATCATTGTTTACTAGTCTGTTGGTGCATCATCATTGTTTACTAGTCTGTTGGTGTTGGTGTATCATCATTGTTTACTAGTCTGTTGGTGCATCATCATTGTTTACTAGTCTGTTGGTGTTGGTGTATCATCATTGTTTACTAGTCTGTTGGTGTATCATCATTGTTTACTAGTCTGTTGGTGTTGGTGTATCATCATTGTTTACTAGTCTGTTGGTGCATCATCATTGTTTACTAGTCTGTTGGTGTTGGTGTATCATCATTGTTTACTAGTCTGTTGGTGCATCATCATTGTTTACTAGTCTGTTGGTGCATCATCATTGTTTACTAGTCTGTTGGTGCATCATCATTGTTTACTAGCCTGTTGGTGTTGGTGCATCATCATTGTTTACTAGTCTGTTGGTGCATCAACATTGTTTACTAGTCTGTTGGTGTATCATCATTGTTTACTAGTCTGTTGGTGTATCATCATTGTTTACTAGTCTGTTGGTGCATCATCATTGTTTACTAGTCTGTTGGTGCATCATCATTGTTTACTAGTCTGTTGGTGCATCATCATTGTTTACTAGTCTGTTGGTGCATCATCATTGTTTACTAGTCTGTTGGTGCATCATCATTGTTTACTAGCCTGTTGGTGCATCATCATTGTTTACTAGTCTGTTGGTGTTGGTGAATCATCATTGTTTACTAGTCTGTTGGTGTTGGTGCATCAACATTGTTTACTAGTGTGTTGGTGTATCATCATTGTTTACTAGTCTGTTGGTGCATCATCATTGTTTACTAGTCTGTTGGTGCATCATCATTGTTTACTAGCCTGTTGGTGCATCATCATTGTTTACTAGCCTGTTGGTGTTGGTGTATCATCATTGTTTACTAGTCTGTTGGTGTTGGTGCATCAACATTGTTTACTAGTGTGTTGGTTCATCAACATTGTTTACTAGTCTGTTGGTGTATCATCATTGTTTACTAGTCTGTTGGTGCATCATCATTGTTTACTAGTCTGTTGGTGTATCATCATTGTTTACTAGTCTGTTGGTGTATCATCATTGTTTACTAGTCTGTTGGTTCATCAACATTGTTTACTAGTCTGTTGGTGCATCATCATTGTTTACTAGTCTGTTGGTGCATCATCATTGTTTACTAGTCTGTTGGTGCATCATCATTGTTTACTAGTCTGTTGGTGTTGGTGCATCATCATTGTTTACTAGTCTGTTGGTGCATCATCATTGTTTACTAGTCTGTTGGTGCATCATCATTGTTTACTAGTCTATTGGTGCATCATCATTGTTTACTAGTCTGTTGGTGTTGGTGCATCATCATTGTTTACTAGTCTGTTGGTGTTGGTGCATCATCATTGTTTACTAGTCTGTTGGTGCATCATCATTGTTTACTAGCCTGTTGGTGTTGGTGCATCATCATTGTTTACTAGTCTGTTGGTGCATCATCATTGTTTACTAGTCTGTTGGTGCATCAACATTGTTTACTAGTCTGTTGGTGTATCATCATTGTTTACTAGCCTGTTGGTGCATCATCATTGTTTACTAGTCTGTTGGTGCATCATCATTGTTTACTAGTCTGTTGGTGCATCATCATTGTTTACTAGTCTGTTGGTGCATCATCATTGTTTACTAGCCTGTTGGTGTTGGTGCATCATCATTGTTTACTAGTCTGTTGGTGCATCATCATTGTTTATTAGTCTGTTGGTGTATAATCATTGTTTACTAGTCTGTTGGTGCATCATCATTGTTTATTAGTCTGTTGGTGTATAATCATTGTTTACTAGTCTGTTGGTGCATCATCATTGTTTATTTGTCTGTTGGTGCATCATCATTGTTTACTAGTGTGTTGGTGCATCATCATTGTTTACTAGTCTGTTGGTGCATCATCATTGTTTACTAGTCGGTTGGTGCATCTTCATTGTTTACTAGTCTGTTGGTGCATCATCATTGTTTACTAGTCTGTTGGTGCATCATCATTGTTTACTAGTCTGTTGGTGCATCATCATTGTTTACTAGTCTGTTGGTGCATCAACATTGTTTACTAGTCTGTTGGTGCATCATCATTGTTTACTAGCCTGTTGGTGCATCATCATTGTTTACTAGTCTGTTGGTGTTGGTGTATCATCATTGTTTACTAGTCTGTTGGTGTTGGTGCATCATCATTGTTTACTAGTCTGTTGGTGCATCATCATTGTTTACTAGTCTGTTGGTGCATCAACATTGTTTACTAGTCTGTTGGTGTATCATCATTGTTTACTAGCCTGTTGGTGCATCATCATTGTTTACTAGTCTGTTGGTGCATCATCATTGTTTACTAGTCTGTTGGTGTTGGTGCATCATCATTGTTTACTAGTCTGTTGGTCCATCATCATTGTTTACTAGTCTGTTGGTGCATCATCATTGTTTACTAGCCTGTTGGTGCATCATCATTGTTTACTAGTCTGTTGGTGGATCATCATTGTTTACTAGTCTGTTGGTGTTGGTGTATCATCATTGTTTACTAGTCTGTTGGTGCATCATCATTGTTTACTAGTCTGTTGGTGCATCATCATTGTTTACTAGTCTGTTGGTGCATCATCATTGTTTACTAGTCTGTTGGTGTTGGTGTATCATCATTGTTTACTAGCCTGTTGGTGTATCATCATTGTTTACTAGTCTGTTGGTGTTGGTGCATCATCATTGTTTACTAGTCTGTTGGTGTTGGTGTATCATCATTGTTTACTAGCCTGTTGGTGTTGGTGTATCATCATTGTTTACTAGTCTGTTGGTGTATCATCATTGTTTACTAGCCTGTTGGTGCATCATCATTGTTTACTAGTCTGTTGGTGCATCATCATTGTTTACTAGTCTGTTGGTGCATCATCATTGTTTACTAGTCTGTAGGTGTATCATCATTGTTTACTAGTCTGTTGGTGCATCATCATTGTTTGGTGCATCATCATTGTTTACTAGTCTGTTGGTGTTGGTGTATCATCATTGTTTACTAGTCTGTTGGTGTATCATCATTGTTTACTAGTCTGTTGGTGTATCATCATTGTTTACTAGTCTGTTGGTGCATCATCATTGTTTACTAGTCTGTTGGTGTTGGTGTATCATCATTGTTTACTAGTCTGTTGGTGCATCATCATTGTTTACTAGTCTGTTGGTGTTGGTGCATCATCATTGTTTACTAGTCTGTTGGTGTATCATCATTGTTTACTAGTCTGTTGGTGTTGGTGTATCATCATTGTTTACTAGTCTGTTGGTGCATCATCATTGTTTACTAGTCTGTTGGTGTTGGTGTATCATCATTGTTTACTAGTCTGTTGGTGTTGGTGCATCATCATTGTTTACTAGTCTGTTGGTGCATCATCATTGTTTACTAGTCTGTTGGTGCATCATCATTGTTTACTAGTCTGTTGGTGCATCATCATTGTTTACTAGTCTGTTGGTGCATCATCATTGTTTACTAGTCTGTTGGGGTATCATCATTGTGTTTATCATCATTGTTTACAGTCTGTTGGTGCATCATTGTTTACATTGTTGTATCATCATTGTTTACTAGTCTGTTGGTGCATCATCATTGTTTACTAGTCTGTTGGTGCATCATCATTGTTTACTAGTCTGTTGGTGTTGGTGTATCATCATTGTTTACTAGCCTGTTGGTGTTGGTGTATCATCATTGTTTACTAGTCTGTTGGTGTATCATCATTGTTTACTAGTCTGTTGGTGTTGGTGCATCATCATTGTTTACTAGTCTGTTGGTGTTGGTGTATCATCATTGTTTACTAGCCTGTTGGTGTTGGTGTATCATCATTGTTTACTAGTCTGTTGGTGTTGGTGTATCATCATTGTTTACTAGTCTGTTGGTGTTGGTGTATCATCATTGTTTACTAGCCTGTTGGTGCATCATCATTGTTTACTAGTCTGTAGGTGTATCATCATTGTTTACTAGTCTGTTGGTGCATCATCATTGTTTACTAGTCTGTTGGTGTTGGTGCATCATCATTGTTTACTAGTCTGTTGGTGCATCATCATTGTTTACTAGTCTGTTGGTGTTGGTGCATCATCATTGTTTACTAGTCTGTTGGTGTATCATCATTGTTTACTAGTCTGTTGGTGCATCATCATTGTTTACTAGTCTGTTGGTGTTGGTGTATCATCATTGTTTACTAGTCTGTTGGTGCATCATCATTGTTTACTAGTCTGTTGGTGTTGGTGCATCATCATTGTTTACTAGTCTGTTGGTGTTGGTGCATCATCATTGTTTACTAGTCTGTTGGTGTTGGTGTATCATCATTGTTTACTAGTCTGTTGGTGCATCATCATTGTTTACTAGTCTGTTGGTGCATCATCATTGTTTACTAGTCTGTTGGTGCATCATCATTGTTTACTAGTCTGTTGGTGTTGGTGCATCATCATTGTTTACTAGTCTGTTGGTGTTGGTGTATCATCATTGTTTACTAGTCTGTTGGTGTTGGTGTATCATCATTGTTTACTAGTCTGTTGGTGTATCATCATTGTTTACTAGTCTGTTGGTGCATCATCATTGTTTACTAGTCTGTTGGTATCATCATTGTTTACTAGTCTGTTGGTGTTGGTGTATCATCATTGTTTACTAGTCTGTTGGTGTTGGTGTATCATCATTGTTTACTAGTCTGTTGGTGCATCATCATTGTTTACTAGTCTGTTGGTGCATCATCATTTGTTTACTAGTCTGTTGGTGCATCATCATTGTTTACTAGTCTGTTGGTGTTGGTGTATCATCATTGTTTACTAGCCTGTTGGTGCATCATCATTGTTTACTAGTCTGTTGGTGTATCATCATTGTTTATCATTGTTTACTAGTCTGTTGGTGTATCATCATTGTTTACTAGTCTGTTGGTGTTGGTGCATCATCATTGTTTACTAGTCTGTTGGTGTTGGTGTATCATCATTGTTTACTAGCCTGTTGGTGTTGGTGTATCATCATTGTTTACTAGTCTGTTGGTGTATCATCATTGTTTACTAGTCTGTTGGTGTATCATCATTGGGTTGGTGCATCATCATTGTTTACTAGTCTGTTGGTGTATCATCATTGTTTACTAGTCTGTTGGTGTTGGTGCATCATCATTGTTTACTAGCCTGTTGGTGTATCATCATTGTTTACTAGCCTGTTGGTGCATCATCATTGTTTACTAGTCTGTTGGTGTATCATCATTGTTTACTAGTCTGTTGGTGCATCATCATTGTTTACTAGTCTGTTGGTGCATCATCATTGTTTACTAGTCTGTTGGTGCATCATCATTGTTTACTAGTCTGTTGGTGTATCATCATTGTTTACTAGCCTGTTGGTGTTGGTGTATCATCATTGTTTACTAGTCTGTTGGTGTATCATCATTGTTTACTAGTCTGTAGGTGTATCATCATTGTTTACTAGTCTGTTGGTGCATCATCATTGTTTACTAGTCTGTTGGTGTTGGTGTATCATCATTGTTTACTAGTCTGTTGGTGCATCATCATTGTTTACTAGTCTGTTGGTGTTGGTGCATCATCATTGTTTACTAGTCTGTTGGTGTATCATCATTGTTTACTAGTCTGTTGGTGTATCATCATTGTTTACTAGTCTGTTGGCGCATCATCATTGTTTACTAGTCTGTTGGTGCATCATCATTGTTTACTAGTCTGTTGGTGCATCATCATTGTTTACTAGTCTGTTGGTGTTGGTGTATCATCATTGTTTACTAGTCTGTTGGTGTTGGTGTATCATCATTGTTTACTAGTCTGTTGGTGTATCATCATTGTTTACTAGTCTGTTGGTGCATCATCATTGTTTACTAGTCTGTTGGTGTATCATCATTGTTTACTAGTCTGTTGGTGTATCATCATTGTTTACTAGTCTGTTGGCGCATCATCATTGTTTACTAGTCTGTTGGTGCATCATCATTGTTTACTAGTCTGTTGGTGCATCATCATTGTTTACTAGTCTGTTGGTGTTGGTGTATCATCATTGTTTACTAGCCTGTTGGTGTTGGTGTATCATCATTGTTTACTAGTCTGTTGGTGTTGGTGTATCATCATTGTTTACTAGTCTGCTGTTGGTGCATCATCATTGTTTACTAGTCTGTAGTGTATCATCATTGTTTACTAGTCTGTGTTGTATGGTGTATCATCATTGTTTACTAGCCTGTTGGTGCATCATCATTTGTTTACTAGTCTGTTGGTGCATCATCATTGTTTACTAGTCTGTTGGTGCATCATCATTGTTTACTAGTCTGTTGGTGCATCATCATTGTTTACTAGTCTGTTGGTGCATCATCATTGTTTACTAGTCTGTTGGTGTATAGTCATTGTTTACTAGTCTGTTGGTGTTGGTGCATCAACATTGTTTACTAGTCTGTTGGTGCATCATCATTGTTTACTAGTCTGTTGGTGCATCATCATTGTTTACTAGTCTGTTGGTGCATCATCATTGTTTACTAGTCTGTTGGTGCATCATCATTGTTTACTAGTCTGTTGGTGTTGGTGCATCATCATTGTTTACTAGTCTGTTGGTGTTGTTGTATCATCATTGTTTACTAGTCTGTTGGTGCATCATCATTGTTTACTAGTCTGTTGGTGCATCATCATTGTTTACTAGTCTGTTGGTGTAGGTGTATCATCATTGTTTACTAGTCTGTAGGTGTATCATCATTGTTTACTAGTCTGTTGGTGCATCATCATTGTTTGGTGCATCAACATTGTTTACTAGTCTGTTGGTGTATCATCATTGTTTACTAGCCTGTTGGTGCATCACCATTGTTACTATGCCGCTGCACCCAACTGGTTGAACTAATCATCGCCTAACGGGTGATGATTTAACAAGCGCGTTCACGAATAAAGCTCTATCTTTGCACCAATGTACCTAACCATAAACATCAGTGCCTTTCTTAAAATCAACACACAAGTCAATTTTTTTACACCTGAATATTTAGTTAATATTGCCTGCTAACATGAATTTATTTTAACTAGAAATTGTGTCACTTCTTCTCTTGCGTTCTGTGCAAGCAGAGTCAGGGTATATGCAGCAGTTTGGGCCGCCTGGCTTGTTGCCAACTGTGTGAAGACCATTTCTTCCTAACAAAGACCGTAATTAATTTGCTAGAATTCTACATAATTCTGACATAACATTGAAGGTTGTGCAATGTAACAGCAATATTTAGTCTTGGGGTTGACACCCGTTCGATAAAATACGGAACGGTTCCGTATTTCACTGAAAGAATAAACGTTTTGTTTTCGAAATGATAGTTTCCGGATTTGACCATATTAATGACTTAAGGCTCGTATTTCTGTGTGTTTATTATATTATAAGTAAGTTTATGATTTGATATTTGATAGAGCAGTCTGACTGAGCGGTGGTAGTCAGCGGCAGGCTCGTTAGCATTCATTCAAACAGCACTTTACTGCGTTTGCCAGCAGCTCTTCGCTGTGATTCAAGCACAGCGCTGTTTATGACTTGAAGCCTATCAACTCCTGAGATTAGGCTGGCATAGTGCCTATAAGAACATCCAATAGTCAAAGGTATATGAAATACAAATGGTATAGAGAGAAATAGTCCTATAATAACTACAACCTAAAACTTCTTACCTGTGAATATTGAAGACTCGTGTTAAAAAGAACCACCAGCTTTCATATGTTCTCATGTTCTGAGTGTGGAACTTAAACGTTGGCTGTTTACATGGCACATATTACACTTTGACTGTCTTCTCCAACACTGTGTTTCTGCATTATTTAAACCAAATTCAACATGGTTCATTATTTATTTGAGACTAAATAGATTTTATTTATGTATTATATTAAGTTAAAATAAGTGTTCATTGTTCAATCAGTATTGTTGTAATTGTCCTTTATTACAAAATATATATAAATATTTTTTAAAAAGTTAAAAATCGGCCGATGTATCGGTATCTAATAATCGGTATCGGCGTTGAAAAATCATAATTGGTCGACCTCTACTCTCACAAACTGTTTACAGCCCATTCAACCATCCAGCGGCTCTAGGGCAGTGGTTCACAAACTGTTTACAGCCCATTCAACCATCCAGCGGCTCTAGGGCAGTGGTTCACAAACTGTTTACAGCCCATTCAACCACCCAGCGGCTCTAGGGCAGTGGTTCACAAACTGTTTACAGCCCATTCAACCATCCAGCGGCTCTAGGGCAGTGGTTCACAAACTGTTTACAGCCCATTCAACCATCCAGCGGCTCTAGGGCAGTGGTTCACAAACTGTTTACAGCCCATTCAACCATCCAACGGCTCTAGGGCAGTGGTTCAACTGGATAATGAATCCAGTTGTCTGCCGTTTCCGGAAAGTACCTGCGTAATTGCGCACCCAACTCACTCAGGTGCTTCGCTATATCACATTTGACATGGTCTGTAAGCTTGACTTCATTTGCACACAAAAAATCATACAACGATGGAAAGACCTGTGTGTTGTCCTTGTTAATGCAGACAGAGAAGAGCTCCAACTTCTTAATCATATCATTGCATACTGCAGAAAATACACGAGAGTTCAGGGGCCTTGCTTTAACAAAGTTACCCATTTTCACTGTAGTGTCCAGAACGTCTTTCAAGCTGTCAGGCATTCCCTTGGCAGCAAGAGCCTCTGGGTGGATGCTGCAGTGGACCCAAGTGTTGTCGGGAGCAACTGCTTGCACGCGCGTTACCACTCCACTATGTCTCCCTGTCATGGCTTTTGCGCCATCAGTACAGATACCAACATGAGAAGCAGCTACGTTTGGCTACATACGGACCGTTAGTGGAATTCCCACGAGAGAGTAACGGTTTATGTGATTGGATGTTAATTATATTTTTGGCAGTGAAACGAAGCTACTCAGGCGAGGGGAGGAAAAACACCTCACCCAAATGTATTTTAATATTATATATATAATATATTATCCCCATTGGAAGATATAAATGGACTGTTTGAAAATGGGAAGAAATTGCATATCCCAGTTTGGGAATACCTGCACTACAGTAAGGTCCCTGTATAAAGAGCTGTAATGTACAGGGCAAATAAAGGCAAGGGAAGGGAAGCAACATTTGTTAGTGTAATATGGTTCATTTTGGTTGAACTGACTTTAAAATATAGGTTAATGCACCCAGGATTGCATGTGTATAGTCTCAAACTCTATAACATTCCACCGAATGCTTTCCTCACCTCCTAAGTATAGGCCTACTGTCTCTTTTATAAGAAGGTAGGTTTACTTTGGTGTGAGGTGAGACCGCGAGTCGGCACCAATCATCTGATACCTGGGGAAGGATAAGAACAGCTTACAGTCCAGATGATATGAGTGCTTTGGAAGTCACTTTGTTTGCTAAATGGCATACGTTATTTGTATTCATGGTTTCATTGGCTCTTGTCTGTCTGTATTAACTCCAGGCCTCTGGGAAAGGGTTTGTGCTGATCCAGACTAAGGAAGTGTCCATGCGCCCCGAGGACGTCAGCAGAGTGTTCCAGAACGACGCAGAGGGACTTGTAGAGTGGATCACCAACGGTAAGGAACACAAAGACTGTCCCAAATAGCACCCTATTCCCTATATAGTGCACTACTTTATACTACAGCCCTATTCCCTATATAGTACACTACTTTATACTACAGCCCTATTCCCTATATAGTGCACTACTTTATACTACAGCCCTATTCCCTATATAGTACACTACTTTATACTACAGCCCTATTCCCTATATAGTGCACTACTTTATACTACAGCCCTATTCCCTATATAGTGCACTACTTTATACTACAGCCTTATTCCCTATATAGTGCACTACTTTATACTACAGCCCTATTCCCTATATAGTGCACTACTTTATACTACAGCCCTATTCCCTATATAGTACACTACTTTATACTACAGCCCTATTCCCTATATAGTACACTACTTTATACTACAGCCCTATTCCCTATATAGTGCACTACTTTATACTACAGCCCTATTCCCTATATAGTGCACTACTTTATACTACAGCCTTATTCCCTATATAGTGCACTACTTTATACTACAGCCTTATTCCCTATATAGTACACTACTTTATACTACAGCCCTATTCCCTATATAGTGCACTACTTTATACTACAGCCTTATTCCCTATATAGTGCACTACTTTATACTACAGCCTTATTCCCTATATAGTACACTACTTTATACTACAGCCCTATTCCCTATATAGTGCACTACTTTATACTACAGCCCTATTCCCTATATAGTGCACTACTTTATACTACAGCCCTATTCCCTATATAGTGCACTACTTTATACTACAGCCCTATTCCCTATATATAGTGCACTACTTTATACTACAGCCCTATTCCCTATATAGTGCACTACTTTATACTACAGCCCTATTCCCTATATAGTGCACTACTTTATACTACAGCCCTATTCCCTATATAGTGCACTACTTTATACTACAGCCTTATTCCCTATATAGTGCACTACTTTATACTACAGCCCTATTCCTATATAGTGCACTACTTTATACTACAGCCCTATTCCCTATATAGTGCACTACTTTATACTACAGCCCTATTCCCTATATAGTGCACTACTTTATACTACAGCCTTATTCCCTATATAGTGCACTACTTTATACTACAGCCCTATTCCCTATATAGTGCACTACTTTATACTACAGCCCTATTCCCTATATAGTGCACTACTTTATACTACAGCCTTATTCCCTATATAGTGCACTACTTTATACTACAGCCCTATTCCCTATATAGTGCACTACTTTATACTACAGCCCTATTCCCTATATAGTACACTACTTTATACTACAGCCCTATTCCCTATATAGTACACTACTTTATACTACAGCCCTATTCCCTATATAGTGCACTACTTTATACTACAGCCCTATTCCCTATATAGTGCACTACTTTATACTACAGCCTTATTCCCTATATAGTGCACTACTTTATACTACAGCCTTATTCCCTATATAGTGCACTACTTTATACTACAGCCTTATTCCCTATATAGTACACTACTTTATACTACAGCCCTATTCCCTATATAGTGCACTACTTTATACTACAGCCCTATTCCCTATATAGTACACTACTTTATACTACAGCCCTATTCCCTATATAGTGCACTACTTTATACTACAGCCTTATTCCCTATATAGTGCACTACTTTTATACTACAGCCTTATTCCCTATATAGTGCACTACTTTATACTACAGCCCTATTCCCTATATAGTGCACTACTTTATACTACAGCCCTATTCCCTATATAGTGCACTACTTTATACTACAGCCCTATTCCCTATATAGTGCACTACTTTATACTACAGCCTTATTCCCTATATAGTGCACTACTTTATACTACAGCCTTATTCCCTATATAGTGCACTACTTTATACTACAGCCCTATTCCCTATATAGTGCACTACTTTATACTACAGCCCTATTCCCTATATAGTGCACTACTTTATACTACAGCCCTATTCCTATATAGTGCACTACTTTATACTACAGCCTTATTCCTATATAGTGCACTACTTTATACTACAGCCCTATTCCCTATATAGTGCACTACTTTATACTACAGCCCTATTCCCTATATAGTGCACTACTTTATACTACAGCCTTATTCCCTATATAGTGCACTACTTTATACTACAGCCCTATTCCCTATATAGTACACTACTTTATACTACAGCCCTATTCCCTATATAGTGCACTACTTTATACTACAGCCCTATTCCCTATATAGTGCACTACTTTATACTACAGCCCTATTCCTATATAGTGCACTACTTTATACTACAGCCTTATTCCCTATATAGTGCACTACTTTATACTACAGCCTTATTCCCTATATAGTGCACTACTTTATACTACAGCCCTTATTCCCTATATAGTGCACTACTTTATACTACAGCCCTATTCCCTATATAGTGCACTACTTTATACTACAGCCCTATTCCTATATAGTGCACTACTTTATACTACAGCCCTATTCCCTATATAGTGCACTACTTTATACTACAGCCCTATTCCCTATATAGTACACTACTTTATACTACAGCCCTATTCCTATATAGTGCACTACTTTATACTACAGCCCTATTCCCTATATAGTGCACTACTTTATACTACAGCCTTATTCCCTATATAGTGCACTACTTTATACTACAGCCCTATTCCCTATATAGTGCACTACTTTATACTACAGCCCTATTCCCTATATAGTACACTACTTTATACTACAGCCCTATTCCCTATATAGTGCACTACTTTATACTACAGCCCTATTCCTATATAGTGCACTACTTTATACTACAGCCCTATTCCCTATATAGTGCACTACTTTATACTACAGCCTTATTCCCTATATAGTGCACTACTTTATACTACAGCCCTATTCCCTATATAGTGCACTACTTTATACTACAGCCCTATTTCCCTATATAGTGCACTACTTTATACTACAGCCTTATTCCCTATATAGTGCACTACTTTATACTACAGCCCTATTCCCTATATAGTGCACTAC
The DNA here is from genome assembly GCA_030435695.1 of Brachymystax lenok tsinlingensis. NCBI lineage: Eukaryota > Metazoa > Chordata > Actinopteri > Salmoniformes > Salmonidae > Brachymystax > Brachymystax lenok. The sequence goes on from CM059793.1 coordinate 959,154, forward strand.
TTTATACTACAGCCTTATTCCTATATAGTGCACTACTTTATACTACAGCCCTATTCCCTATATAGTGCACTACTTTATACTACAGCCCTATTCCTATATAGTGCACTACTTTATACTACAGCCCTATTCCCTATATAGTACACTACTTTTATACTACAGCCCTATTCCCTATATAGTGCACTACTTTATACTACAGCCCTATTCCCTATATAGTGCACTACTTTATACTACAGCCTTATTCCCTATATAGTGCACTACTTTATACTACAGCCCTATTCCCTATATAGTGCACTACTTTATACTACAGCCCTATTCCTATATAGTACACTACTTTATACTACAGCCCTATTCCCTATATAGTGCACTACTTTATACTACAGCCCTATTCCCTATATAGTGCACTACTTTATACTACAGCCCTATTCCCTATATAGTGCACTACTTTATACTACAGCCCTATTCCCTATATAGTGCACTACTTTATACTACAGCCTTATTCCCTATATAGTGCACTACTTTATACTACAGCCCTATTCCCTATATAGTGCACTACTTTATACTACAGCCCTATTCCTATATAGTACACTACTTTATACTACAGCCCTATTCCCTATATAGTGCACTACTTTATACTACAGCCCTATTCCCTATATAGTACACTACTTTATACTACAGCCTTATTCCTATATAGTGCACTACTTTATACTACAGCCCTATTCCCTATATAGTGCACTACTTTATACTACAGCCCTATTCCCTATATAGTGCACTACTTTATACTACAGCCCTATTCCCTATATAGTGCACTACTTTATACTACAGCCCTATTCCCTATATAGTACACTACTTTATACTACAGCCTTATTCCCTATATAGTGCACTACTTTATACTACAGCCCTATTCCCTATATATAGTACACTACTTTATACTACAGCCTTATTCCTATATAGTGCACTACTTTATACTACAGCCCTATTCCTATATAGTACACTACTTTATACTACAGCCCTATTCCCTATATAGTGCACTACTTTATACTACAGCCCTATTCCCTATATAGTGCACTACTTTATACTACAGCCCTATTCCCTATATAGTACACTACTTTATACTACAGCCCTATTCCTATATAGTACACTACTTTATACTACAGCCCTATTCCTATATAGTACACTACTTTATACTACAGCCCTATTCCCTATATAGTGCACTACTTTATACTACAGCCCTATTCCCTATATAGTGCACTACTTTATACTACAGCCCTATTCCCTATATAGTGCACTACTTTATACTACAGCCCTATTCCCTATATAGTACACTACTTTATACTACAGCCCTATTCCCTATATAGTGCACTACTTTATACTACAGCCCTATTCCCTATATAGTGCACTACTTTATACTACAGCCCTATTCCCTATATAGTACACTACTTTATACTACAGCCCTATTCCCTATATAGTACACTACTTTATACTACAGCCCTATTCCCTATATAGTACACTACTTTATACTACAGCCTTATTCCCTATATAGTGCACTACTTTATACTACAGCCCTATTCCCTATATAGTACACTACTTTATACTACAGCCCTATTCCCTATATAGTGCACTACTTTATACTACAGCCCTATTCCCTATATATAGTGCACTACTTTATACTACAGCCCTATTCCTATATAGTACACTACTTTATACTACAGCCCTATTCCTATATAGTACACTACTTTATACTACAGCCCTATTCCCTATATAGTACACTACTTTATACTACAGCCCTATTCCCTATATAGTGCACTACTTTATACTACAGCCCTATTCCTATATAGTACACTACTTATACTACAGCCTTATTCCCTATATAGTTGCACTACTTTATACTACAGCCCTATTCCCTATATAGTACACTACTTTATACTACAGCCCTATTCCCTATATAGTGCACTACTTTTATACTACAGCCCTATTCCTATATAGTGCACTACTTTATACTACAGCCCTATTCCCTATATAGTACACTACTTTATACTACAGCCCTATTCCCTATATAGTACACTACTTTATACTACAGCCCTATTCCCTATATAGTACACTACTTTATACTACAGCCTTATTCCCTATATAGTGCACTACTTTATACTACAGCCCTATTCCCTATATAGTGCACTACTTTATACTACAGCCCTATTCCCTATATAGTGCACTACTTTATACTACAGCCCTATTCCCTATATAGTGCACTACTTTATACTACAGCCCTATTCCTATATAGTGCACTACTTTATACTACAGCCCTATTCCTATATAGTACACTACTTTATACTACAGCCCTATTCCCTATATAGTGCACTACTTTATACTACAGCCCTATTCCTATATAGTACACTACTTTATACTACAGCCCTATTCCCTATATAGTACACTACTTTATACTACAGCCCTATTCCCTATATAGTACACTACTTTATACTACAGCCCTATTCCCTATATAGTACACTACTTTATACTACAGCCCTATTCCCATATATAGTGCACTACTTTATACTACAGCCCTATTCCCTATATAGTGCACTACTTTATACTACAGCCTCTATTCCTATATAGTACACTACTTTATACTACAGTCCCTATTCCCTATATAGTACACTACTTTATACTACAGCCCTATTCCCTATATAGTGCACTACTTTATACTACAGCCCCTATTCCTATATAGTACACTACTTTATACTACAGCCCTATTCCCTATATAGTGCACTACTTTATACTACAGACCCTATTCCTATATAGTGCACTACTTTATACTACAGCCCTATTCCCTATATAGTGCACTACTTTATACTACAGCCCTATTCCCTATATAGTGCACTACTTTATACTACAGCCCTATTCCCTATATAGTACACTACTTTATACTACAGCCCTATTCCCTATATAGTACTACTACTTTATACTACAGCCCTATTCCCTATATAGTACACTGCACTTTATACTACAGCCCTATTCCCTATATAGTGCACTACTTTATACTACAGCCCTATTCCTATATAGTGCACTACTTTATACTACAGCCCTATTCCCTATATAGTGCACTACTTTATACTACAGCCCTATTCCTATATAGTGCACTACTTTTATACTACAGCCCTATTCCCTATATAGTGCACTACTTTATACTACAGCCCTATTCCCTATATAGTGCACTACTTTTATACTACAGCCCTATTCCCTATATAGTGCACTACTTTATACTACAGCCCTATTCCTATATAGTACACTACTTTATACTACAGCCCTATTCCTATATAGTACACTACTTTATACTACAGCCCTGATTCCTATATAGTGCACTACTTTATACTACAGCCCTATTCCCTATATAGTACACTACTTTATACTACAGCCCTATTCCCTATATAGTGCACTACTTTATACTACAGCCTATTCCCTATATAGTGCACTACTTTATACTACAGCCCTATTCCCTATATAGTGCACTACTTTATACTACAGCCCTATTCCCTATATAGTACACTACTTTATACTACAGCCCTATTCCCTATATAGTACACTACTTTATACTACAGCCCTATTCCCTATATAGTACACTACTTTATACTACAGCCCTTATTCCCTATATAGTGCACTACTTTATACTACAGCCCTATTCCTATATAGTGCACTACTTTATACTACAGCCCTATTCCCTATATAGTACACTACTTTATACTACAGCCCTATTCCCTATATAGTGCACTACTTTATACTACAGCCCTATTCCTATATAGTACACTACTTTATACTACAGCCCTATTCCTATATAGTACACTCACTTTATACTACAGCCCTATTCCCTATATAGTACACTACTTTATACTACAGCCTTATTCCCTATATAGTGCACTACTTTATACTACAGCCCTATTCCCCTATATAGTGCACTACTTTATACTACAGCCTTATTCCCTATATAGTGCACTACTTTATACTACAGCCCTATTCCCTATATAGTGCACTACTTTATACTACAGCCCTATTCCCTATATAGTGCACTACTTTATACTACAGCCTCTATTCCCTATATAGTGCACTACTTTATACTACAGCCCTATTCCTATATAGTACACTACTTTATACTACAGCCCTATTCCTATATAGTGCACTACTTTATACTACAGCCCTATTCCTATATAGTACACTAGCTTTATACTACAGCCTTATTCCCTATATAGTGCACTACTTTATACTACAGCCCTATTCCCTATATAGTACACTACTTTATACTACAGCCCTATTCCTATATAGTGCACTACTTTATACTACAGCCCTATTCCCTATATAGTGCACTACTTTATACTACAGCCCTATTCCCTATATAGTGCACTCACTTTATACTACAGCCCTATTCCCTATATAGTGCACTACTTTATACTACAGCCCTATTCCCTATATAGTGCACTACTTTATACTACAGCCCTATTCCTATATAGTGCACTACTTTATACTACAGCCCTATTCCCTATATAGTGCACTACTTTATACTACAGCCCTATTCCCTATATAGTGCACTACTTTATACTACAGCCCTATTCCCTATATAGTGCACTACTTTATACTACAGCCCTATTCCCTATATAGTACACTACTTTATACTACAGCCCTATTCCTATATAGTACACTACTTTATACTACAGCCCTATTCCTATATAGTGCACTACTTTATACTACAGCCCTATTCCCTATATAGTGCACTACTACTTTTATGTATTTCTTCCTATATAGTGCTGTATATACTACAGCCCTATTCCCTATATAGTGCACTTACTTTATACTACAGCCCTATTCCCTATATAGTGCACTACTTTATACTACAGCCCTATTCCCTATATAGTGCACTACTTTATACTACAAGTCTGGCCCTATTCTATATAGTGCACTACTTTATACTACAGCCCTATTTCCCTAAGTATAGTGCACTCACTTCTTATACTACAGCCCTATTCTCTATATAGTACACTGTACTTTATACTACAGCCCTATTC
>CM059793.1:964301-1076908 GCA_030435695.1 Brachymystax lenok tsinlingensis
ATGACTGCTAATTCATTAATCAATGCTATCCTATTTGTTATTCTGAAGAGTTTCAGATCACTGATGTCTATTTTAGAGCAGTAATATTAAAATAGCCTGGATATGATCGGCAGTTCTGCTGCACCCCTGTGGACCACTTCAAACATGAGATGAAAGGCGTCCCAATTTAGCTCAACTAAATATACAGTACTTCACATGATTTTCAGTTTGTAAAGGACTGTACAAGACTGATCTGTACTGTCTGTCTTTCAGGAGTACTGCCAGGTGGTCCTAATCTCTTGTCTCTCTGTCTCTGTCTGTCTGCCTGTCTGTCTGTAACCAGTCACATCCCAGTCCTCCTCCTTCCTACTGGCCTCCACTATAACCAGTCACATCCCAGGCCTCCTCCTTCCTACTGGCCTCCACTATAACCAGTCACATCCCAGTCCTCCTCCTTCCTACTGGCCTCCACTATAACCAGTCACAGCCCAGTCCTCCTCCTTCCTACTGGCCTCCACTATAACCAGTCACATCCCAGGCCTCCTCCTTCCTACTGGCCTCCACTATAACCAGTCACAGCCCAGGCCTCCTCCTTCCTACTGGCCTCCACTATAACCAGTCACAGCCCAGGCCTCCTCCTTCCTACTGGCCTCCACTATAACCAGTTCTCATTTACAACTGCGACCTGGCCAAGATAAAGCAAAGCAGTTCGACACATACAACAACACAGAGTTACACATGGAGTAAAACAAACATACAGTCAATAATACAGTAGAAAAACAAATCTATATACAGTGTGTGCAAATGAGGTAAGATAAGGAAGGTAAGGCAATAAATAGGCCATGGTGGCAAAGTAATTACAATATAGCATTCAAACACTGGAATGGTAGATGTGCAGTAGATTAATGTGCAATGTAGAAAAACTGGGGTGCAAAGGAGCAAGATAAATAAATGACTACGGTAGGGGATGAGGTAGTTGGTTGGGCTATATACAGGTGAACCTCTCTGACAGCTGATGCTTAAAGCTGGTGAGGGAGATAAGTGTCTCCAGTTTCAGAGATAAAGCCCTTTTTACATCAGCAGATTTTGCAGCAGCTAAACTTTCCCCAGCCTAATTGTTACCAAGTATCATAACGGATATTCACTGAAAACAAAAATCTGACATGGATTGATTTATCAAGACGAATCCCCCACGCTTGTCTCAAAGCAGCTCTATGGCGCTTGGCCAATCACAAAGGTGCTGAAATGATCGTCTAGGTGACCACACACTACTATTACTTTAAATGAGTATAACCGTTGGATATGACTTTGAGAGTTTCAGTTTAAGCAAGAATTTGAGACATGCCTCCAATTGCATTAGCCTACTTTATTCCAATAGGTTCATCATTCAGTTGATCATAGCTAAGGTGAGTTTTCCTCTCTGCGCTTTTTCTAGGACCAATGGCTGTTTCCTCGTCTCCTCAATCCGCTGCTGCTGGGACCAATGGCTGTTTCCTCGTCTCCTCAATCCGCTGCTGCTGGGACCAATGGCTGTTCCTCGTCTCCTCAATCCGCTGCTGCTGGGACCAATGGCTGTTTCGCCGTCTCCTCAATCCGCTGCTGCTGGGACCAATGGCTGTTTCCTCGTCTCCTCAATCCGCTGCTGCTGGGACCAATGGCTGTTTCTCGTCTCCTCAATCCGCTGCTGCTGGGACCAATGGCTGTTTCCTCGTCTCCTCAATCCGCTGCTGCTGGGACCAATGGCTGTTTCCTCGTCTCCTCAATCGCTGCTGCTGGGACCAATGGCTGTTTCCTCGTCTCCTCAATCCGCTGCTGCTGGGACCAATGGCTGTTTCGCCTCCTCAATCCGCTGCTGCTGGGACCAATGGCTGTTTCCTCGTCTCCTCAATCCGCTGCTGCTGGGACCAATGGCTGTTTCCTCGTCTCCTCAATCCGCTGCTGCTGGGACCAATGGCTGTTTCCTCGTCTCCTCAATCCGCTGCTGCTGGGACCAATGGCTGTTTCCTCGTCTCCTCAATCCGCTGCTGCTCGCCACCGCCACGTTGTTCTGTCTTTTTTCAGTTTCAGGGTCATTTAATGTCGGACCAGGGCTCGTCCTTCAGCTCACTGGGCTTGTTTTTGACCGAGATCTAATTTAAATTTCTGATGAGAAATCTAAACTGCATTCGGGTCTTGTGTGCAGTCCAGCAGTGGCATGTGCTCTGAATTTATGGCAACTTTGTGTGGAGTACATTCGCTAGGCTAAAGGCTTCCATGAAACAGCCTATTTGGATAACATGCTGTTACATTTTCTGCCAATCTGCTGCTGCGCTTGTTGTGTATTTGGTGGAACTGCATTGGGAGGAAACGTGAAGTGTTCCCGGGACTGTCCCATGATCCCAGATACCGGTGTTAATCCCCCATATCAACTAGACCAGGTCCATATCAACTAGACCAGGTCCATATCAACTAGACCAGGTCCATATCAACTAGACCAGGTCCATATCAACTAGACCAAGTCCATATCAACTAGACCAAGTCCATATCAACTAGACCAGGTCCATATCAACTAGACCAAGTCCATATCAACTAGACCAGGTCCATATCAACTAGACCAGGTCCATATCAACTAGACCAAGTCCATATCAACTAGACCAGGTCCATATCAACTAGACCAGGAGTCCCATATCAACTAGACCAGAGTCCATATCAACTATACCAGGTCCATATCAGCTAGACCAGGTCCATATCCAACTAGACCAGGTCCATATCAACTAGACCAAGTCCATATCAGCTAGACCAGAGTCCATATCAACTAGACCAGGTCCATATCAACTAGACCAGGTCCATATCAACTAGACCAGGTCCATATCAACTAGACCAGGTCCATATCAACTAGACCAAGTCCATATCAACTAGACCAGGTCCATATCAACTAGACCAAGTCCATATCAACTAGACCAGGTCCATATGAACTAGACCAGGTCCATATGAACTAGACCAGGTCCATATCAACTAGACCAAGTCCATATCAACTAGACCAAGTCCATATCAACTAGACCAAGTCCATATCAACTAGACCAGGTCCATATCAACTCGACCAGGTCCATATCAACTCGACCAGGTCCATATCAACTAGACCAGGTCCATATCAACTAGACCAGGTCCATATGAACCAGACCAAGTCCATGTCAACTAGACCAAGTCCATGTCAACTAGACCAAGTCCATGTCAACTGTAGCAAGTCAATTCTAAACTGATTTCTGCAATGTTACGAAGATGGAATAAAGTTGGCCTTGAAATATCCAGACTAACGCTGAGGTCCTTCAAGTTTTATTTGAGACGGCTGTACAACCATTATTTTCTTGGGACCTAGAACTAGCATCTCTGTTTTGTCCGAGTTTAAAAGTAAAACATTTGCCGCCATCCACTTCCTTATGTCTGAATCACAGGCTTCCAGGTAGGGCAATTTTGCGGCTTCCCCATGTTTCATCAAAATGTACAGCTGTGTGTCGACCGCATAGCAGTGAATGATGTCATTGTGTTTCTGAATGACATCACCAAGAGGTAAAATATATAGTGAAAACATCAGTGGTCCTAAAACAGAACACACCTGGGGTGTAGGGAGACGTTTATTATGTTCAACATACAGTGCATTTGGAAAGTGTTCAGACCCCTTGACTTTTTCCACATTTTGTTGTTACAGCATTATTCTAAAATGAATTACATAGTTTTTTTCCTGATCAATCTACACACAATACCCCATAAAGACAAAGCAAAAACAGGTTTTGTGTACAAAACCTTGTGACATGGAGCTGTGCACACTCACCAGACTTCACCCATTGAGCATGTTTGGGATGCTCTGGATCGACGTGTACGACAGCGTGTTCCAGTTCCCGTCAATATCCAGAAACTTCACACAGCCGTTGAAGAGGAGTGGGAACAACATTCCACAGGACACAATCAACAGCCTGATCAACTCTATGTGAATGAGACGTGTCGCGCTGCATGAGGTAAATGGTGTCACCAGATACTGACTGGTTCTGATCCCTACATTTCTATGTTTAAAGGGATCTGTGACCAACAGATCTGTATTCCCAGTCATGTGAAATCCATAGATTAGGGCCTAATGAATGTAATTCAATTGACTGATTTCCTTATATGAACTTTAATTCAGTAAAATCTTAGAAATTGTTGCATGTTGTGTTTATATTTTTGTTCCGTGTATCTTTTTGCTTTCTCATAAGTCGTTTGGGTCTAATTGTATTGCTGTCTTGGGGCTCTGTGGGGTGTGTTTGTGAACAGAGCCCCAGAACCAGCTTGCTGAGGGGACTCTTCTCCAGGTTCATCTCTCTGTAGGTGATGGCTCTGTGGGGTGTGTTTGTGAACAGAGCCCCAGGACCAGCTTGCTGAGGGACTCTTCTCCAGGTTCATCTCTCTGTAGGTGAGGGCTTTGTTATGGAAGGTTTGGGAATCACTTCCTTTTAGGTGGTTGTAGAATTGAACAGCTCTTTTTCTGGATTTTATAATTAGCGAGTATCAGAATTCTTGTTGCAGAATTGTTGCAGAATTCTTCAATTTGGTGTTTTGTCCCATTTTGGGAGTTCTTGGTCGGTGAGCTGAACCCCAGACCTCACAGCCACGAAGGGACATGGGTTCTGTAACTGATTCAAGTGTCTTTAGCCAGATCCTAATTGGGATGTCAAATTGTTATGTTCCTTTTGATGGTGTAGGAGGCCGTCCTTGCCTTGTATCTCAAATAGTAGGCAGAGGTAGGTATACCTCACCCGTTTATAGCCTACTGCCAGGCCTCTGACCGCAATGGCTTTACACAGCCTGTCACCTAGTTCCTTTATTCTCAGAGATAAAAGGTTTTAACAAGGTCATGGAAATATTGGGCCCATCTGCAGAGGGAACATTTAGGCCTACTCTAAATGATTGAGGAAGCTTTATTTTTTAAGAGCTGTGAGAAAGCACTCGAAGCAAAGAATATTTTGATTTTTTGTATTCCACCTCCCTAGTTCCCCTTTTCCAAGGCTAAACGTAGTGGGTTGACTTTCCTGCAGAGCCCGAGTCTGAAAATAATGTACAGGTGAAAGTAATCTGTGGGAAGCTGCAGTTTGCCTGTGGCAGGGCTAGGTGGAACCATCTTCGTATGGCTTACATCTACCTAGTTCTTTCTGATCTGAGCTGAGGGTAAGTGTCTGAGGTGGAATTGGGGAGCTTCTATTTCTCAACACTTGGGTGCTTGTCTGCATCACAAATGGTTCCCTATTCTGCACTACTACCAGGCCCTGGTCAAATGGAGTGCCCTATATAAACAAGGAATATGTTACCATGTGGGAAGTGTCATTTCAGTGGTGCTGTTACTGCTGCCTCAGCCAGGGTGTATTGACCAGCAGCGTGAAAGCAGCTGATTCAAACCTAACTGACTTGCGTTAGTCACCAGTTTTATCCCCAAACAGCAACCTTGCCCGGTTCCAGTAAGAAAAATCATTGCGCATGCAAATAGTCTCACTCAAACTGAGATTTACGAGATTCATTTATCATGGAGACTGCGTCCAAACGGCATCCAATCCCCACAGGGCTTTGGTCAATTTAGTGCACTATATAGGGAATGGGGCTCTGGTCTAAAGTAGTGCACTATATAGGGCTCTGGTCTAAAGTAGTGCACTATATAGGGAATAGGGCTCTGGTCTAAAGTAGTCCACTATATAGGGAATAGGACTCTGGTCTATAGTAGTGCACTATATAGGGAATAGGGCTCTGGTCTAAAGTAGTGCACTATATAGGGCTCTGGTCTAAAGTAGTGCACTATATAGGGAATAGGGCTCTGGTCTAAAGTAGTGCACTATATAGGGAATAGGGCTCTGGTCTAAAGTAGTGCACTATATAGGGAATGGGGCTCTGGTCTAAAGTAGTGCACTATATAGGGCTCTGGTCTAAAGTAGTGCACTATATAGGGAATGGGGCTCTGGTCTAAAGTAGTGCACTATATAGGGCTCTGGTCTAAAGTAGTGCACTATATAGGGAATAGGGCTCTGGTCTAAAGTAGTCCACTATATAGGGAATAGGGCTCTGGTCTATAGTAGTGCACTATATAGGGAATAGGGCTCTGGTCTAAAGTAGTGCACTATATAGGGCTCTGGTCTAAAGTAGTGCACTATATAGGGAATAGGGCTCTGGTCTAAAGTAGTGCACTATATAGGGAATAGGGCTCTGGTCTAAAGTAGTGCACTATATAGGGAATAGGGCTCTGGTCTAAAGTAGTGCACTATATAGGGAATAGGGCTCTGGTCTAAAGTAGTGCACTATATAGGGAATAGGGCCCTGGTCTAAAGTAGTCCACTATATAGGGAATAGGGCTCTGGTCTAAAGTAGTGCACTATATAGGGAATAGGGCTCTGGTCTATAGTAGTGCACTATATAGGGAATAGGGCTCTGGTCTAAAGTAGTCCACTATATAGGGAATAGGGCTCTGGTCTAAAGTAGTGCACTATATAGGGAATAGGGCTCTGGTCTAAAATAGTGCACTATATAGGGAATAGGGCTCTGGTCTATAGTAGTGCACTATATAGGGAATAGGGTTCTGGCCTAAAATAGTGCACTATATAGGGAATAGGGTTCTGGCCTAAAATAGTGCACTATATAGGGAATAGGGTTCTGGCCTAAAATAGTGCACTATATAGGGAATTGGGCTCTGGTCAACAGTAGTCCACTGTATAGGGATTGGGGTGCCATTGGGACGTAGTCATTGATTGCCTACAGTGAAAACAAAGAACTACTTTCTGGTGGCCAACCATACAACAGGGGTAGGCAACTAGATTCACCCAGTGTGTATAGACAGTATGGACAGTATATAATGGTGTATATATAGACAGTATGGACAGTATATAATGGTGTGTGTATAGACAGTATATAATGGTGTATATATAGACAGTATGGACAGTATATAATGGTGTGTGTATAGACGGTATGGACAGTATATAATGGTGTGTATATAGACAGTGTATAATGGTGTGTATAGACGGTATGGACAGTATATAATGGTGTGTATAGACATATATAATGCTGTGTATAGACAGTGTATACTCGTGTGTGTATATATAGTATGGACAGTATGTACTGGTGTGTGTATAGACAGTATTAACAGTATATAATGGTGTGTATAGCCAGTGTAAATATTGGTGTGTATGGCCAGTATATCATGGTGTGTATGGACAGTATATCATGGTGTGTATGGACAGTATATCATGTGTGTATAGACAGTATTTAATGATGTGTATGGACAGTATATCATGGTGTGTATAGACAGTATGGACAGTATATAATGGTATCTATAGCTAGTGTATATAATGGTGTGTATAGACAGTGTATATAATGTGTGTATAGACAGTATATCATGGTGTGTATAGACAATACATAATGGTGTGTATAGACAGTATATCATGGTATCTATAGCCAGTGTATATAATGTGTGTATGGACAGTATATCAGGGTGTGTATGGACAGTATATCATGGTATCTATAGCTAGTGTATATAATGGTGTGTATAGACAGTGTATATAATGTGTGTATAGACAGTATATCATGGTGTGTATAGACAATACATAATGGTGTGTATAGACAGTATATCATGGTATCTATAGCCAGTGTATATAATGTGTGTATAGACAGTATATCATGGTGTGTATGGGCAGGATATCATGGTGTGTATGGACAGTATATCATGGTATCTATAGCCAGTGTATATAATGTGTGTATAGACAGTATATCATGGTGTGTATGGACAGTATTTCATGGTGTGTATGGACAGTATATCATGGTGTGTGTGGGCAGTATATCATGGTGTGTATAGACAGTATTTCATGGTGTATATATAATGTGTGTATGGACAGTATATCATGGTGTGTATGGACAGTATATCATGGTGTGTATGGACAGTATATCAGGGTGTGTATGGACAGTATATCATGGTATCTATAGCTAGTGTATATAATGGTGAGTATAGACAGTGTATATAATGTGTGTATAGACAGTATATCATGGTGTGTATGGACAGTATATCATGGTGTGTATGGACAGTATATCATGGTGTGTATGGACAGTATATCATGGTGTGTATAGACAGTATATCATGGTGTGTATGGACAGTATATCATGGTGTGTATAGACAGTATATCATGGTGTGTATAGACAGTATATCATGGTGTGTATGGACAGTATATCATGGTGTGTATGGACAGTATATCATGGTGTGTGTATAGACAGTATATCATGGTGTGTATAGACAGTATATCATGGTGTGTATGGACAGTATATCATGGTGTGTATGGACAGTATATCATGGTGTGTATAGACAGTATATCATGGTGTGTATAGACAGTATATCATGGTGTGTATAGACAGTATATCATGGTGTGTATGGACAGTATATCATGGTATCTATAGCTAGTGTATATAATGGTGTGTATAGACAGTATATCATGGTGTGTATAGACAGTATATCATGGTGTGTATGGACAGTATATCATGGTATCTATAGCTAGTGTATATAATGGTGTGTATAGACAGTATATCATGGTGTGTATAGACAGTATATAATGGTGTGTATGGACAGTATATCATGGTGTGTATGGACAGTATATCATGGTGTGTATGGACAGTATATCATGGTGTGTATGGACAGTATATCATGGTGTGTATGGACAGTATATCATGGTATCTATAGCTAGTGTATATAATGGTGTGTATAGACAGTATATCATGGTGTGTATGGACAGTATATCATGGTGTGTATAGACAGTATATCATGGTGTGTATGGACAGTATATCATGGTGTGTATGGACAGTATATCATGGTGTGTATAGACAGTATATCATGGTGTGTATAGACAGTATATCATGGTGTGTATGGGAAGGATATCATGGTGTGTATAGCCAGTATATATAATGGTGTGTATGGACAGTATATCATGTGTGTATGGACAGTATTTCATGGTGTGTATGGACAGTATATCATGGTGTGTGTGGGCAGTATATCATGGTGTGTATAGACAGTATATCATGGCGTGTATAGACAGTACATCATGGTGGGTGTGTATAGACAGGATATCATGGTGGGTGTGTATAGACAGTAAATAATGGTGTGTTCCTGTTTTAAGTTTCTGCCTATAGGTGTGGAGAGGTAAATTGAAGGGGGTGTGATCTGATTTGCTGAAGGGAGGGCGGGCGGGGATGGCCTTGTAGCCATCCCGGAAGAGAGCATCGTAATGATCCAGGGTACGTAATGTAGCACATGAGATTTTATTAAAGTCCCCAGCTACAAATCAAATACATTTGTATTTGTCACTTGCGCTAAATACGACAGGTGTAGACCTTACAGAGAAATGCTGAATACAACAGGTGTAGACCTTACAGTGAAATGCTGAATACAACAGGTGTAGACCTTAGTGAAATGCTGAATACAACAGGTGTAGACCTCACAGTGAAATGCTGAATACAACAGGTGTAGACCTCACAGTGAAATGCTGAATACAACAGGTGTAGACCTCACAGTGAAATGCTGAATACAACAGGTGTAGACCTTACAGTGAAATGCTGAATACAACAGGTGTGGACCTCACAGTGAAATGCTGAATACAACAGGTGTAGACCTCACAGTGAAATGCTGAATACAACAGGTGTAGACCTCACAGTGAAATGCTGAATACAACAGGTGTAGACCTTACAGTGAAATGCTGAATACAACAGGTGTAGACCTCACAGTGAAATGCTGAATACAACAGGTGTAGACCTTACAGTGAAATGCTGAATACAACAGGTGTAGACCTCACAGTGAAATGCTGAATACAACAGGTGTAGACCTTACAGTGAAATGCTGAATATAACAGGTGCCGACCTTACAGTGAAATGATGAATACAACTGGTGCCTAGGAGGAGGCTATATACAGGGGGTACCGGTACAGAGTCAATGTGGAGGCTATATACAGGGGGTACCGGTACAGAGTCAATGTGGAGGCTATATACAGGGGGTACCGGTACAGAGTCAATGTGGAGGCTATATACAGGGGGTACCAGTACAGAGTCAATGTGGAGGCTATATACAGGGGGTACCGGTACAGAGTCAATGTGGAGGCTATATACAGGGGTACCGGTACAGAGTCAATGTGGAGGCTATATACAGGGGTACCGGTACAGAGTCAATGTGGAGGCTATATACAGGGGGTACTGCACAGAGTCAATGTGGAGGCTATATACAGGGGATACCGGTACAGAGTCAATGTGGAGGCTATATACAGGGGTACCGGTACAGAGTCAATGTGGAGGCTATATACAGGGGGGACCGGTACAGAGTCAATGTGGAGACTATATACAGGGGGTACCGGTACAGAGTCAATGTGCAGGGGTACAGGTTAGTCGAGGTAATATGTACATGTGGGTAGAGTTATTAAAGTGACTATGCATAGATAATAGCAGAGTAGCAGCAGTGTAAAATAGGGTGGGGAGGGGGACAACGCAAATAGTCTGGGTAGCCATTTGACTAGATGTTCAGGAGTCTTATGTCTTGGGGGTAGAAGCTGTTTAGAAGCCTCTTGGACCTAGACTTGGCGCTCCGGTATCGCTGGCCGTGCGGTAGCAGAGAGTACAGGCTATGACTAGGGTGGCTGGAGTCTTTGACAATGACACCGACTGGTATCGAGGTCCAAGATATGCCATTTCCAGTTTGCACACAGTCCGTTGTAGTTCCTTGAAAGCTGTCGGCGTGGGGTGAATATGCACGGCAGTGACGATGACAGAAAAAAATGATCTATGGAGGTAATGCAGTCGACATTCGATGGTGAGGTATTTCAGACTGGGAATTTGTATTTTATTTAGTTTATATGTTACCACAATCAGTCAATCATGAAACAAACCCCTCCGCATTTCTTTTTCCCGGAGAGTTCCTTCTTCTGGGCCTGCACGAAGGACGGAGAACCCTGCTGGCTGAATGTAGACCATATCCGGAGAGAGCCATGATTCTGTATACAGTATGTTACAGTCCCTGATGTTTCTATGAAATAAGATCCTCGCCCTGAGTTCGTCTGCTTTATTGTCCAGGGACTAAATGTTAGTGAGTAATATACTCTGAAGTGGTGGATGATGTGCAGCCACTTGAGTCGGACCAGGGCCCACTTCTGAATACAACAGGTCCACACCTATAGGCAGAAACAGGTTTGGCCAAGGTAGGCTGTCATTGTAAATAAGAATTTGTTCTTAACTGACTTGCCTAGTTAAATAAAGATACAAAAATGTAAGACACACAGTCCCCCTCCAAATCTAATCATATTTGGTTAGTAGAGACCCCACTGAGTATTTACCACCCCCCTTTAGCTGAGACAGGTAGAAAAGTTATCTCTACAAACGAATATTCTCAACATACTACTCAACATAATATTCTCAACATTGTATTTTTTAAATGATTGGTCTTAAAGGTTTTTAAAACAGTATATATTTTTATTTGTTTTCAAAAATACCTTAATGCCTTTTCTTGTTGGCGCTATTTTTTATAGCACCAACAAGAAAAGGCATTAAGTAATTTTTGAAAACAAATAAAAATATATACTGTCGATGGCCGTTGATGAAAAATTCAATGTCTTTTGAATGCGTTATCCACATTGCAATGATTTGAAATGCGGCCTTTTATTTTGAAGGTTTCCTCATTACCATACGAGCTTGACGTCATAATTAGTGTCGCTGGCAGAATACTAGCGCCGCCCTCACTAAACTAGCGTAGTCTGGGGACCGGTAGGTCCGGAAGAAAATTACTGTTCTGGAAAAAAGGTCTCCGCTAATATATCATGTATGTACACCTTCATATTTGGCCAAAACGATAGACCCATCAAGACACCGGTGATGGAAAGAAGATCTCGGAAGGAGCAGACTGGGCCGGTTTCCGTATGATACTAGCGCATATTCCAGGCAAGCATCGGACAAGTACTCGCAAAGTGCACTTGATTTGACACCACGTACTATAGAGACTAGTTTTCTTTTCTCTGTTCCCACCTTCAGTGTTTTGTGGATTATTGGAATAGACGGTTTCTTGTGGGACACCCTTTTATTTTTTTCAGTCACCAATACCACGGTTTCTTTTTAAACTGGACTGGTCAGCAGCTGGGAACAAGTGCTGCATCATTTGAAACGTAAGTATGTATATTGTTTCATTGAAAATATTACAAACCGGTTAAATTAATGAGAAAATGATATGTATATACACACTACATGACCAAAGGTATGTGGACACCTGCTCGTCAAACATCGCATTCAATCATGGGCATTAATATGGGGTTGGTCCCCCCTTTGCTGCTATAACAGCCTCCACTCTTCTGGGAAGGCTTTCCACTAGATGTTGGAACATTGCTGCGGGGACTTGCTTCCATTCAGCCACGAGCATTAGTGAGGTTGGGCAATTAGGCCTGGCTCGCAGTCGTCATTCCAATTGATCCCAAAGGTGTTCGATGGGGTTGAGGTCAGGGCTTTGTGCAGGCCAGTCAAGTTCTTCCACAGCACAAAGTTGGAAGCACAGAATTGTCTATAATGTCATTGTATGCTGTAGCGTTAAGATTTCCCTTCACTGGAACTAAAGGACCCGAACCATGAAAAACAGCCCCAGAGCATTATTCCTCCTCCACCAAACTTTACAGTTGGCACTATGCATTGGGGCAGGTAGCGTTCTCCTGACATCCGCCAAACCAGATTTGTCGTCGGACTGCCAGATGGTGAAGCGTGATTCATCACTCCAGAGAACGCGTTTCCACTGCTCCAGAGTCCAATGGCGGCGAGCTTTACACCACTCCAGCCGACGCTTGGCATTGCGCATGGTGATCTTAGGCTTGTGTGCGGCTGCTCGGCCATGGAAACCCATTTCATGAAGCTTCTGACGAACAGTTATTGTGCTGACGTTGCTTCCAGAGGCAGTTTTGAACTTGGTAGTGAGTGTTGCAACCTAGGACAGACAATTATTACACGCTACACGCTTCAGCGGTCCTGTTCTGTGAGCTTGTGTGGCCTACCACTTTGCTGCTGAGCCGTTGTTGCTCCTAGATGTTTCCACTTCACAATAACCGCGCTTAGAGTTGACCGAGCCAGCTCTAGCAGGGCAGAAATTTGACAAACTGACTTGTTGGAAAGGTGGCATCCTATGACGGTGCCACGTTCAAAGTCACTGAGCTCTTCAGTAAGGTCATTCTACTGCCAATGTTTGTGTATGGAGATGGCATGGCTGTGTGCTCGATGTTTTTACACTGGTGAGCAATGGGTGTGGCTAAAATAGCCGAATCCACTAATTTGAAGTGGTGTCCACATACTTTTATATACAGTTGAAGTCGGAAGTTTACATACACTTAGGTTGGAGTCATTAAAACTCGTTTTTCAACCACTCCGCAAATTTCTTGTTAACAAACTAGTTTTGGCAAGTCGGTTAGGACATCTACTTTGTGCATGACACAAGTCATTTTTCCTACAATTGTTTACAGACAGATTATTTCACTTATAATTCACTGTATCACATGTCCAGTGGGTCAGAAGTTCACATACACTAAGTTCACTTTGCCTTTAAATAGCTTGGTAAATTCCAGAAAATGATATCATGGCTTTAGTAGCTTCTGATAGGCTAATTGACATCATTTAAGTCAATTGGAGGTGTACCTGTGGATGTATTTCAAGGCCTACCTTCAAACTCAGTGCCTCTTTGCTTGACATCATAGGAAAACCAAAAAAATCAGCCAAGACCTCAGAAAAAAAGTCTGGTTCATCCTTGTGAGAAATTTCCAAACGCATGAAGGTACCACGTTCATCTGTACAAACAATAGTACACAGTGCCTCTTTGCTTGACATCATAGGAAAACCAAAAAAATCAGCCAAGACCTCAGAAAAAAAGTCTGGTTCATCCTTGTGAGAAATTTCCAAACGCATGAAGGTACCACGTTCATCTGTACAAACAATAGTACACAAGTATAAACACCATGGGACCACGCAGCCGTCATACCGCTCAGGAAGGAGACGAGTTCTGTCTCCTAGAGATTAATGTACTTTGGTGCGAAAAGTGAAATCAATCCCAGAACAACAGCATAGGACCTTGTGAAGATTCTAGAAGAAACAGGTACAAAAGTATCTATATCCACAGTAAAACGAGTCCTATATCGACATAACCTGAAAGGCCGCTCAGCTTGGAAGAAGCCACTGCTCCAAAACGGCCATAAAAAAGCCAGACTACGGTTTGCAACTGCACATGGGGACAAAGATCGTACTTTTTGGAGAAATGTCCTCTGGTCTGATGAAACAAAAATAGAACTGTTTGGCTATAATGACCATCGTTATGTTTGGAGGAAAAAGGGGGAGGCTTGCAAGCCGAAGAACACCATCCCAACCGTGAAGCACGGGGGTGGCAGCATCATGTTGTGGGGGTGCTTTGCTGCAGGAGGGACTGATATATTGAAGCAACATCTCAAGACATCAGTCAGGAAGTTAAAGCTTGGTTGCAAATGGGTCTTCCAAATGGACAATGACCCCAAGCATACTTCCAAAGTTGTGGCAAAATGGCCTAAGAACAACAAAGTCAAGGTATTGGAGTGGCCATCACAAAGCCCTGACCTCAATCCTATAGAAAATTTGTGGGCACAACTGAAAGAGCGTGTGCGAGCAAGGAGGCCTACAAACCTGACTCAGTTACACCAGCTCTGTCAGGAGGAATGGGACAAAATTCACCTAACTTATTGTGGGAAGCTTGTGGAAGGCTTCCTGAAACGTTTGACCTAAGTTAAGCAATTTAAAGGCAATGCTATCAAACACTAATTGAGTGTATGTAAACTTCTGACCCACTGGGAATGTGATGAAAGAAATAAAAGCTGAAATAAATCACTCTCTACTATTATTCTGACATTTCACATTCTTAAAATAAAGTGGTGATCCTAACTGATCTAAGACAGGGAATTTTTACTATGATTAAATTGTGAACAACTGAGTTTAAATGTATTTGGCTAAGGTTTATGTAAACTTCGGACTTCAACTCAGTGTTATTTATTTTTATACATACTACCGGTCCAAAGTTTTAAAACACCTACTCATTCAAGGGTTTTTCTTTATTTCAAATCAAATCAAACTTTAATTGGCACATGCACCGAATACAATGTGTAGACCTTACCGTGAAATACTTACTTACAAGCCCTCAAAAAAGAGTTAAGAAAAAATTTACCAAATAAACTAAAGTAAAAAATAATTACAAGTAACACAATAAAATAACAATAACAAGGCTATATACAGCGGGTACCGGTACCGAGTCAGTGTGCGGGGGGTACAGGTTAGTCAAGGTAATTTATACATGTAGTCAGGGGTGAAGTATGTATAGATAATACACAGCGAGTGCAGTGTAAAAACGAAGGGGGGGGTCAATGTAATAGTCCGGGTGGTCATTTGATTAATTGTTCAGCAGTATTCTGGCTTGGGGGGGTAGAAGCTGTTAAGGAGCCTTTTGGTCCTAGACTTGGCGCTCCGGTACCGCTTGCCGTGCGGTAGCAGAGAGATCAGTCTATAACTTGGGTGACTGGAGTCTTTGTCTGGAGTGATTTTAGTACTGAAATTTGTAGTTTCATGCATTGAATTTAAATGTAGCCTAGCTACAGTATGTAAGGTAAAAAGCAACATTTCCCATTCTTTAAAACTTCTTCAGGATCGGTTGGTCCCCTGCGGGACGTTGAGCTAACGTAGGCTAATGCGATTAGCATGAGGTTGTAAGTAACAAGAACATTTCCCAGGACATAGACATATCTGATATGGGCAGAAAGATTCAATTATTTTTAATCTAACTGCACTGTCCCGTTTACAGTAGCTATTACAGTGAAATAATACCATGCTATTGTTTGAGGAGAGTGCACAGTTTTGAACATGTATATTGATGTGACTAAATAAAAATAAACTACACTATGAAACTGATAAATTATATAAAGAATGATAGTAAAAAGCTTTGGGGCACCTTAAGTGAAATTTTTGGAAAAAAAGCCAACTGAAAATTAAGCAAGTTGAGGTGACTAAACTGCTTGGAGTAACACTAGATTGTAAACTGTCACGGTCAAAACATATCGATGCAGTAGTAGCTAAAATGGGGAGAAGTCTGTCTATAATAAAGCGCTGCTCTGCCTTCTTAACAACACTATCAACAACGCAGATCCTACAGGCCCTAGTTTTGTCACACCTGGACTACTGTTCAGTCGTGTGGTCAGGTGCCACAAAGGGGGACTTAGGAAAATTGCAATTGGCTCAGAACAGGGCAGCACGGCTGGCCCTTGGATGTACGCAGAGATCTAATATTAATAATATGCACGTCAATCTCTCCTGGCTCAAAGTGGAGGAGAGATGGACTTCATCACTACTTTTATTAATGAGAGGTATTGACATGTTGAATGTACCGAGGTGTCTGTCTAAACTACTGGCACACAGCTCAGACACCCATGCATACCCCACAAGACATGCCACCAGAGGTCTCTTCACAGTCCCCAAGTCCAGAACAGACTATGGGAGGCGCACATTACTACATAGAGGAATGACTACATGGAACTCTATTCCACATCAGGTAACTGATGCAGCAGTAGAATCAGATTTAAAAAACAAATAAAAAAACACCTTATGGAACACGGGGACTGTGAAGCAACACAGAGACATTGGGGCGGCAGGTAGCCGTGACACAGTGTGTTGTGAATGTATTGTCATGTTTTAAAATTGTATAAACTGCCTTAATTTTGCTGGACCCCATAATAAATACACATCAATATAGACCGATATACACATCAATATTCACATCAAAATACAATCATAGAAAACCAACACGTTCTTTAGTATAAGGGTCCTCAATCAGCCTTGACCTAGTTTAAATGGTAGATGGACGACTGACCTAGTTTAAATGGTAGATGGACGACTGACCTAGTTTAAATGGTAGATGGACGGCTGACCTAGTTTAAATGGTAGATGGACGACTGACCTAGTTTTAAATGGTAGATGGACGACTGACCTAGTTTTAAATGGTAGATGGACGACTGACCTAGTTTAAATGGTAGATGGACGACTGACCTAGTTTTAAATGGTAGATGGACGTAGAGGCCTCAGCCATTCGAGGACAGTCGTGCATTCGAAGACAGTCGTGCATTCGAGGACAGTCGTGCATTCGAGGACAGTCATTCATTACTTTCTGTACAGTGTTTGATGAAATATGACTGTACATCTTTAGCACCCACAAATGTCCTCGGAGGTGGAGTCTGAAGTGCAGGTGTCTCTGAAGGAACTTCCCATGGACAGTTGGATGGACCACCTGCCCTGTGCTCTATGGGACGTTCCCCTGCGGAACCTAGCTATACCAGGTAAGATACCTGGATGGATCACCAGCCCTGTGCTCTATGGGACGTTCCCCTGAGGAACCTAGCTATACCAGGTAAGATACCTGGACAGACCACCTGCCCTGTGCTCTAGGGACATTCCCCTGAGGAACCTAGCTATACCAGGTAAGACACCTGGATGGATCACCAGCCCTGTGCTCTATGGGACGTTCCCCTGAGGAACCTAGCTGTACCAGGTAATATACCTGGATGAATCACCTCCCCTGTGCTCTAGGAACATTCCCCTGAGGAACCTAGCTGTACCAGGTAAGACACCTGGATGGATCACCAGCTCTGTGCTCTAGGGACGTTCCACTGAGGAACCTAGCTGTACCAGGTAATACACCTGGATGAATCACCAGCCCTGTGCTCTAGGGACGTTCCACTGAGGAACCTAGCTGTACCAGGTAAGACACCTGGATGAATCACCTCCCCTGTGCTCTAGGGACATTCCCCTGAGGAACCTAGCTGTACCAGGTAAGACACCTGGATGGATCACCTGCCCTGTACTCTAGGGACATTCCACTGAGGAACCTAGCTGTACCAGGTAAGACACCTGGATGGATCACCTGCCCTGTACTCTAGGGACATTCCCCTGAGGAACCTAGCTGTACCAGGTAAGACACCTGGATGGATCACCTGCCCTGTACTCTAGGGACATTCCACTGAGGAACCTAGCTGTACCAGGTAAGACACCTGGATGGATCACCTGCCCTGTACTCTAGGGACATTCCCCTGAGGAACCTAGCTGTACCAGGTAAGACACCTGGATGGATCACCTGCCCTGTACTCTAGGGACATTCCACTGAGGAACCTAGCTGTACCAGGTAAGACACCTGGATGGATCACCAGCCCTGTGCTCTAGGGACATTCCACTGAGGAACCTAGCTGTACCAGGTAATACACCTGGATGAATCACCTCCCCTGTGCTCTAGGGACATTCCCCTGAGGAACCTAGCTGTACCAGGTAAGACACCTGGATGGATCACCTGCCCTGTACTCTAGGGACATTCCACTGAGGAACCTAGCTGTACCAGGTAAGACACCTGGATGAATCACCTCCCCTGTGCTCTAGGGACATTCCCCTGAGGAACCTAGCTGTACCAGGTAAGACACCTGGATGGATCACCTGCCCTGTACTCTAGGGACATTCCCCTGAGGAACCTAGCTGTACCAGGTAAGACACCTGGATGGATCACCTGCCCTGTACTCTAGGGACATTCCACTGAGGAACCTAGCTGTACCAGGTAAGACACCTGGATGGATCACCTGCCCTGTGCTATTTGGGACATTCCACTTTAATCAGACGGCATTATGTCACAACACCAACACTTTAATCAGACGGCATTATGTCACAACACCAACACTTTAATCAGACGGCATTATGTCACAACACCAACACTTTAATCAGACGGCATTATGTCACAACACCAACACTTTAATCAGACGGCATTATGTCACAACACCAACACTATGTCACAACACAACATCATCACCACTCAATGCCTAGGTTTACCACCACTGTACTCACATCCTACCATACCCATGTCTGTACATTATGCCTTGAATCTATTCTTCCGCGCCCAGAAACCTGCTCCTTTTACTCTCTGTTCCGAACGCACTAGACGACCAGTTCTTATAGCCTTTAGCCGTACTCTTATCCTCCTCTGTTCCTCTGGTGATATAGAGGTTAATCCAGGCCCTGCAGTGCTTAGCTCCACCCCCATTCCCCAGGCGCTCTCATTTGTTGACTTCTGCAACCGTAAAAGCCTTGGTTTCATGCATGTTAATATTAGAAACCTCCTCCCTAAGTTTGTTTTATTCACTGCTTTAACACACTCTGCCAACCCGGATGTCCTAGCCGTGCCTGAATCATGGCTTAGGAAGGCCACCAAAAATCCTGATATTTCCATTCCTAACTATAACATTTTCCTTTATTAAGTGAGCGCTCCAAAACACCCACTGCACAAAGCTTATATACAGTGGGGAAAAAAAGTATTTAGTCAGCCACCAATTGTGCAAGTTCTCTCACTTAAAAAGATGAGAGAGGCCTGTAATTTTCATCATAGGTACACTTCAACTATGACAGACAAAATGAGGAAAAAAATAGGAGAGGAGCCTCTTAAAGAAGAAGTTACAGGTCTGTGAGAGCCAGAAATCTTGCTTGTTTGTATGTGACCAAATACTTATTTTCAACCATAATTTTCAAATAAATTCATAAAAAATCCTACAATGTGATTTTCTGGATTTTTTTTCCTCATTTTGTCTGTCATAGTTGAAGTGTACCTATGATGAAAATTACAGGCCTCTCTCATCTTTTTAAGTGAGAGAACTTGCACAATTGGTGGCTGACTAAATACTTTTTTGCCCCACTGTACATAGGTTCTTCCCTTATGGGGCCAATAGGAAGAAGACAAGTTTACATGGTCTCAGTCATGTTGTTGTTTGTTTTACTCCATTCTGTGTTTCTGACTATCTTGCACAGACAGACTTACTTCCCCTCCCCATAGCCCCTGCCCTTGTCGTTGGTTTCGACACTAGATGTTTCACAAATACACCTTTTTAGGGTTTATTTTGTTTTCGCACACATGAGCTATAACCATAGTTTCAGGGTGGACTATTTTAGTCACTTATAATTAATACATTCTCACACACATTTCTCTATCAGGAACCAATATACTCAGTCAGTTAGGAAAGCTAAGGCTAGCTTTTTCAAACAAAAATTTGCACCCTGTAGCACTAATTCCCAAAAGTTCTGGGACACTGTAAAGTCCATGGAGAATAAGAGCACCTCCTCCCAGCTGCCCACTGCACTGAGGACAGGAAGCATTGTCACCACCGATAAATCTACGATAATAGATAATTTCAATAAGCAGTTTTCTACGGCTGGCCATGCTTTCCACCTGGCTACCCCGGCCAACATCTCAGCACCCCCTGCAGCAATCACTGTCATCGCTAACACTTTAAACAGATGGCATTATGTCATCGCCAACACTTTGTCTGATTTTTATGATGTAGTATAGGCCGCCTCCTACTGTATGTTGTAAACTGGATCCTTAGGAACTGCATCCTCAGGGGCATCATATGGGTACTAGTCTGACACATGACATTGACCATACACTTAGGGGCATCAAATGGGTACTAGTCTGACATGACATTGACCATACACTTAGGGGCATCATATGGGTACTAGTCTGACATGACATTGACCATACACTTAGGGGCATCATATGGGTACTAGTCTGACATGACATTGACCAAACACTTAGGGCATCATATGGGTACTAGTCTGACATGACATTGACCATACACTTAGGGGCATCATATGGGTACTAGGCTGACATGACATTGACCAAACACTTAGGGGCATCATATGGGTACTAGTCTGACATGACATTGACCATACACTTAGGGGCATCATATGGGTACTAGGCTGACATGACATTGACCATACACTTTGGGGCATCATATGGGTACTAGGCTGACATGACATTGACCAAACACTTAGGGGCATCATATGGGTACTAGTCTGACATGACATTGACCATACACTTAGGGGCATCATATGGGTACTAGGCTGACATGACATTGACCATACACTTAGGGGCATCATATGGGTACTAGTCTGACATGACATTGACCAAACACTTAGGGGCATCATATGGGTACTAGTCTGACATGACATTGACCATACACTTAGGGGCATCATATGGGTACTAGGCTGACATGACATTGACCAAACACTTAGGGGCATCATATGGGTACTAGGCTGACATGACATTGACCAAACACTTAGGGGCATCATATGGGTACTAGGCTGACATGACATTGACCATACACTTAGGGGCATCATATGGGTACTAGTCTGACATGACATTGACCATACACTTAGGGGCATCATATGGGTACTAGGCTGACATGACATTGACCAAACACTTAGGGGCATCATATGGGTACTAGTCTGACATGACATTGACCATACACTTAGGGGCATCATATGGGTACTAGGCTGACATGACATTGACCAAACACTTAGGGGCATCATATGGGTACTAGGCTGACATGACATTGACCATACACTTAGGGGCATCATATGGGTACTAGGCTGACATGACATTGACCAAACACTTAGGGGCATCATATGGGTACTAGGCTGACATGACATTGACCATACACTTGTAATATCTGTCTGTTCCTTGATTCCCTGTTTAGGAAGCCATAATGCTATAACCTACTGTCTGGATAAGAGTGACCGCTCCCCTGTCGACCTGACCCAACCTGATTTGCTGCAGAAGCTAGACAAATACATGAAGCCCCTCATTCGACCATTTGTTTATAAATGGGCAGTTACACAGGTATGATTTTTAACAGCTGATCAGGGGTGTCAACATTTCTGGAGCACAGTGTGTGCAGGTTTTTACTCCTCGCTTGCACTTTATTGATCAATTAAGATCATTGATTAGTTAAGTACTCCCCTCATCTGGTTGGCTACGTCTTAATTGGACACAAATTGAAACGAAAAAGCAAAAACCAGCAGAGACACAGCCCTCCAGGAATTGAGTTTGACCAGCCTGACCTAGATGGCATAACACTTCTGGTGTAGACTTTACACCTGGTGGCAGTACATCTGGCCCTCAGTGCTGGTTGGGTTATAGAGGGTGTTGATCTGATAATGTTGTTGATCTGATGATGTTGTCGATCTGATAATGTTGATCTCATAATGTTGTCGATCTGATAATGTTGTCGATCTCATAATGTTGTCGATCTCATAATGTTGATCTCATAATGTTGTCGATCTCATAATGTTGTCGATCTGATAATGTTGATCTCATAATGTTGTCGATCTGATAATGTTGTCGATCTCATAATGTTGATCTGATGATGTTGTCCTGCTAATGTTGTCGATCTCATAATGTTGTCGATCTGATAATGTTGATCTGATAATGTTGATCTGATAATGTTGATGGTCTGATAATGTCCTATAGGAGGCGACAGTGAAGGAGCAGCTAGACTTTGGGGTCAGATATCTTGACCTGAGGATCGCACATCGACCCAACGACACCTCTACTGACCTGTACTTCTACCACGGAGTGTATACTACGCTCACTGTAGAGGTATGATACTATGGAGTGTACACTATGCTCAATGTAACTCCAAAAAGTTTTGGGACACTGTCAAGTCCATGGAGAACAATAGCACCTCCTCCCAGCTGCCCACTGCACTGAGGCTAGGTAACACGGTCACCACCGACAAATCCATGATAATCGAACATTTCAACAAGCATTTCTCTACGGCTGGCCATGCTTTCCTCCTGGCTACCCCAACCCCGGCCAACAGCTCCGCCCCCCCCGCAGCTACTTGTCCGAGCCTCCCCAGCTTCTCCTTCACCAAAATCCAGATAGCAGATGTTCTGAAAGAGCTGCAAAATCTGGACCCGTACAAATCAGCTGGACTAGATAATCTGGACCCTCTCTTTAAAACTATCTGCTGCCATTACCAGTCCTATTACCAGTCTGCTCAACCTCTTTGGTGTTGTCCGAGATCCCAAAAGATTGGAAAGCTGCTGCGGTCATCCCTCTCTTCAAAGGGGGTGACACCCTAGACCCAAATTGCTATAGACTTATATCAATCCTGCCCTGCCTCTCTAAAGTCTTTGAAAGCCTAGTTAATAAACAGATCATTAACCACTTCGAATCCCACCGTACCTTCTCCGCTGTGCAATCCAGTTTCCGAGCTGGTCACGGGTGCACCTCAGCCACGCTCAAGGTACTAAACGATATCATAACCGCCATCGATAAGAGACATTACTGTGCAACCGTATTCATTGACCTGGCCAAGGCTTTCGACTCTGTCAATCACCACATCCTTATCAGCAGACTCAACAGCCTTGGTTTCTCTAATGACTTCCTCGCCTGGTTCACCAACTACTTTGCCGACAGAGTTCAGTGTGTTAAATCGGAGGGCCTGTTGTCCGGGCCTCTGGCAGTCTCTATGGGGGTGCCACAGGGTTCAATTCTTGGGCCGACTGTCTTCTCTGTATACATCAATGATGTCGCTCTTGCTGCTGGTGATTCTCTGATCCACCTCTATGTAGACTACACCATTCTGTATACTTCTGGCCCTTCTTTGGAGACTGTGTTAACTAACCTCCAAACGAGCTTCAATGCCATACAACTCTCCTTCCGTGGCCTCCAACTGCTCTTAAACGTTAGTAAAACCAAATGCATGCTTTTCAACCATTGCTGCCTGCACCCGCCCGCCCGCCCAACTAGCATCACTACCCTGGACGGCTCTGACCTAGAATACGTGGACAACTACAAATACCTAGGTGTCTGGCTAGACTGTAAACTCTCCTTCCAGACTCGCATTAAACATCTCCAATCCAAAATTAAATCTAGAATTGGCTTTCTATTTTGCAACAAAGCCTCCTTCACTCATGCTGCCAAACTTGCACTAGTAAAACTGACTATCCTACCAATCCTCGACTTCGGCGATGTCATCTACAAAACAGCTTCCAACACTCTACTCAGCAAACTGGATGCAGTCTATCACAGTGCCATCCGTTTCGTTACCAAAGCCCCATATACCACCCACCACTGTGACCTGTATGCTCTAGTCGGCTGGCCCTCGCTACATACTTTTCGCCAGACCCACTGGCTCCAGGTCATCTACAAGTCCCTGCTAGGTAAAGCCCCACCTTATCTCAGCTCGCTGGTAACCATAGCAGCACCCACCCGTAGCACTCGCTCCAGCAGGTTTATCTCACTTGTCACCCCCAAAGCCAATTCCTCTTTTGGCCGCCTTTCCTTCCAGTTCTCTGCTGCCAATGACTGGAACGAACTACAAAAATCGTTGAAACTGGAGACACTTATCTCCCTCACTAGTTTTAAGCACCAGCTGTCAGAGCAGCTCACAGATCACTGCACCTGTACATAGCCCAACCAACTACCTCATCCCCTACCGTATTCATTTATTTATCTTGTTCCTTTGCACCCCAGTTTTTCTACATTGCACATTCATCTACTGCACATTTACCATTCCAGTGTTAAATTGCTGTACTGTAGTTACTTTGCCACCATGGCCTATTTATTGCCTTATGTTCCTTATCCTACCTCATTTGCACACATTGTATATAGATTAGTTTTTTTCCCTACTGTATTATTGACTGAGGGTTTGTTTACTCCAATGTGTAACTATGTCAACTGGCCTACCTGGTTAAATAAAGGTGAAATAAATAAAAAAATTAAAAAAATGTAGATGTATACTACAGAGTGTACACTATGCTCAATGTAGAGGTATGATACTATGGAGTGTACACTATGCTCAATGTAGAGGTATGATACTTCTGTACTACCACAGAGTGTAGACTACGTTCAATGTTAAAGGTATAATCTGTACTTCTATACTAGCAGGGAGGTATAGTAGACATTCTGAAAGGGCCTCAGAAAGGGGTTGTACCATTTACTAGACTCGTGTTCTTATCTGACAACCTTATGACATACAAATAGGATTTGGGATATATAATTGATTTCAGACATTACTGTGATTGTGTTACACCAGTTGGACCAATGTGTGTTCTCCACAGACCGTTCTTCAGGAGATCAGATCCTGGCTAGACGTTCATTCCAGAGAGGTCGTTCTGCTGTCCTTCAGTCACTTCCTGGGTCTGAACCAGGACCTCCACACTGGACTGATTTCCACCATCAGAACCATCTTCACCGCCAGGCTCTGTCCAACTACGGTAGGGACACCTCCAATGTTCGCTCTGATCTGTTTTGGCAATGAGCACATTTCAGGTCTGCTGAGCAACTGCCAGCGTGCGTTTACTGTGAACACTGAGGCTGTACCCTCTTTAAGTTACAGTTTCAGACTGTGGTCAAGTAGGCTACTGTGGCCATTTGATCATAATGTAGGCCTACCAGAGTCGCTATAGACCCCCCTCAGCTCCCAGCTGTGCCCTGGACTCCATATGCGAATTGATTGCCCCTCATCTATCTTCAGAGTTCGTTCTGTTAGGTGACCTAAACTGGATATGCTTTAACACCCCGGCAGTCCTACAATCTAAGTTAGATGCCCTCAATCTCACACAAATTATCAAGGAATCCACCAGGTACAACCCTAAATCCGTAAACATGGGCACCCTCATAGATATTATCCTGACCAACTTGCCCTCCAAATACACCTCTGCTGTTTTCAATCAGGATCTCAGCGATCACTGCCTCATTGCCTGCATCCGCTATGGGTCCGCGGTCAAACGACCACCCCTCATCACTGTCAAACGCTCTGCGCTCCCTAAAACACTTCTGCGCTCCCTAAAACAATTCTGTCATCTATAAGTCTTTGCTAGGTAAAGCTTCCCCTTCTCAGCTTACTGGTCACCATAACAACACCCACCCGTAGCACGCGTTCCAGCAGGTATATCTCACTGACCATCCCACTGGTCAAAAATCGCTGAAGCTGGAGACTTATATTTCCCTCACTAACTTTAAACATCAGCTGTCTGAGCAGCTAACCGATCGCTGCAGATGTACATAGTCCATCTGTAAATAGCCCACCCAATCTACCTACCTCATCCCCATACTGTTTTTATTTACTTTTCTGCTCTTTTGCACACCAGTATCTCTACTTGCACATCATCATCTGCTCATCTGTCACTCCAGTGTTAATCTGCTAAATTGTAATTACTTCGCTACTATGGCCTATTTATTGCCTTACCTCCTCACGCCATTTGCACACACTGTATATAGACTTTCTTTTTTTTCTACTGTATTATTGACTGTATGTTTGTTTATTCCATGTGTAACTCTGTGTTGTTCTTTGTGTCGAACTGCTTTGCTTTATCTTGGCCAGGTCGCAGTTGTAAATGAGAACTTGTTCTCAACTGGCCTCCCTGTATTATGACATCATATAGAACTACCTGGTTAAATAAAGGGGAAATAAAAATGGACAAGAACAGATCAAGGACAGAACTACATACATTTAAAACAGTGTCAGCTAGACTGGCTGCTACGCCAAGCAGTTGATCAGACCCTTGGTCAGCAGGATCAACCTGTTTATCCTCTCAAACAAGGAGGTGACTGAAAATGTTTTTGTATTGTGTTGTTTGATGCAAGAAACCACTTTACAAAATAAAAGCCTGCGCACAGCTTAAAGGGAACATTGTATTTGTCACATACGTCGTAAACAACAGTTGTAGACTAATTGTGAAAAGCTTACTTACAGGTCCTTTACAACAACGCAGAGAGAAAAATCATAGAAAAAAATAAGAACACTAGGAAAAAAAATCTATATACACAGGGTACCAGTACCAAGTTGATGTGCAGGGGTACCAGGTGATAACTTGCCTATATACACAGGGTACCAGTACCAAGTTGATGTGCAGGAGTACCAGGTAATAACTTGCCTATATACACAGGGTACCAGTACTAAGTTGATGTGCAGGAGTACCAGGTGATAACTTGCCTATATACACAGGGTACCAGTACCAAGTTGATGTGCAGGGGTACCAGGTGTTGTGACGTTTTATCATTAATGTGATGACTGCTATTTATCAAAT
Organism: Brachymystax lenok tsinlingensis; assembly: GCA_030435695.1. NCBI lineage: Eukaryota > Metazoa > Chordata > Actinopteri > Salmoniformes > Salmonidae > Brachymystax > Brachymystax lenok. The sequence goes on from CM059793.1 coordinate 991,218, forward strand.
AATTACCTACTCCGTTCAATTATTACTCAATTAAATGAATCATGTAACAATTAACTAATTAGGAACTTGGGGCACCACGGGAAAAGTTGTTTAAAGAGTGACTATCTCCCGACTCAAACTCTAAAGATATCTCTTACATCAATAACAGTTCATTATAAATTATTACCTCATCAGTCTCATTCTGAACTTCGCATAATGCTTGGATATCAGCACAAACCCTAACCTAAGTGATGAATCAGCGATACACAAATTGGCTTAATTATTTATTTACTAACTAACTAAATAATCACACAAACACGGTATAAGTTGTATTGATTACTAACATAATGTTATGAAAAGTCCCTAGTGGACTAACCCGATATGACGGCTTGTTACACAATGGGATGGGGAAAGAAAGAGCGGGAGAGAAAGAGAGTGGACTTATCATACATACATGTGGAAGCTATGCTCATGGGAATATGAGTACTTGGCACATGAACGACCACTCATTCTGAAAAAATTTGCAATGTTTATATTTATGAGTGGATGACTTTGTCATCTCTGTTGAACTCGATCCTGGTTCGATGTAAGTCTCCACCAGAGGTTACAATGTCCTTAGTTGTAGGCTTCTTTGTCTCTGAGTGTTCGTTAGAATGGATACAGACTAAGGTTTGCAACTGCACATGGGGACAAAGATCGTACTTTTTGGAGAAATGTCCTCTGGTCTGATGAAACTAAAATAGAACTGTTTGGCTATAATGACCATTGTTATGTTTGGAGGAAAAAGAGGGAGGCTTGCGAGTCGAAGAACACCATCCCAACCGTGAAGCACGGAGGTGGCAGCATCATGTTGTGGGGGTGCTTTGCTGCAGGAGGGACTGGTGCACTTCACAAAATAGATGGCATTATGTGGATATATTGAAGCAACATCTCAAGACGTCAGTCAGGAAGTTAAAGCTTGGTCGCAAATGGGTCTTCCAAATGGACAATGACCCTAAGCATACTTCCAAAGTTGTGGCAAAATGGCTTAAGGACAACAAAGTCAAGGTAATCACAAAGCCCTGACCTCAATCCAATAGTACATTTGTAGGTAGAACTGAAAAAGCGTGTGTGAGCAAGGAGGCCTCTACAAACCTGACTCAGTTACACCAGCTCTGTCAGGAGGAAGGGGCCAAAATTCACACAACTTATTGTGGGAGGCTTGTAGAAAGCTACCTGAAACGTTTGACCCGAGCTAAACAATTGAAAGGCAATGCTACCAAACACTAATTGAGTGTATGTAAACTTCTGACCCACTGGGAATGTGATGAAAGAAACAAAAGCTGAAATAAATAATTCTCTCTACTATTATTCTGACATTTCACATTCTTAAAATAAAGTGGTGATCCTAACTGATCTAAGACATGGAATTTTGTCTAGGATTAAATGTCAGGAATTGTGAAACACTGAGTTTAATTGTATTTGGCTAAGGTCTATGTAAACTTCCGACTTCAACTGTGGATGAAGTTTACCAAGTTTACCATTGACCAATGGTGTAGTGAAGAGAACAGGTCCCAAAATTGACTCCTTTATGTACTTCAAGAAATTCAGACTCAATCACAATGGCCTGAGTTCTGTCACAATTTGTTTTATTTAACCAGGTAAGTTGACTGAACACGTTCTCATTTGCAGCAACGACCTGGTGAATAGTTACAGGGGAGAGGAGGAATGCCAGGACACCAGGGTTAACACCCCTACTTTTATAATAAGTGCCATGGGATCTTTTAGTGACCACAGAGAGTCAGGACACCCGTTTACTCTCCCATCTGAAAGACCGCACCCTACACAGGGCAATGTCCCCAATCACTGCCCTGGGGCATTGGGATATTTTATTTAGAATAGAGGAAACAGTGCCTCCTACTGGCCCTCCAACACCACTTCCAGCAGCATCTGGTCTCACATCTACGGACCGACCAGGATGACCCTACTTAGCTTCAGTGCTGCTGGCTAAGATAATCATGAAACCATGAACAGGTGTCAGAGCTCAGGCCTATCAAAGACAACTTATTCAATAAAATAGTATGTACAACAGTATCAACATATTTCAGCACATTTTATTTTAGTGTCCAAAGCATTGACAAGATCATTAACGACTGAATCAAATCAAATGTATTTATAAAGCCCTTCTTACATTAGCTGATGTCACAAAGTGCTGTACAGAAACCCATCCTAAAACCCCAAACAGCAAGCAATGCAGGTGTAGAAGCACGGTGGCTAGGAAAAATTCCCTACAAAGGCCAGAACCTAGGAAGAAACCTAGAGAGGAACCAGGCTATGAGGGGTGTCCAGTCCTCTTCTGGCTGTGCCGGGTGGAGATTATAACAGAACATGGCCAAGATGATCAAATGTTCATAGATGACCAGCAGGGTCAAATAATAATAATCAAATGTTCATAGATGACCAGCAGGATCAGATAATAATAATCCCAGTGGTTGTCGAGGGTGCACCAGGTCAGCACCTCAGGAGTAAATGTCAGTTGGCTTTTCATAGCCGATCATTCAGAGTATCTCTACCACTCCTGCTGTCTCTAGAGAGTTATAAACAGCAGGTCTGGGACAGGTAGCACGTCCGGTGAACAGGTCAGGGTTCCATAGCCATAGGCAGAACAGTTGAAACTGGAGCAGCAGCTCGACCAGGTGGACTGGGGACAGCAAGGAGTCATCAGGCCAGGTAGTCCTGAGGCATGGTCCTAGGGCTCAGGTCCTCCGAGAGAGAAAGAAAGCGAGAATTAGAGAGAGCATACTTAAATTCACACAGGACACCAGATAAGACAGGAGAAATACCCCAGATATAACAGACTGACCCTTACCCCCCTACACAAACTATTGCAGCATAAATACTGGAGGCTGAGACAGGAGGGGTCTGGAGACTCTGTGGCCCCGTCCGACGATACCCCCGGACAGGGCCAAACAGGCAGGATATAACCCTACCCACTTTGCCAAAGCATAGCCCCCACACCACTAGAGGGATATCTTCAACCACCAACTTACCATCCTGAGACAAGGCCGAGTATAGCCCACAAAGATCTCCGCCACGGCACAACCCAAGTGGTTGCTGTAATAGTGCTCCCTTTCCAAAAATTTTAATAATATACAAAATATCCACAGGATGCAGCGCCCATCATTGTTGGCTTAATAACCCAAGTTTTTTTATTTAACCTCTCGCTAGCGGGATTGTTTTCAGAGCAAACATAACGCGGCAAATTCAAAATAAAAATTCGTAATATTTAATATTCTTCGATATACAAGTGTTGCATAGCCATCAAAAGCTCTGTTTCTTGGCAATATCACTGCATTGTCAGATTTCAAAAAGGCTTTACGGCAAAAGCACTACATTTGATTGTTTGAGGGTAGCACCTCACATATTTTCCACATTAGCATAAATTCATATCCTGCTCGGTTCTCAAAATGTCCATATCACAGCTAATATAAATCGCTTACCTTTCAAATAACTTCTGCTGAGGGCTTCCCAAGTGTCCAAACAAGAGAATCCATGGTTCTTTTGTTAGAAAAAGTAATTAATTATATCCATAAATCTCCGTTTGGTTGGCACGTTATGTTCAGCTACTCCACCAAGCATTGTCAGTCTACTCGCCTGTTGTACAGTGAAGAGAACGCGTTCAAGTTATACCTCTCATCTTTTTACAAACAAATCAAATATCATTAATAATGCATCCTTATGTATCCTTTTATGAATAATAGCGATCATATTTTACACGGACGGTAACTGAAACGTTATAAGAGGAAAAGAAAGCTGGGCGCGTTCACGTTCTCGTGAACGTGCCCGGTTGTTTACCTTTTTCCCTTCCTGTAGTCTTTCTTCTTCTATAAGGATCTCCTCAGGGCTATTTCCTCCAGACACTTTCCAGAGACTGTTGACATCCAGTGGAAGCCATAGGTACTGCAACCTGTGTCCTATTCCCCATTGACTTCTATTACCAGGCCTTCAAAGTGAGTGGAGGGCAAAAGAAAAAGGAATTCCGGACAGAAATTTCTCAGGTTTTTCCCTGCTATATCTGTTCTGTTATACCCACAGACTATATCTTAATGGTTTTAGAAACCTCAGAGTGTTTCCTATCCAATAGTACTAATTATGTGAATATCCTAGTTTCTGGCCCTGAGTGGTAGGCATTTAACTTTGGGCATGTCAGACAGGCGAACATTTGGAAAATGGGACCCTAGCTGTAAGAGATTAACATGATCAGGAAATATTCCAAAGTGTTTGCTGTAATAGTGCTATGCCCAGGCCTAAACCCTGATTGGATACCCAGGCCTAAACCCTGATTGGATGCCCAGGCCTAAACCCTGATTGGTTTACATTCAAAATACATTTTTCAGATAAAGAGCAAAGTTGTAGATTTATCAAGGATTCAATAATCTTAGCTAGACAAGGAAGCCTTGAAATAATAATTAAGATCACTACCACCCTTATGGAGTTGGCAGCACAAGAGCTGATTTCCGGACTTTTGGAATCTGAGTTCGCGTCCTGGTACTCCGTCTGGCTCTGTGGCCTTGTGAATGTTAACCTGTTTAAAGGTATTACTCACATCGGCTACTGAGAGCGTGATCACATAGTCATCCAGAACAGCTGGTGCTCTCATGCCTGGTTCAGTGTTACTTGCCTCGAATCAAGCATAGAAGGCATTTAGCTCATCTGGTAGACTTGCGTCACTGGGCAGCTCACAGCTGGGTTTCCCTTTGTAGTCCGTGATAGTTTGCAAGCCCTGCCACATCCGACGGGCGTCAGAGCCGGTGTAGTAGGATTCGATCTTAATCCTATATTGACGCTTTGCCTGTTTGATGGTTTGTCTGAGGGCATAGAGGGATTTCATATAAGCATCCGGATTAGTGTCCCGCTCCTTGAAAGCGGCAACTCTAGCCTTTATCTTGATGCTGAGGTTGCCTGTAATCCATGGCTTCTGGTTGGGATATGTACGTACGGTCACTGTGGGGACGACGTCATCGATGCACTTATTGATGAAGCCAATGACTGAGGTGGTATACTCCTCAATGCCATTGGATTAATCCCGGAACATATTCCAGTGTGCTAGCAACAGTTCTGTAGCGTAGCATCTGCGTCATCTGACCATATCCGTATTGAGCGAGTCACTGGTACTTCCTGCTTTAGTTTTTACTTGTAAACAGAAATCCAGGCAAGCTAAACACCTTTTATGCTCGCTTTGAGGCAGGCCACACTGAAGCATGCATAAGAGCACCAGCTGTTCCGGACGACTGTCTGTTACTTGAACTGGCGACAGAGCCTGGACCCATCTCTAGGCTGTGTAAGTGCTATTTGACCAAGAATGAGAGTGATGGAGTGCTGCATCAGATGACCTGGCTTCCACAATCACCCAACCTCAACCCAATTGAGATGGTTTGGGATGAGTTGGACCGCAGAGTGAAGGAAAAGCAGCCAACAAGTGCTCAGCATATGTGGGAACTCAAGACTGTTGGAAAAGCATTCCTCATGTAGCTGGTTGAAAGAATGCCAAGAGTGTGCAAAGCAAATGGTGGCTACTTCGAAGAATCAAAAATATTAATATACTTTGATTTGTTTAACTCTTTTTTGGTTACTACATGATTACATATGTGTTATAGTTTTAGTGTCTTCACTATTGATGTCTTCACTATTATTCTACATTTAAGAAAATGAGTCAGTGTCAACTTATGACTGGTACTGTATATAAATCAGAATTTAACAGCAGTGGGACTGATGCTAAAGCCTTCTGAGACTCAACAACCCCTGAAGCAATTATCAGCAGACAAAACATAATCACTAAAAACAGAGATCACCCAAGAAGACATATTAGACACGGTTAAAATGAATGGCACCATGAATGGGGGCTCCCGAGTGGCTTAGCGGTCTAAGGTACTGCATCTCAGTGCTAGAGGCGTCACTACAGACCCTGGTTCAGAGGTCTAAGGTACTGCATCTCAGTGCTAGAGGCGTCACTACAGACCCTGGTTCAGAGGTCTAAGGCACTGCATCTCAGTGCTAGAGGCGTCACTACAGACCCTGGTTCAGAGGTCTAAGGCACTGCATCTCAGTGCTAGAGGCGTCACTACAGACCCTGGTTCAGAGGTCTAAGGAACTGCATCTCAGTGCTAGAGGCGTCACTACAGACCCTGGTTCAGAGGTCTAAGGAACTGCATCTCAGTGCTAGAGGCGCTACTACAGACCCTGGTTCAGCGAAGGTTCAAGGCACTGCATCTCAGTGCTAGAGGCGCTACACTACAGACCCTGGTTCAGAGGTTCAAGGCACTGCATCTCAGTGCTAGAGGCGTCACTACAGACCCTGGTTCAGGAGGTTCAAGGCACTGCATCTCAGTGCTAGAGGCGCTACTACAGACCCTGGTTCAGAGGTCTAAGGCACTGCATCTCAGTGCTAGAGGCGTCACTACAGACCCTGGTTCAGAGGTCTAAGGTACTGCATCTCAGTGCTAGAGGCGTCACTACAGACCCTGGTTCAGAGGTCTAAGGTACTGCATCTCAGTGCTAGAGGCGTCACTACAGACCCTGGTTCAGAGGTCTAAGGCACTGCATCTCAGTGCTAGAGGCGTCACTACAGACCCTGGTTCAGAGGTCTAAGGAACTACATCTCAGTGCTAGAGGCGTCACTACAGACCCTGGTTCAGAGGTCTAAGGCACTGCATCTCAGTGCTAGAGGCGTCACTACAGACCCTGGTTCAGAGGTCTAAGGAACTGCATCTCAGTGCTAGAGGCGTCACTACAGACCCTGGTTCAGAGGTCTAAGGAACTGCATCTCAGTGCTAGAGGCGTCACTACAGACCCTGGTTCAGCGGTCTAAGGCACTGCATCTCAGTGCTAGAGGCGTCACTACAGACCCTGGTTCAGAGGTCTAAGGCACTGCATCTCAGTGCTAGAGGCATCACTACAGACATCCTGGTTTGATTCCAGGCTGTGTCACAACCGGCCGTGATTGCGAGTCCTATAGGGCGGCGCACAATTGTCCCAGCATTGTCCGGGTTAGGGTTTGTCCGGGGTAGGCCGTCAATTTTAAAAATGAATTTCTTCTTAACTGACTTGCCTAGTTATTAAATAAAGTGTTGGCTTTCCCATAGTATTCTATTTAACATTTTGGGACAAAGTTATTTACACAAATGAGAACATACGTCACTCAATTCAGTGTTTCTAGTTCCATGTATCAAACAGTTATTTCAGTTATATTAAAAACAATAAAATCTGGAGAGTCCCCTGCTGATTACAGACCCATAAGTTTAATAAATTATAACAAAAAAATAATAACAAAAGTCATAAGCAACAGAATGCTTATGTGGCAGGTAGCCCAGTGGTTAGAGCGTTGGACTAGTAACCGAAAGGTTGCAAGATCGCATCCCCAAGCTGACAAAGTAAAAATCTGTTGTTCTGCCCCTGAACCAGGCAGTTAACCCACTGTTCCTAGGCCGTCATTGAAATTAAGAATTTGTTCTTAACTGACTTGCCTAGTTAAATAAAGGTAAAATAAAAAATAAATGGCAAAAGTCTTACCGGACTTGATACATATCAAACAGGGTTTAAGAAAAATAGACACTTTCAAACAAATGAAAGAACTTGTTTCAGTTTAATACAATATGCTATAAAACAAGATATAGATTCATCAATAATGGCTGTTGTTGCCGAAAAGGCTTTCAATCTGGAAGAAAATGAAAAGTATTCTACAAGAACCAATATCACTCCCTAAAAACACAATCCTATCGAACGATCCTTGGATAGCTTTTCACAATTCATAGATAAATTGTCCCACGTGGAAAACTAAAGGCATAAAAAATGTAAATAACTTGGTAATAGGAAATAAATGTATTTCCATAAACAGAATTAAAAAGCAATGTTGGACTGACCAATGAAGATATTTTCCAATACATGCAACTTGAAAGTTTCATATCATGACATTTGTGTGAAATCTTTTGGACATCAGAGCAGTCTTGAGGGAATCCTATTGGAGTCAGAAAAGGATGTTCATATGAGAGGGAAGATGCAGAAAACCTATACAACTTAGAAAACAATATAAACTATTGCAACCAAGACTTAAAAAGCACAGGATGGAGGAAATGTTGGAACATAACTAAAGAAATGACAGTTAAGAAAAATGTATAAATGTTTAATCCAGTATAAACTAATGTATATAATTTATTATACGAGACAAAATTCACCTTCTACAGCACAACGGCAGAGTCATGTCTTAAGTGTAAAACTAACAATGACTCAATAATCCATGCCTTCTGGGAATGTATACTTAAAAACTGGAAATCAACCAATCCTCCGATGTTAACAACAACAGAAAGGTCAAATGCTTTATTATCTGAATGTTGAAAGTGCGTGTGGGCGACAGAGAGACAACATGGTGCAGTTTGATGCATGTGGCGGAGAGTGATGGGGCGCTGGAGATGGGGGTGTGGCCAGGTGGGATGTTGTTGATCTGGAGATGGGGGTGTGGCCAGGTGGGATGTTGTTGATCTGGAGATGGGGGTGTGGCCAGGTGGGATGTTGTTGATCTGGAGATGGGGGTGTGAGCAGGTGGGATATTGTGGATGTTTGTGTGCGTCTGTATGTTGTCATTTGTATGTGTATGATGTGTATTATAAAAATAAATACATTTTTTTTACAAAAAATGTAAATATATAGTGTTACCACAATGTTTCCTAGCATGGCATGAGCCATACTTTCCCATGATTTCATTCCCTGATCCCAACATTCCCATGATCCTCTGTGTTCCAGGAAGTGGTGACGCTGAGGAACCTGTGGTCGCTGGGTTACCAGGTGATTGTCTCCTATGAGCACAGCATGGTCAGCCTCTACAGCGACCTTTGGCCTCACATCCCCTACTGGTGGGCCAACAAGTGTAAAGCCGAGGCTCTGATCGAGGAGTTCGAACACAGGAAACAACATGGCCGCCCAGGTAACCTGCAGATGGCCACACATTGCTGTGAAATATTGTGCAGAGTAAGGATTATCTAACACTGCCAGTCATTTAGAAATAGAAGTTCTGCTGTGCGCTTATAGGCCGATGCAGACTTCGATAATGTACGCCTTTCCTACGCACTTCTCAGTATTTGGTATTCAGACTTACCTTATGGCTACGTTACGCGCTCTGAATAAATGTAATTCAACCACTGGCCAACAGATTTTCAATAGGGTTTTCAGTACCAGATAGATTACCATCTTAACCATAACCCTTTTTCAATAGGGTTTTCAGTACCAGATAGATTACCATCTTAACCATAACCCTTTTTCAATAGGGTTTTCAGTACCAGATAGATTACCATCTTAACCATAACCCTTTTTCAATAGGGTTTTCAGTACCAGATAGATTACCATCTTAACCATAACCCTTTTTCAATAGGGTTTTCAGTACCAGATAGATTACCATCTTAACCATAACCCTTTTCAATAGGGTTTTCAGTACCAGATAGATTACTATCTTAACCATAACCCTTTTTCAATAGGGTTTTCAGTACCAGATAGATTACTATCTTAACCATAACCCTTTTTCAATAGGGTTTTCAGTACCAGATAGATTACCATCTTAACCATAACCCTTTTTCAATAGGGTTTTCAGTACCAGATAGATTAATATCTTAACCATAACCCTTTTTCAATAGGGTTTTCAGTACCAGATAGATTACCATCTTAACCATAACCCTTTTTCAATAGGGTTTTCAGTACCAGATAGATTACTATCTTAACCATAACCCTTTTTCAATAGGGTTTTCAGTACCAGATAGATTACCATCTTAACCATAACCCTTTTTCAATAGGGTTTTCAGTACCAGATAGATTACCATCTTAACCATAACCCTTTTTCAATAGGGTTTTCAGTACCAGATAGATTACCATCTTAACCATAACCCTTTTTCAATAGGGTTTTCAGTACCAGATAGATTACCATCTTAACCATAACCCTTTTTCAATAGGGTTTTCAGTACCAGATAGATTACCATCTTAACCATAACCCTTTTTCAATAGGGTTTTCAGTACCAGATAGATTACCATCTTAACCATAACCCTTTTTCAATAGGGTTTTCAGTACCAGATAGATTACCATCTTAACCATAACCCTTTTTCAATAGGGTTTTCAGTACCAGATAGATTACCATCTTAACCATAACCCTTTTTCAATAGGGTTTTCAGTACCAGATAGATTACCATCTTAACCATAACCCTTTTTCAATAGGGTTTTCAGTACCAGATAGATTACCATCTTAACCATAACCCTTTTTCAATAGGGTTTTCAGTACCAGATAGATTACCATCTTAACCATAACCCTTTTTCAATAGGGTTTTCAGTACCAGATAGATTACCATCTTAACCATAACCCTTTTTCAATAGGGTTTTCAGTACCAGATAGATTACCATCTTAACCATAACCCTTTTTCAATAGGGTTTTCAGTACCAGATAGATTACCATCTTAACCATAACCCTTTTTCAATAGGGTTTTCAGTACCAGATAGATTACCATCTTAACCATAACCCTTTTTCAATAGGGTTTTCAGTACCAGATAGATTACCATCTTAACCATAACCCTTTTTCAATAGGGTTTTCAGTACCAGATAGATTACCATCTTAACCATAACCCTTTTTCAATAGGGTTTTCAGTACCAGATAGATTACCATCTTAACCATAACCCTTTTTCAATAGGGTTTTCAGTACCAGATAGATTACCATCTTAACCATAACCCTTTTTCAATAGGGTTTTCAGTACCAGATAGATTACCATCTTAACCATAACCCTTTTTCAATAGGGTTTTCAGTACCAGATAGATTACCATCTTAACCATAACCCTTTTTCAATAGGGTTTTCAGTACCAGATAGATTACCATCTTAACCATAACCCTTTTTCAATAGGGTTTTCAGTACCAGATAGATTACCATCTTAACCATAACCCTTTTTCAATAGGGTTTTCAGTACCAGATAGATTACCATCTTAACCATAACCCTTTTTCAATAGGGTTTTCAGTACCAGATAGATTACCATCTTAACCATAACCCTTTTTCAATAGGGTTTTCAGTACCAGATAGATTACCATCTTAACCATAACCCTTTTTTTGACACCCTTTTTCTGCCCAACTTCGTGATTTACGATCTTGTCTCATCGCTGCAACTCCCCAACGTGCTCAGGAGAGGCGAAGGTCGAGCCATGCGTCCTGCAAAACATGACCCGCCAAAACCGCGCTGCTTAACACCCGCTTGCTTAACCCGGAAGCCAGCTGCACCAATGTGTCAGAGGAAACACTGTTCAACTGATGACCGGAAGTCAGCCTGCAGGCGCCCGGCCCACCACAAGGAGTCGCTAGAGAGCGATGAGCCAAGTAAAGCCCCCCCGGCTAGTGCCTTAGACTACTGCGCCACTCTGGAGGTCCATACCTTTTAGTTAGAATTTTGTCGACAGACTCACTAGAACACATCTAGAACACACTAGAACACATCCCCCTATTTGACATAGCCCTCATCCTCAACATACAACACCCGTTCTGCCAGTCACATTCTGTTAGAGGTCCTATCTGAGATATCTACTGCAGCCCTCATCCTCCACATACAACACCCGTTCTGCCAGTCACATTCTGTTAAAGGTCCCCAAAGCACACACATCCCTGGGTCGCTCCTCTTTTCAGTTCGCTGCAGCCAGCGACTGGAACGAGCTGCAACAAACACTCAAACTGGACAGTTTTATCTCCATCTCTTCATTCAAAGACTCAATCATGGACACTCTTACTGACAGTTGTGGCTGCTTTGTGTGATGTATTGTTGTCTCTACCTTCTTGCCCTTTGTGCTGTTGTCTGGGCCCAATAATGTTTGTACCTTGTTTAGTGTTGCTACCATGTTGTTGTCATGTTGTGTTGCTGCCATGTTGTGTTGCTGTGTTGTTGTCTTAGGTCTCTCTTTATGTAGTGTAGTGTTGTGTTGTCTCTCTTTATGTAGTGTTGTGTTGTCTCTCTTTATGTAGTGTTGTGGCGTCTCTCTTTATGTAGTGGTGTGTTGTCTCTCTTTATGTAGTGTTGTGGCGTCTCTCTTTATGTAGTGTTGTGTTGTCTCTCTTTATGTAGTGTTGTGTTGTCTCTCTTTATGTAGTGTTGTGGCGTCTCTCTTTATGTAGTGTTGTGGCGTCTCTCTTTATGTAGTGTTGTGTTGTCTCTCTTTATGTAGTGTTGTGTTGTCTCTCTTTATGTAGTGTTGTGGCGTCTCTCTTTATGTAGTGTTGTGTTGTCTCTCTTTATGTAGTGTTGTGTTGTCTCTCTTTATGTAGTGTTGTGGCGTCTCTCTTTATGTAGTGTTGTGGTGTCTCTATGTAGTGTTGTGGTGTCTCTCTTCATGTAGTGTTGTGGTGTCTCTCTTTATGTAGTATTGTGTTGTCTCTCTTCATGTTGTGTCGTGGTGTCTCTCTTTATGTAGTGTCGTGGTGTCTCTCTTTATGTAGTGTTGTGGCGTCTCTCTTTATGTAGTGTTGTGTTGTCTCTCTTTATGTAGTGTTGTTGTCTCTCTTTATGTAGTGTTGTGGTGTCTCTCTTTATGTAGTGTTGTGGCGTCTCTCTTTATGTAGTGTTGTATGTCTCTCTTTATGTAGTGTTGTGGTGTCTCTCTTTATGTAGTGTTGTGGTGTCTCTCTTATGTAGTGTTGTGCTCTCTCTTATGTAGTGTTGTGTGCGTCTCTCTTTATGTAGTGTTGTGGTGTCTCTCTTTATGTAGTGTTGTGGCGTCTCTCTTTATGTAGTGTTGTGGTGTCTCTCTTTATGTAGTGTTGTGGTGTCTCTCTTTATGTAGTGTTGTTGTCTCTCTTTATGTAGTGTTGTGGTGTCTCTCTTTATGTAGTGTTGTGGTGTCTCTCTTTATGTAGTGTTGTGGTGTCTCTCTTTATGTAGTGTTGTGGCGTCTCTTTATGTAGTGTTGTGGCGTCTCTCTTTATGTAGTGTTGTGGCGTCTCTCTTTATGTAGTGTTGTGGCGTCTCTCTTTATGTAGTGTTGTGGCGTCTCTCTTTATGTAGTGTTGTGGCGTCTCTCTTTATGTAGTGTTGTGGCGTCTCTTTTTATGTAGTGTTGTGGTGTCTCTTATGTAGTGTTGTGTTGTCTCTTTATGTAGTGTTGTCTCGCTTGTCGTGATGTGTGTGTTGTCCTATATTTTTATTAAATGTATTTATATTTTTAATCCCAGCCCCCGTCCCTGCAAGAGGCCTTTTGGTAGGCCGTCAATGTAAATAAGAATTTGTTCTTAACTGACTTGCCCAGTTATATATATTTATATATTGAGAGAGCAGGTTCAGAATATTAGGGATCAATGAAAGAAAGCCATCTGAATATATGGATATTAGTTTGTTTCAGCACCAAACGCTGATCTTGTAGCTTTTTCCACTTGGAAGCGGTTGGTTCGCTAGACCTCATGTTTTCCTCTCGCGTAAAGGTGCCGCAATACTGCGTATCTAGACACACCTTCATTTATACCATTTCCACCCGGAGAAAGAAAATGGTGAATAGCATGCTATTCTCATGCTTGTGTTCAACAATAGAATAGGGAATTAAGTTCCATTACCGCTCGCTTAACTCTGGTCGGATTTCTGTACTGAATAGTATAACAGTTCTACACTCTTATGATGTGTTAGAATGTGTCTGTAATATTGTGCAGAGTAAGGGTTAGTTAGTTACTACTACTAGTTATCTAACACGGTCTACGATATATTGTTTTCACCCAATATTTTCAATGAATAACGTAAGTTTGTGGGAGGGGATCTGTTGTAATGAGTGTTTTTTGTAACAGAATCAAACAGGACATTGAATGATTTGATCTGGTGTTTTTTGTCAGGAGGGTTCTTTGTGACGGGCATCAACCTGACAGAGGATCTGAAGTACATCTGCTCTCACCCCACTGAGTCTCTGAAGGACCTGGTGATGTCTACCTACCCTGCCCTGCTCTCCTGGGTCAGGGGCCAGAGCCCCGGCTCCGACTCCCGCTCCCTCAACATCATCGCTGGGGACTTTGTCTCAGAGAGCCACTTCGTACCCACCGTCATCGCACTGAATCAACATTTAGTCCGCTGCACTGGTCCTTGTGATGTTAGCAGAGGAAACTGACCCATCTGCTGTGTCCCAAATGACACCATATTCCCTCTGTAGCCCATAGGGCTCTGGTCAAAAGTAGTGTACTGTGTAGGGAATAGGGTGCCATTTGGGATGCAGTATCTGACACATCTTCTTGCACAGAATATCATGTTATAACTACGCTGTAGAAGAGGATGGAGCTGTAGCATGATATCATGTTATAACTACGCTGTAGAAGAGGATGGAACTGTAGCATGATATCATGTTATAACTACGCTGTAGAAGAGGATGGAACTGCAGCATGATATCATGTTATAACTACGCTGTAGAAGAGGATGGAGCTGCAGCATGATATCATCTTATAACTACGCTGTAGAAGAGGATGGAACTGCAGCATGATATCATGTTATAACTACGCTGTAGAAGAGGATGGAGCTGCAGCATGATATCATGTTATAACTACGCTGTAGAAGATGGAGCTGCAGCATGATATCATGTTATAACTACGCTGTAGAAGAGGATGGAACTGTAGCATGATATCATGTTATAACTACGCTGTAGAAGAGGATGGAACTGTAGCATGATATCATGTTATAACTACGCTGTAGAAGAGGATGGAACTGCAGCATGATATCATGTTATAACTACGCTGTAGAAGAGGATGGAGCTGTAGCATGATATCATGTTATAACTACGCTGTAGAAGAAGCATGATATCATGTTATAACTACGCTGTAGAAGAGGATGGAGCTGCAGCATGATATCATGTTATAACTACGCTGTAGAAGAGGATGGAGCTGCTGCATGATATCATGTTATAACTACGCTGTAGAAGAGGATGGAACTGAAGCATGATATCATGTTATAACTACGCTGTAGAAGAGGATGGAGCTGCAGCATGATATCATGTTATAACTACGCTGTAGAAGAGGATGGAGCTGCAGCATGATATCATCTTATAACTACGCTGTAGAAGAGGATGGAACTGCAGCATGATATCATGTTATAACTACGCTGTAGAAGAGGATGGAACTGAAGCATGATATCATGTTATAACTACGCTGTAGAAGAGGATGGAGCTGCAGCATGATATCATGTTATAACTACGCTGTAGAAGAGGATGGAGCTGCAGCATGATATCATGTTATAACTACGCTGTAGAAGAGGATGGAGCTGCAGCATGATATCATGTTATATATACGCTGTAGAAGAGGATGGAACTGCAGCATGATATCATGTTATAACTACTCTGTAGAAGAGGATGGAACTGTAGCATGATATCATGTTATAACTACGCTGTAGAAGAGGATGGAACTGTAGCATGATATCATGTTATAACTACGCTGTAGAAGAGGATGGAGCTGCAGCATGATATCATGTTATAACTACGCTGTAGAAGAGGATGGAGCTGCAGCATGATATCATGTTATAACTACGCTGTAGAAGAGGATGGAGCTGCAGCATGATATCATCTTATAACTACGCTGTAGAAGAGGATGGAACTGCAGCATGATATCATGTTATAACTACGCTGTAGAAGAGGATGGAACTGCAGCATGATATCATGTTATAACTACGCTGTAGAAGAGGATGGAACTGCAGCATGATATCATGTTATAACTACGCTGTAGAAGAGGATGGAGCTGCAGCATGATATGTTATAACTACGCTGTAGAAGAGGATGGAGCTGCAGCATGATATCATGTTATAACTACGCTGTAGAAGAGGATGGAGCTGCAGCATGATATCATGTTATAACTACGCTGTAGAAGAGGATGGAACTGCAGCATGATATCATCTTATAACTACGCTGTAGAAGAGGATGGAACTGCAGCATGATATCATGTTATAACTACGCTGTAGAAGAGGATGGAACTGCAGCATGATATCATGTTATAACTACGCTGTAGAAGAGGATGGAACTGCAGCATGATATCATGTTATAACTACGCTGTAGAAGAGGATGGAACTGTAGCATGATATCATGTTATAACTACTCTGTAGAAGAGGATGGAGCTGCAGCATGATATCATGTTATAACTACTCTGTAGAAGAGGATGGAGCTGCAGCATGATATCATGTTATAACTACTCTGTAGAAGAGGATGGAACTGTAGCATGATATCATGTTATAACTACGCTGTAGAAGAGGATGGAACTGTAGCATGATATCATGTTATAACTACGCTGTAGAAGAGGATGGAGCTGCAGCATGATATCATCTTATAACTACGCTGTAGAAGAGGATGGAGCTGCAGCATGATATCATGTTATAACTACGCTGTAGAAGAGGATGGAGCTGCAGCATGATATCATGTTATAACTACGCTGTAGAAGAGGATGGAACTGCAGCATGATATCATCTTATAACTACGCTGTAGAAGAAGATGGAACAGTAGCATGATATCATGTTATAACTACGCTGTAGAAGAGGATGGAACTGTAGCATGATATCATGTTATAACTACGCTGTAGAAGAGGATGGAACTGCAGCATGATATCATGTTATAACTACGCTGTAGAAGAGGATGGAGCTGTAGCATGATATCATGTTATAACTACGCTGTAGAAGAAGCATGATATCATGTTATAACTACGCTGTAGAAGAGGATGGAGCTGCAGCATGATATCATGTTATAACTACGCTGTAGAAGAGGATGGAGCTGCAGCATGATATCATGTTATAACTACGCTGTAGAAGAGGATGGAACTGCAGCATAATATCATCTTATAACTACGCTGTAGAAGAAGATGGAACAGTAGCATGATATCATGTTATAACTACGCTGTAGAAGAGGATGGAACTGTAGCATGATGTAATAGAATTTGCTTGTAAAAAAAAAAACTTGAACAGTATATTCTGATATATTTGCACAATTATATTGCCGACAGTGAAATGTTTGCCTGTTGAGCTCCTCTTTTTTTTCTGACCTGCACTGATTTATTTATCTGTTTACTTTGGACTTTTGTTATCTTCTTTACTGGCCCTAACCCCCTAGCCCTAACCCCCTAACCCTCTAGCCCTAACCCCCAGCCCCAACCCCCAGCCCCAACCCCCAGCCCTAACCCCCAGCCCCAACCCCCAGCCCCAACCCCCAGCCCTAACCCCCAGCCCTAGCCCCAACCCTCTAGCCCCAACCCTCAGCCCTAACCCCCTAGCCCTAACCCCCTAGCCCTAACCCCCAACCCTCTAGCCCCAACCCTCTAGCCCCAACCCTCAGCCCCAACCCCCAGCCCTAACCCCCAGCCCTAACCCCCTAGCCCTAACCCTCTAGCCCTAGCCCTAACCCTCTAGCCCTAACCCTCTAGCCCTAACCCTCTAGCCCTAACCCTCTAGTCCTAACCCCTAACGCCCTAACTCTATAACCCTCCTCTAACCTTCCTATAACTCTATAACCCTCCTCTAACCTTCCTCTAACTCTATAACCCTCCTCTAACCCTCCTCTAACTCTATAACCCTCCTCTAACCTTCCTCTAACTCTATAACCCTCCTCTAACCCTCCTCTAACTCTATAACCCTCCTCTAACCTTCCTCTAACTCTCTATAACCCTCCTCTAACCCTCCTCTAACTCTATAACCCTCCTCTAACTCTATAACCCTCCTCTAACCCTCCTCTAAATCTCCTCTAACTCTCTAACCCTCCTCTAACTCTATAACCCTCCTCTAACCTTCCTCTAACTCTATAACCCTCCTCTAACCCTCCTCTAAATATTTAACCCTCCTCTAACCTTCCTATAACTCTATATCCCTCCTCTAACCTTCATCTAACTCTATAACCCTCCTCTAACCTTCCTATAACTCTATATCCCTCCTCTAACCTTCATCTAACTCTATAACCCTCCTCTAACCCTATAACCCTCCTCTAACCCTCCTCTAACCTTCCTCTACCTCTCTAACCCTCCTCTAACCCTATAACCCTCCTCTAACCTTCCTCTAACTCTATAACCCTCCTCTAACCCTCCTCTAACCTTCGTCTAACTCTCTAACCCTCCTCTAACCTTCCTCTAACTCTATAACCCTCCTCTAACTCTCTAACCCCCCTCTAACTCTCTAACCCTCCTCTAACCCTCCTCTAACCCTATAACCCTCCTCTAACCTTCCTCTAACTCTCTAACCCTCCTCTAACCCTCCTCTAACTCTCTAACCCTCCTCTAACCCTCCTCTAACTATCTAACCTTCCTCTAACCCTCCTCTAACCCTCCTCTAACTATCTAACCCTCCTCTAACTCTATAACCCTCCTCTAACCTTCCTCTATTTCTCTAACCCTCCTTTAACCCTCCTCTAACCCTATAACCCTCCTCCAACCTTCCTCTAACTCTATAACCCTCCTCTAACTCTCTAACCCTCCTCTAACCTTCCTCTAACTCTATAACCCTCCTCTAACCCTCCTCTAACTCTATAACCCTCCTCTAACCCTCCTCTAACTCTATAACCCTCCTCTAACTCTATAACCTTCCTCTAACCCTCCTCTAACCCTCCTCTAACTCTCTACCCCCCCTCTAACTCTCTAACCCCCCTCTAACTCTATAACCCTCCTCTAACTCTATAACCCTCCTCTAACCTTCATCTAACTCTCTAACCCTCCTCTAACTCTATAACCCTCCTCTAACCTTCATCTAACTCTCTAACCCTCCTCTAACTCTATAACCCTCCTCTAACCTTCATCTAATTCTATAACCCTCCTCTAACCCTCCTCTAACTCTCTAACCCCCCTCTAACTCTCTAACCCCCCTCTAACTCTCTAACCCCCCTCGAACTCTATAACCCTCCTCTAACCCTCCTCTAACCCTCCTCTAACCTTCCTCTAACTCTCTAACCCTCCTCTAACCCTCCTCTAACCCTCCTCTAACTCTATAACCCTCCTCTAACCTTCATCTAACTCTCTAACCCTCCTCTAACCCTCCTCTAACTCTATAACCCTCCTCTAACTCTCTAACCCTCCTCTAACCCTCCTCTAACTCTATAACCCTCCTCTAACTCTATAACCCTCCTCTAACTCTATAACCCTCCTCTAACTCTATAACCCTCCTCTAACCTTCGTCTAACTCTCTAACCCTCCTCTAACCCTCCTCTAACCCTCCTCTAACCCTCCTCTAACCTTCATCTAACTCTATAACCCTCCTCTAACTCTATAACCCTCCTCTAACCTTCCTCTAACTCTATAACCCTCCTCTAACCCTCCTCTAACTCTATAACCCTCCTCTAACCTTCCTATAACTCTATAACCCTCCTCTAACCTTCATCTAACTCTATAACCCTCCTCTAACTCTATGACCCTCCTCTAACCTTCCTCTAACTCTATAACCCTCCTCTAACCCTCCTCTAACCCTCCTTTAACCCTCTAACTAATGTATGTATTTCATATCTCAGGCAATGTGGCCACGTTTTAAAATGTTCCTTTGACCTAAGCAATAATGATGTGACTAATGTTCTGTCTAAAACCTCTGTAACCATCTCCGACTATAATACAGTATAGCCTCTTCCATAGAGCACAAAACTATGGTGGTGTCACAAATGGAACCAGACCCTAAATAGTGGACTACTTTTCACCAGACCCCTATGGGCCCTGATTAAAAGTAATGCATTATGTAGGGAATAGGGTGCCATTTGGCAAGCAAACCACGTTACAAATGGTTAGCACACTTGAGGTTAGAAAAGCACCTACGATGTATTTCCATTAGATATCCAGGATCTGTGGTTAAGGAATGTCCTAGTTATAAAGTTAATGCTGTACCAACTGAAGAACAGGTCTGTCCCAAAAGGCTCCCTATTCCCTACGTGGTGCACTTCTTTTGACCAGGGCCCATAGGGAATAGGGAGCCATTTGGAATTCACAACCAGATCAAACCTGCATGATATCAGACGCACAACTCTGAGCATGACCTATGACCTCCTATGACTGTGCTACAGCTGAGTTATGACCTTTGACCCGTAACTCTTTTAGAAGCATGCCTTCATTACTAGTGAAAAGACCTGTGCCTGCGGACAAGATTAGCCTTCCCAGAAGACAGGATGAGCATTTTGAATAGAGAATCAATCTACTGAATGTTTTACCTTACAGGTTTCAAATAAAATTGACCAATGTAAAAAAATAAAAAGTGTTTGGTCTGAAAAAAGTATTTTTATTCATGCTTCCAGTTCAGAGATCACGGAGAGGAATGGAGTAATACAAGTAGCAAATCAGAGGTCTGTCAAAGGGAATAGATTATAATGTGCCACTCATTCCCCAGAGGGCCGAGTGTTGTGGCACCTCTCTTAATTGATGAATACATGTCACTGATAAGTAAGTAACTCCCCTCATACTGGTTGTCTATTGCTTTATTGAAACCAGCAGACACGTCATACCAAGTCTCTGTGACCAGAGACGCGTCATACCAAGTCTCTGTGACCAGAGACGCATCATACCAAGTCTCTGTGACCAGAGACGCGTCATACCAAGTCTCTGTGACCAGAGACGCGTCATACCAAGTCTCTGTGACCAGAGACGCGTCATACCAAGTCTCTGTGACCAGAGACGCGTCATACCAAGTCTCTGTGACCAGAGACGCGTCATACCAAGTCTCTGTGACCTGAGACGCGTCATACCAAGTCTCTGTGACCAGAGACGCGTCATACCAAGTCTCTGTGACCAGCAGACACGTCATACCAAGTCTCTGTGACCAGCAGACACGTCATACCAAGTCTCTGTGACCAGCAGACACGTCATACCAAGTCTCTGTGACCAGCAGACACGTCATACCAAGTCTCTGTGACCAGAGACACGTCATACCTAATATTCATTGGTGAAAATAGTTCAGTTGCAACGTTGTAGATGTTTAGGTTCTACAAAGAGGATGTGGGTGGGTTCAGTCATCACACATACTGCCAACATATCTCTTTCACAGAACAGTTGAACCTTTGCCATCTTGTATTCTTTACATGGTAACATTGTTTCTACTGCAACTGCTTTGGGACTGCGTTCCTCCACTGAACAGGCTTGAGTTCAGGACACATCAGGTTCAGAGCAAACACTGCATCTAACGATGGCATAACTTCGTGGTTGATTTGAGCTCATCTGGATGAGGGGTCAATGAATAGCGATCAGATGTCAAAGGTCATCTAATTCTAACATCCGTGTAATTTTGTTGTTGGGACTAGGAGAGTATTACTCATCTGAATGTCAGCGGGCCAGTGTAAATAACAGACTGATTACATGAATTTGAGTGTGATGTATGTATCCGACTTTTTGATTTTAATGGTATGTATGATGAAACGACTCAATATCGCCATCTGCCTACGTAGCTTCTGATCAGTAGTGATGGGAAGTTGGGCTGCCTACGTAGCTTCTGATCAGTAGTGATGGGAGGTTGGGCTACCTCCGTAGCTTCTGATCAGTAGTGATGGGAAGTTGGGCTGCCTACGTAGCTTCTGATCAGTAGTGATGGGAAGTTGGGCTGCCTACGTAGCTTCTGATCAGTAGTGATGGGAAGTTGGGCTGCCTACGTAGCTTCTGATCAGTAGTGATGGGAAGTTGGGCTACCTACGTAGATGATGTGCAAGTAGAGATACTGGAGTGCAAAAGAGCAGGAGGGTGGGTAATAATATGGGGATGTGCTGTGTACATGTACAGTGATCGGTAAGCTGCTCTTATAGCTGATTCTTAAAGTTAGAGAGGGAGATATAAGACTCAATTTTCAGAGATTTTTGCAATTCGTTCCAGTCATTGGCAGCAGAGAACTGGAAGGAAAGGCGGCCAAAAAAAGGGTTGGCTTTGGGTATGACCAGTGCAATTTACCTGCTGGAGTGCGTGCTACGGGTGGGTGCTGCTATGGTGACCAGTGAGCTGAGATAAGACGGGGCTTTACCTAGCATAGATGACCTGGAGCCAGTGGGTTTAGTGACGGATATGTAGTGAGGGCCAGCTAACGAGAGCGTACAGGTGGCAGTGGTGGGTAGTATATGGGGCTTTGGTGATAAAACGGATGGCACTGTGATAGACTACATCCAGTTTGCTGAGTAGAGTGTTGGAGGCTATTTTGTAAATGATAGTCAGTTCAACAAGGGTATGTTCGACGGCATGAGTGAAGGAGGCTTTGTTGCGAAATAGGAATTCTGGGCGATACGAAAGAGAGGTTGAGCAGACTGGTAATAGGGGTTGCAACAATGGCGGCGGATAATTTTAGAAAGAGAGGGTCCAGATTGTCTAGCCCAGCTGATTTGTACGTGTATTGGTTCCTGACTTCCCTGAAAAGTTGGATATCGCGGGGACTATTCGATGCTAGTGCAGTACGCCACAGGATGTTTTTGTGTTGGTCGAGGGCAGTCAGGTCTGGAGTGAACCAAGGGCTATATCTGTTCTTAGTTCTAAATTTTTTGAAAGGGGCATGCTTATTTAAGATGGTGAGGAAATTACTTTTAAAGAACAACCAGGCATCCTCTACTGACGGGATGAGGTCAATATCCTTCCAGGATACCCGGGCCAGGTCGATTAGAAAGGCAGAGCAGAAGTGTTTTAGGGAACGTTTGACAGTGATGAGGGGTGGTAAAACCCATAACGGATGCAAGCAATGAGGCAGTGATCGCTGAGATCCTGATTGAAAACAGAAGAGGTGCATTTGGAGGGCAAGTTGGTCAGGATAATATCTATGAGGGTGCCCATCTTTACGGATTTAGGGTTGTACCTGGTGGGTTCCTTGATAATTTGTGTGAGATTGAGAGCATCTATCTTAGATTGTAGGACGGCTGGGGTGTTAAAGCATATCCCAGTTTAGGTCACCTAACAGAAGGAACTCTAAAGATAGATGAGGGGCAATCAATTCACATATGGTGTCCAGGGCACAGCTGGGAGCTGAGGGGGGCAATAGTGAGAGACTTATTTCTGGAGAGATCATTTTTTTAAATTAGAAGCTCGAACTGTTTGGGCATAGACCTGGACAGTATGACAGAACTTTGCAGGCTCTCTCTGCAGTAGATTGCAACTCCACCCCCTTTGGCAGTTCTATCTTGACGGAAGATGTTGTAGTTGGGGATGGAAATCTCAGAACTTTTGGTGGCCTTCCTAAGCCAGGATTCAGACACGGCCAGGACATCAGGGTTGGCAGTGTGTTAAAGCAGTGAGTAAAACAAACATAGGGAGGAGGCTTCTGATGTTAACATGCATGAAACAAAGGCTTTTACAGTTACAGAAGTCAACAAATGAGAGCGCAAAGGCCGGTTGGGGGCACATCAGACGGAATTACGTCAGCAGACCAGTCGTGATGGCGGGGCTCCATGTCGACAAAGGGCCCAGGCCAATTGGCAAAAGAGGTATTGAAGCTGGAGTAATTTCGTTTGCTAGCCAGGAGATTATCCAGGCTAAAAGCGGCTGGTGTCTGAGCTATAGGTAAAGGCCGCTAGCAGTGGCTAACCATGACTAAATAGCTAGTAGCTGGTTAGCATCTGATGGCTAGCTTCTAATGTTCTAGCTATAAGGTCTAAAAATAGCAGATCCGTATCACAATTGGGTGAGGCGGGTTGCCGGAAGGTATATTTAATTTGTAAATGGAAAAAGAGATTGAAAAATATATACAAAAAAAACGAAATTTACATGGGACAACGACAAATACGTCTGCACTGCTACGCCATCTTGGTTTAATCCATTACATGAAATTCAAATAAAAATCTATTTAAATGACAGGTTGTAATGCAACAAAATAGGAAAAACGCCAAGGGGGGTGAATACTTTTGCAAGGCACTGTATTCCCAGACCTCTTTCCATGGTTAAATGCGGTGGATGGCAGTTTGGCGCGAATGCCACCATCCATCCACGGTTTCTGGTTAGGGCAGGTTTTAATAGTCACCGTGGGTACAACATCTCCTATGCACTTCTTTATAAACCCACTCACCAAGTCAGCGTATAGGTCAATGTTGTTCTCTGAGGCTGACCGGAACATATTCCAGTCCGCGTGATCAAAACAATCGGAAGCATGGCTTCCGATTGGTCGGACCAGCGTTGAGTGGTTCTTGTCACTGGTACATCCTGTTTGAGTTTCTGCTTATAAGACGGAACGAGCAAGATGGCGTTGTGGTCGGATTTGTCGAAGGGAGGGCGTGGGAGGGCTTTGTATGCATCGCGGAAGTTAGAGTAGCAGTGGTTAAGAGTATTAGCCCTGCGAGTCGTACAATCAATATGCTAATAGAATTTAGGTAGAAAATTTGCTTTGTTAAAATCCCCAGCTACAATAAATGCAGCCTCAGGATGTATGGTTTCCAGTTTACATATAGTCCAGTGTTCCTTGATGGCCATCTTGGTTTCTGCTTGAGTCTATAACTGATGAGAATTCTCTTGGGAGGTAAAATGGCCGGCACTTGATTGTGAGGAATTCTAGGTCGGGTGAGCAGAAGGACTTGAGTTCCTGTATGTTGTTATGACTACACCATGAGTCGTTAATCATAAAACATACACCTCCGCCCTTCTGTTTCCCAGAGAGGAGTTAATCTCTGTCGGCCCGATGCTTGGAGAAGCCTGGTGGCTGAACCGATTCTGACAACATATCCCGAGAGAGCCATGTTTCCGTGAAACAGAGAATGTTACAATCTCTGATGTCTCTCTGGAAGAAATCCTTGCTCGAATTTCGTCTATCTTGTTGTCAAGAGACTGGACATTGGCTAGTAGTATACTCGGGAGCGGTGGGCGATGTGCACGTTTACGGAGCCTGCGCCGTTGTTTTGGGTCGACTACTGGAATTAGATCCATTGTCCTGGGTGGTGGTCCAAACAGAGGATCCGCTTCGGGAAAGTGGTATTCCTGGTCGTCATGTTGGTAAGTTGACGTTGCTCTTATATCCAATAGTTCCTCCCGGTTGTATGTAATAAAACTTTATATTTCCCGGGGTAACAATGTAAGAAGTAATACATAAAAAAACATAATACTGCATGGTTTCCTGAGAACACGAAGCGATGCGACCATCTCTGTCGTCGCCATGCTCTTTAATGGTATCAAACACGTGCTTGTTATTTTTTCCTTAACACTTTTTTTTCTCCCCTTAAAACTGCCCTGTTGGTTAAGGAGCTTGTAAGTAAGCATTTCACTGTACGGTCTACACATGTATCCACCGCATGTGACAAATAACATTTGATTTGAGTCACTCCATTCCAACCGATATTATGAGCCCTCTCTGCAGCCTCCACTGATGCAGATGTGGGCTATAGCAGATCTGATTGAATAGAGCCCTAATATTTTGGGTTCTGATGGGGTAAGACAGTTGAACTAAGCACAAGGCATTTATTTGTCAAGAATCAATGGGTATGGATGAAGCAACTGCAGATTGCCCCTTTAAGTGGATACCAGAGTGTGGGCATAATGATAGTGATGCTTACTGTTGTTTGGTTCACATTGACCATCCCTGTTCTTACAATGGCCAGGTACCTACAGTACCCCTACTTCCCCCTCTCCCTCACTACACACGGCACTCCCTGACAATTATGGATCTTTGTTAAAGAAAGATAGTGTTTCATGCAGCAATAATGATCTTTGTTATAGACAGATATTATGTGTTTCCTGCAGAAATAAAAGGGACAACCCGGTTGCGATGTTTGGTTGCTGTGTTTTGATCTTGTGATGATGAAGAGTTTGAAACAGCTTGAGATGATTTGTCGTTACTTTGAAATGGTCTACAGCCACTGGCGATGCTCAGAATATCTGTTATAATCAGGCTGGCGATGCTCAGAATAGCTGTTGTTTTAACCAGGCTGGCGATGCTCAGAATATCTGTTATAACCAGGCTGGCGATGCTCAGAATAGCTGTTATAACCAGGCTGGCAATGCTCAGAATAGCAGTTGTTATAACCAGGTTGTCTTTCTAAATCACAGAACAAGGAAAACAGAGCAGAAAGATTTCTTGGCAAAAATGAATTTAATTGAACTGGATGTAGATTTGGGAACAGATGAGACATGTTATACAAAGAATATAAATCTTTGTGTAAATTAGAGAGGACTTACATCCTCTAGTTTAAAATGGTTCCATCTAAGATATTGTGCTTTATTACATGCACCTTCAGAATCAGCTCAGACTGCATTTACTGATTGTGATTACACAGACAGAATATCTCACTGGTTCCACAGCTGCTACTGTTGCTATTACTCCACTGTAAGTCACTGTGGAATCATGTATTGTAGGCACAAACAGCTGTGTGGCCAACACTCATTCTCCAGCCATCAATTTCTCCACATTACTGAGGCATGTGTTTCACACCAAGAATAGACAGGTATGTTTACTGTAACTCCTGATACGCCTCAGTTTCTCATAGCTAAGGGTTCAGGGGTTAAAGTTCATCCCTCCTGCACTGCGTTCACTGTGTAGAGGTCACTGCGGCGTTGGGCTGTGATGGGGATCTGTTGACGAACGTTGGCCAAATACTGCAGGTCTGAAAAACACACGGACCACATAGGGAGAGGTCAGGACACTGATAAGCTAAAGCAAACTACAGTTACATTAGTCACACTGGATAATGGTGCTGGCTCAAACTACAGTTACATTAGTCACACTGGATAATGGTGCTGGCTCAAAGTACAGTTACATTAGTCACACTGGATAATGGTGCTGGCTCAAACTACAGTTACATTAGTCACACTGGATAATGGTGATGGCTCAAACTACAGTTACATTAGTCACACTGGATAATGGTGCTGTCTCAAACTACAGTTACATTAGTTACAATGGATAATGGTGATGGCTCAAACTACAGTTACATTAGTCAATGGATAATGGTGATGGCTCAAACTACAGTTACATTAGATAATAGTGCTGTCTCAATATACAGTTACATTAGTCACAATGGATAATGGTGATGGCTCAAACTACAGTTACATTAGTCACAATGGATAATGGTGCAAGCCCAAACTACAGTTACATTAGTCACAATGGATAATGGTGATGGCTCAAACTACAGTTACATTAGTCACAATGGATAATGGTGATGGCTCAAACTACAGTAACATTAGTCACAATGGATAATGGTGATGGCTCAAACTACATTTACATTAGTAAAAGGATAATGGTGATGGCTCAAACTACAGTTACATTAGTTACAATGGATAATGGTGCTGTCTCTCAAAGAGGTTAAGGACCACTCAACTACACTGAACCACTCACAAAGAGGTTTAGGACCACTGAAGCACACTGAAGCACTCACAAAGAGGTTTAGGACCACTGAACCACACTGAAGCACTCACAAAGAGGTTTAGGACCACTGAACCACACTGAAGCACTCACAAAGAGGTTAAGGACAACTCAACCACACTGAAGCACTCACAAAGAGGTTTAGGACCACTGAAGCACACTGAAGCACTCCGGTAGCACTCACCAATGTCTGCGTAAACAACAGCCTCTTCAGACCCCGCCTTGGATATCACCTCTCCCCTGTCATGATAATGTAGCTGTTAGAAATGCTTTCAATCACACATCCAATCAAACACATTCTGAACACAGGACATGACTGGCCTCTGTGACAACCATACAGAAAGAATACTGGCGCCTTCAGTAAATACAGTATAAAGCAGTGTGATTACAGACACTGCATGTGGCATCACACACTACAGTACGTGCTGGCTAACAACAGTGCTGTGACCCCAGGCTGTCTAGTACTCACCAGGGACTAACAACAGTGCTGTGACCCCAGGCTGTCTAGTACTCACCAGGGACTAACAACAGTGCTGTGACCCCAGGCCACGTAGGAGGCAGTCTCATCTCTGGCAGGGGAAGCTGTGGCCACGTACACCTGGTTATCAACCGCCCTGGTAGGGAGAGAGACAGACAGACAAGAGTCTGAGTTAAGGACCACACACACCGCAGTTCATCTGCCATCCGTCTGCCGTTCGTTTGGGGGGCATGTTTCATGGACCCCCGCTGGGGCGGGCGAGTTTCATGGACCTCGCTGGGGGCGGGCGTGTTTCATGGACCGCTGGGGGCCGGCGTGTTTCATGGACCCCCATGAAACACGCCGCCAGCGGGGGTCCATGAAACACGCTGGGGCCGGCGTGTTTCATGGACCCCCGCTGGGAGCCGGCGTGTTTCATGGACCTCCCGCCGGGGCCGGCATGTTTCATGGACCCCGCTGGGGGCCGGCGTGTTCATGGACCCCCATGAACACGCCGCCAGGGGGTCCATGAAACACGCTGGGGGCCGGCGTGTTTCATGGACCCCCGCTGGGAGCCGGCGTGTTCATGGACCCTCGCCGGGCCGGCATGTTTCATGGACCCCCCCGCTGGGGGCCGGCATGTTTCATGGACCCCCCCACTGGGGGCCGGCAGGTTTCATGGACCCCCCCCGCTGGTGGCTTACATTTGTGCGCAACTCCAGTTTAAGTTGTCACATGCACAAGTCCAGTGAAATGCTTAACTTGCAGCCCTACCCAACAGTTCAGTATTCAATATCAATATAGTAGAAGCTACATACAGGGTTTGGGTCTGGGCCAGGGCCAAATGGGCAGAGAAAGATACTGGTAGACACTGTATGTACATGCAGCCAGGGGTTAGGAGAAAGACACAGTACGGCAGCAGCATAAGTGGGTGTGTTTATGTGAGTCTGTGGGTGGTTCATTTTATTTCTGCGCCTGGCCCGCCATTGAAGTCGCTAGACCGCGATGGGACAAGAACATCCCTGCTGGCCAAACCCTCCACTAACACAGACAACGCTGGGCCAAGAGTCTGTGGGCGTGATAGTAGGATATACATGTAAACAGGGCTGAAAAGTGACTGGTAGCTGGATATACATGTAAACAAGGCTGAAAAGTGACTGGTAGCAGGATAAACATGTAAACAGGGCTGAAAAGTGACTGGTAGCAGGATATACATGTAAACAAGGCTGAAAAGTGACTGGTAGCAGGATATACATGTAAACAGGGCTGAAAAGTGACTGGTAGCTGGATATACATGTAAACAAGGCTGAAAAGTGACTGGTAGCTGGATATACATGTAAACAGCGCTGAAAAGTGACTGGTAGCAGGATATACATGTAAACAGGGCTGAAAAGTGACTGGTAGCTGGATATACATGTAAACAGGGCTGAAAAGTGACTGGTAGCTGGATATACATGTAAACAGGGCTGGAAAGTGACTGATAGCAGGATATACATGTAAACAGGGCTGAAAAGTGACTGGTAGCTGGATATACATGTAAACAGGGCTGGAAAGTGACTGGTAGCAGGATATACATGTAAACAAGGCTTAAAAGTGACTGGTAGCTGGATATACATGTAAACAGGGCTGAAAAGTGACTGGTAGCAGGATATACATGTAAACAGGGCTGAAAAGTGACTGGTAGCTGGATATACATGTAAACAGGACTGAAAAGTGACTGGTAGCAGGATATACATGTAAACAGCGCTGAAAAGTGACTGGTAGCAGGATATACATGTAAACAGGGCTGAAAAGTGACTGGTAGCAGGATATACATGTAAACAGCGCTGAAAAGTGACTGGTAGCTGGATATACATGTAAACAGGGCTGAAAAGTGACTGGTAGCAGGATATACATGTAAACAAGGCTGAAAAGTGACTGGTAGCTGGATATACAGTGGGGCAAAAAAGTATTTAGTCAGCCACCAATTGTGCAAGTTCTCTCACTTAAAAAGATGAGAGGCCTGTAATTTTCACACTTCAACTATGATAGACGAAATGAGGAAAAAAAATCCAGAAAATGACATTGAAGGATTTTTAATGAATTTATTTGCAAATTATGGTGGAAAATAAGTATTTGGTCACATACAAACAAGCAAGATTTCTGGCTCTCACAGACCTGTAACTTCTTCTTTAAGAGGCTCCTCTGTCCTCCACTCGTTACCTGTATTAATGGCACCTGTTTGAACTTGTTATCAGTATAAAAGACACCTGTCCACAACCTCAAACAGTCACACTCCAAACTCCACTATGGCCAAGACCAAAGAGCTGTCAAAGGACACCAGAAACAAAATTGTAGACCTGCACCAGGTTGGGAAGACTGAATCTGCAATAGGTAAGCAGCTTGGTTTGAAGAAATCAACTGTGGGAGCAATTATTAGGAAATGGAAGACATACAAGACCACTGATAATCTTCCTCGATCTGGGGCTCCACGAAGATCTCACCCGTGGGGGTCAAAATGATCACAAGAATGGTGAGCAAAAATCCCAGAACCACACGGGGACCTAGTGAATGACCTGCAGAGAGCTGGGACCAAAGTAACAAAGCCTACCATCAGTAACACACTACGCCGCCAGGGACTCAAATCCTGCAGTGCCAGACGTGTCCCCCTGCTTAAGCCAGTACATGTTCAGGCCCGTCTGAAGTTTGCTAGAGAGCATTTGGATGATCCAGATGAGGATTGGGAGAATGTCATATGGTCAGATGAAACCAAAATAGAACTTTTGGTAAAAACTCAACTCGTCGTGTTTGGAGGACAAAGAATGCTGAGTTGCATCCAAAGAACACCATACCTACTGTGAAGCATGGGGGTGGAAACATCATGCTTTGGGGCTGTTTTTCTGTAAAGGGACCAGGACGACTGATCCGTGTAAAGGAAAGAATGAATGGGGCCATGTATCGTGAGATTTTGAGTGAAAACCTCCTTCCATCAGCAAGGGCATTGAAGATGAAACGTGGCTGGGTCTTTCAGCATGACAATGATCCCAAACACACCGCCTGGGCAACGAAGGAGTGGCTTCGTAAGAAGCATTTCAAGGTCCTGGAGTGGCCTAGCCAGTCTCCAGATCGCAACCCCATAGAAAATCTTTGGAGGGAGTTGAAAGTCCGTGTTGCCCAGCGACAGCCCCAAAACATCACTGCTCTAGAGGAGATCTGCATGGAGGAATGGGCCAAAATACCAGCAACAGTGTGTGAAAACCTTGTGAAGACTTACAGAAAACGTTTGACCTCTGTCATTGCCAACAAAGGGTATATAACAAAGTATTGAGATAAACTTTTGTTATTGACCAAATACTTATTTTCCACCATAATTTGCAAATAAATAAATAAAAAATCCTACAATGTGATTTTCTGGATTTCTTTTTCTCATTTTGCCTGTCATAGTTGACGTGTACCTATGATGAAAATTACAGGCCTCTCTCATCTTTTTAAGTTGGAGAACTTGCACAATTGGTGGCTGACTAAATACTTTTTTCCCCCACTGTATATATTAGTATCTATCTATTTATTCTGAAATGGTCACTATTACTGCTGTTTACATGTATATATTAGTATCTCAAATCAAATCATGTATTTGGCTAAGGTGTATGTAAACTTCCGACTTCAACATTGACGGCCTACCAAAAGGCCTCCTGCGGGGAAGGGGCTGGGAATAAAAATATAAATACATTTAATAAAAATATAGGACAAAACACACATCACGACAAGAGAGACAACACAACGAGAGACTTAAGACAACAACACCGCATGGTAGCAATACAACATGACAACACATGGTAGCAGCACAACATGGTACGAACATTATTGGGCACAGACAACAGCACAAAGGGCAAGAAGGCAGAGACAACAATACATCTAATCAATAATAATTTTAGCAGCAGCGTAGGTGTGAGGGGGAGCAGTAGTTGTTCGCCAGCTGTTGATCTGAGCCTTGATGCGCTGGTACCACCTGCCGGACGGGAGCATGGAGAACAGATCCATGTCTCGGGTGGCTGGAGGCTTTGGCCTTTAAGACACCGCCTGGCTTGTACGTCCTGGATGGCTGGGAGCTTGCCCCCAGTGATATGGTGGGTCGTCTTCACCATCCTCTGTAGGGGCTTCTGGTCGCGGGCGATGCAGTTGCCAAACCAGACGGTGACACATCCAGTCAGGATGCTCTCGAGATGTAGAATCGGTTTGTACAGCTGGTACTCTGTTCAGAGATGCTAAGTACTCTCTGGCATGACTCTACCGGTGTCTCACAGCCATTAGATGGCGTGTCTCTACCGGTGTCTCACAGCCATTAGATGGCGTGACTCTACCGGTGTCTCACAGCCATTAGATGGCGTGTCTCTACCGGTGTCTCACAGCCATTAGATGGCGTGACTCTACCGGTGTCTCACAGCCATTAGACGGCGTGTCTCTACCGGGTGTCTCACAGCCATTAGACGGGCGTGACTCTACCGGTGTCTCACAGCCATTAGATGGCGTGTCTCTACCGGTGTCTCACAGCCATTAGATGGCGTGACTCTACCGGTGTCTCACAGCCATTAGATGGCGTGTCTCTACCGGTGTCTCACAGCCATTAGATGGCGTGACTCTACCGGTGTCTCACAGCCATTAGACGGCGTGTCTCTACCGGTGTCTCACAGCCATTAGACGGCGTGTCTCTACCGGTGTCTCACAGCCATTAGACGGCGTGTCTCTACCGGTGTCTCACAGCCATTAGATGGCGTGACTCTACCGGTGTCTCACAGCCATTAGACGGCGTGTCTCTACCGGTGTCTCACAGCCATTAGATGGCGTGACTCTACCGGTGTCTCACAGCCATTAGACGGCGTGTCTCTACCGGTGTCTCACAGCCATTAGACGGCGTGTCTCTACCGGTGTCTCACAGCCATTAGACGGCGTGTCTCTACCGGTGTCTCACAGCCATTAGACGGCGTGTCTCTACCGGTGTCTCACAGCCATTAGACGGCGTGTCTCTACCGGTGTCTCACAGCCATTAGATGGCGTGACTCTACCGGTGTCTCACAGCCATTAGATGGCGTGTCTCTACCGGTGTCTCACAGCCATTAGATGGCGTGACTCTACCGGTGTCTCACAGCCATTAGATGGCGTGTCTCTACCGGTGTCTCACAGCCATTAGATGGCGTGACTCTACCGGTGTCTCATAGCCATTAGGACGGCAGCAGGACACAGCAAATAGTTTTAAAATGGAAAATGACTTCATAGAAACTGGTTTCATAAACCTTTGGTCTTCTAAGATGTTCACCAACCTTCCTCTCTGCAGCAGTTCCCAGTGGGCCGGCCCGGTGGTCATGTTGAAGGCTCCAGGGTAGACCAACAGCTGACATCCTGATGGAACACAACAACATCCTCACTGTCCAGGTCTGCCCACTCTTCATTCATTGCAACTTCAATACATTCCCTACTTCATATATGTTTTATATACATGTCCCTTTGGGATCCTTTCTGCCCCTCTACCTACAATGGTTACCAGGTTGGTAAGACTTGCACAGCCCAGCGCAGCAGGCAACATGTTACCCTCACCTTTCTTAGAGTAGAGTTGGGCCAGCTCTGCAAACCTCATGTCATAGCAGATCCCTACACCCACCTTACAGTATGCTAGAGGAGACATGACAGAGAAGGGCAAGTCAGGGTTAACCCAATACACAGTAACACAGGGTTAGAGTAGCATACACAGTAACTACCAGACTATACCCAGCATGTGGCACTATGTGAAAGCGTTGCGTCCCAAGTGGCACCCTATTACTGGTCAAAAGAAGTGCACAATTCGTCGGCGAGTGGGTAACCCACCTCTACCATCCGTCCCATTGGCCGACGTGCAATTATTGGAGAATAAACTGGATGAGCTGTATATGAGCTTTGCCTTTTGGTAGGCTGTCATTGTTGATGTCGGAAGTTTACATACATCAAGACTATCCTACCAACGGGACATAAACAAATGTAATATCTTATGTTTTCATCTATATATTTCATAGCTTTCTATTTACCACCATAAACCGATGCCGGCACTAAGACCTCACTCAACCAGCTGTATAAGGCCATAAGTGAACTGCTCATCCAGAGGCGGCGCTCCTAGTGGCCGGGGACTTTAATGCAGGAAAACTTACATCTGTTTTACCTCATTTCTACCAGCATGTCACATGTGCAACCAGAGGGGGGAAAAAACTCTAGACCACTTTTACTCCACACACAGAGACGCATACAAAACTCTCCCTCGCCTTCCATTTGGCAAATCTGACCATAACTCTATCCTCTTGATTCCTGCTTACAAGCAAAAACTAATGCAGGAAGGACCAATGACTTGCTCAATACGGAAGTGGTCAGATGACGCAGATGCTAAGCTACAGGACTGTTTTGCTAGCACAGACTGGAATATGCTCTGGAATTCATCAGATGGTATTGAGGAGTACACCACATCAGTCACCGGCTTCATCAATAAGTACATTGATGACGTCGTCCACACAGTGACTGTACGTACATACCCCAACTTGAAGCCATGGATTACAGGCAACATCCACACTGAGTTAAAGGCCAGAGATGCCGCTTCAAGGAGCGGGACACTAATCCGGACTCTTATAAGAAATCCCATTATACCCTAAAATGAACCATCAAACAGGCAAAGCGTCAATACAGGACTAAGATCGAATCGTACTACACCGGCTCTGACGCTCTTGGATGTGGCAGGGCTTGCAAACTATTACGGACAACAAAGGGAAATCCAGCCGCGAACTGCCCAGTGACGCGAGCCTACCAGACAGGCTAAATGCCTTTTATGATCGCTTCGAGACAAATAACACTGAAACATGCATGAGAACACCAGCTGTTCCGGATGACTGTGTGATCATGCTCTCCATAGCAGATGCAAGCAAGACCTTTTAAACAGGTTAACATTCACAAGGCCGCAGGGCAGACGGATTACCAGGACGTGTACCCAGAGCAAGCGCGGACCAACTGGCAAGTGTCTTCACTGACATATAACCTCTCCCTGACCCAGTCTGTAATACCTATATGTTTCAAGCAGACCACCATGGTCCCTGTGCCCAATAACACTAAGGTAACCTGCCTAAATGACAATTGCCCCGTAGCACTCGCGTCGGTAGCCATGAAGTGCTTTGAAAGGCTTGTCATGGCTCACATCCACACCATCATCCCGGAAACTCTAGACCCACTCCAATTCACATACCGCCCCAACAGATACACAGCAATCTAAACTGCACTCCACACGGCCCTTTCCCATGGAATAAAGGAGCACCATAGTGCCAACAAAACTCATCAATAAGCTAAGGACCCTGGGACTAAACACCTCCCTCTGCAACTGGATCCTGGACTTCCCGATGGGCAGGCAACAACACATTCGCCACGCTGATCCTCAACATGGGGGCACCTCAGGGGTGTGTGCTTAGTAGCCTATAGGGAAGAGGTCAGAGACCTGACTGTGTGGTGCCAGGACAACAACCTCTCCTTCAACGTGATCAAGACAAACGAGATGATCATGGACTACAGGAAAAGGAGGGCTGAACACGCCGGGGCTGAAGTGGAGCAGGTTGAGAGCTTCAAGTTTGTTGTTGTCCACATCACCAACAAACTAACATGGTCCAAGCACACCAAGACATTCATGAAGAGGGCACTTTATATAGTCTTGTTATTGTTATTTGATTGTGTTACTTTCTTTACTTTAGTTTATTTAGTACATATTTTCTTAAATGCATTGTTGGTTTTATATATTTAACCTTTATTTAACTAGGCAAGTCAGTTAAGAACAAATTCTTATTTACAACGACGGTCTATCCCAGCCAAACCCGGACGACACTGGGCCAATTGTGCGCCGCCCTATGAGACTCCCAATCACGGCTGGTTGTGATACAGCCTGGAATCAAACCAGGGTCTGTAGTGACGCCTCTTGCACTGAGATGCAGTACCTTAGACCGCTGCGCCACTCAGAAGCCTGAGGTTAAGGGCTTGTAAGTAATCATTTCACTGTAAGGTCTACACCTGTTGTATTCGGCGCATGTGGCAAATATAATTTGCTACATAGGGAATAGGGTGCCAAATGGGACGCAGTCTCAGAGACTCACGTGTGTCAAACACTGACAGGTTGCTCCCTGGGCTCAGTGTCTCTGACTCCTGGAAACGGATCTTCCCTGGAACGTCGATGTCAAAGAGGTGGATCTTGAAGAGGAATAGTGGTAAACATAAAGAAAGAATGAATGAATCAGATACAGCCAGTGTCCTGTGAAAGCATTTCTCCCCTCATAAAGTTGGAGTCATACTGTATGTATGTTACATGTATACGTTCCATGTTCCTGTTCCTACCTTCCTGTGTTTCAGCACCATGTTCCTGTTCCTACCTTCCTGTGTTTCAGCACCATGTTCCTGTTCCTACCTTCCTGTGTTTCAGCACCATGTTCCTGTTCCTACCTTCCTGTGTTTGAGGACCAGGCTGCCGTCAGGACCAAACACTGGACAGGTGTTATACAGCTTCCCTCCATCATCCTCCTCAGGGATGGAGCCTGAATACACCAATACATCTCATTAACACATCGCAGCTCATACATTAACACACAGCTCATATATTAACACACAGCTCATATATTAACACACAGTTCATATATTAACACACAGCTCCAATATTAACACACAGTTCATATATTAACACACAGTTCATATATTAACACAGCTCATATATTAACACACAGTTCATATATTAACACACAGCTCATATATTAACACACAGTTCATATATTAACACACAACTCATATATTAACACACAGCTCATATATTAACACACAGCTCATACATTAACACACAGCTCATATATTAACACACAGTTCATATATTAACACACAGTTCATATATTAACACACAGCTCATATGGACAGTCCCAACGGCTGTCCAGCTACGGGGACAGTCCCAACAGTTGTCCAGCTACGGGGACAGTCCCAACAGTTGTCCAGCTATGGGGACAGTCCCAAGAGTTGTCCAGCTATGGGGACAGTCCCAAGAGTTGTCCAGCTATGGGGACAGTCCCAACAGTTGTCCAGCTATGGGGACAGTCCCAACAGTTGTCCAGCTATGGGGACAGTCCCAACAGTTGTCCAGCTATGGGGACAGTCCCAACAGTTGTCCAGCTATGGGGACAGTCCCAAGAGTTGTCCAGCTATGGGGACAGTCCCAACAGTTGTCCAGCTATGGGGACAGTCCCAACAGTTGTCCAGCTATGGGGACAGTCCCAACAGTTGTCCAGCTATGGGGACAGTCCCAACAGTTGTCCAGTTACGGGGACAGTCCTAACAAATGTCCAGCTATGGGGACAGTCCCAAGAGTTGTCCAGTTACGGGGACAGTCCCAACAGTTGTCCAGCTACGGGGACAGTCGTCCAGCTACGGGGACAGTCGTCCAGCTATGGGGACAGTCCCAACAGTTGTACAGCTATGGGGACAGTCCCAACAGTTGTCCAGAGTTCCTCTCACCTCCCACCAGATACACCTCACTCTCTTTGGCTGCCTCAGACAGAACCTGACTGGACTCTCCAGGGATCTTCTCTGCATACTCAGGGAAGAAGTCAGTTCCATAGGGGGAGTTGAAGCACTCCTGTACATGGAAATATAATCAATATGTTTGGATGGTATTATGGGAAACAACTGGCACAGTAACCTTTCTAATGTGAAGTCAGTCAACAATAAAACAAGTCAATATTAATTCCTGGAAAAATAGATAAATTGTTCCACTGATGAAAATCATCAGCAGTTGTCACAAAGAGCCTTACAGTAGCCCCCGCCTAGACCACAAAGAGCTTTACAGTAGCCCCCGCCTAGACCACAAAGAGCCTTACAGTAGCCCCCTCCTAGACCACAAAGAGCTTTACAGTAGCCCCCGCCTAGACCACAAAGAGCCTTACAGTAGCCCCCTCCTAGACCACAAAGAGCTTTACAGTAGCCCCCGCCTAGACCACAAAGAGCTTTACAGTAGCCCCCGCCTAGACCACAAAGAGCTTTACAGTAGCCCCCGCCTAGACCACAAAGAGCCTTACAGTAGCCCCTCCTAGACCACAAAGAGCTTTACAGTAGCCCCGCCTAGACCACAAAGAGCCTTACAGTAGCCCTCCTAGACCACAAAGAGCTTTACAGTAGCCCCCGCCTAGACCACAAAGAGCCTTACAGTAGCCCCTCCTAGACCACAAAGAGCTTTACAGTAGCCCCGCCTAGACCACAAAGAGCTTTACAGTAGCCCCGCCTAGACCACAAAGAGCTTTACAGTAGCCCCGCCTAGACCACAAAGAGCCTTACAGTAGCCCCTCCTAGACCACAAAGAGCTTTACAGTAGCCCCCGCCTAGACCACAAAGAGCCTTACAGTAGCCCCCTCCTAGACCACAAAGAGCTTTACAGTAGCCCCCGCCTAGACCACAAAGAGCCTTACAGTAGCCCCTCCTAGACCACAAAGAGCTTTACAGTAGCCCCCGCCTAGACCACAAAGAGCTTTACAGTAGCCCCCGCCTAGACCACAAAGAGCTTTACAGTAGCCCCCGCCTAGACCACAAAGAGCCTTACAGTAGCCCCCGCCTAGACCACAAAGAGCTTTACAGTAGCCCCGCTAGACCACAAAGAGCTTTACAGTAGCCCCCGCCTAGACCACAAAGAGCTTTACAGTAGCCCCGCTAGACCACAGAGAGCTTTACAGTAGCCCCCGCCTAGACCACAAAGAGCCTTACAGTAGCCCCGCCTAGACCACAAAGAGCTTTACAGTAGCCCCGCCTAGACCACAAAGAGCTTTACAGTAGCCCCGCCTAGACCACAGAGAGCTTTACAG
Source organism: Brachymystax lenok tsinlingensis (assembly GCA_030435695.1). Taxonomy (NCBI): domain Eukaryota; kingdom Metazoa; phylum Chordata; class Actinopteri; order Salmoniformes; family Salmonidae; genus Brachymystax; species Brachymystax lenok. Next base: position 1,029,742 of record CM059793.1, read on the forward strand.
TAGCCCCGCCTAGACCACAAAGAGCTTTACAGTAGCCCCCGCCTAGACCACAGAGAGCTTTACAGTAGCCCCCGCCTAGACCACAAAGAGCTTTACAGTAGCCCCCGCCTAGACCACAGAGAGCTTTACAGTAGCCCCGCCTAGACCACAAAGAGCTTTACAGTAGCCCCGCCTAGACCACAAAGTGCTTTACAGTAGCCCCGCCCTAGACCACAAAGAGCCTTACAGTAGCCCCGCCTAGACCACAAAGAGCTTTACAGTAGCCCCGCCTAGACCACAAAGAGCTTTACAGTAGCCCCGCCAGACCACAGAGAGCTTTACAGTAGCCCTGCTCTAGACCACAAAGAGCTTTACAGTAGCCCCGCCTAGACCACAAAGTGCTTTACAGTAGCCCCCGCCAGACCACAGAGAGCTTTACAGTAGCCCCGCCAGACCACAGAGAGCTTTACAGTAGCCCCGCCCAGACCACAGAGAGCTTTACAGTAGCCCCCGCCTAGACCACAGAGAGCTTTACAGTAGCCCCCGCCTAGACCACAAAGAGCTTTACAGTAGCCCTGCCTAGACCACAAAGAGCAACAAAAGCAGAAGAGAGAGCACAGTGGCCAGGAAAAACTCCCCAGAAGGAAGACATCTAGAGAGGAACCAGGCTCATGGCGTGGCCCATCACAAGAGTAAAGGGCTGGTGTACTCACAGGTAGGACCACCACTTTGGCCCCCTGTGCAGCTGCTTCTTTGATCAGCCCTCGGGCTCTGGAGAGGTTGTCAGCTTTGACCTTCGTCACATGTAGCTGGACCACTGCTAGACGGAACTCTGGGGGCAGAAACAGAATGGTCACCATTCAGACACCAATGTTTAAAAACTCTGCAACGATATGTGAATAAAAATGCTGGCTTTGCCCATTATATAATTCTGCTCAAGGTCAATGACCAGACACTACAATGATCGACAAGGGGTCATGGTGGAAGTATTTTACTGTAAAGCCTATAAAGGGGGGCAGGTAACTTCGCGGTTAAGAGCTTTGGGCCAGTAACCAAAAGGTCGCTGGTTCGACTCCCTGAGCCGACTAGGTTAAACATAAATATGTCAGTGCACTTGAGCAAGGCGCTTAACCCTAAATGCTGCTGTAGTCGCCCTGGATAAGAGCATCTGCTAAATGGTAAAACATAGAAGTGAAGACTGCACAGGTGTACATCGATTTCAACTGCTACAACTTTACTACATGCATTGAAAAGAAATATATTCAGCTGTCAACAACAGAGCCAATGACAACACGAGCAGCAATGCACATTTGAGTTGGAACTCTCAACATAGCTAGCTCTACAATAAAGGTAATGTTGTCACCTGTAAGGGCCAGTTGTGCTTCTATAGCCAGCCCTATTGTACTTACTAGACATTGTCTTGGCCAATATGGACATTAGTGCTTGCAGTAGGTTGCAGGATTCGTGTTCTCATAATATGAACGTGAAACAGCTCTTCTTCCGGGTCTATGCTGGACATCTTTTCAAAATAAAGGTCTTTTGTTTTAGTTCAAGAACGTAGTTCAGTTTATGCGCATATGTACATGGCTAGCCCAACCGGCCATCAGATGCCACTATTATTCATTTTATGTCATTAGCACGACTGTTCTTATTCTACCTCAGTGGCCCCGACCGATCGCGCTGTCACTAGTTACCACAGCCACAAAGTCCTAAACCCCGCCCATTTCTACAACTTCTCTCCTCTTAACATCTTAACACACAGCTCAACCTTCAGTTTTAAACAGACATTCAACAACATGCTGGTTATACTGGTTCCAAATGTTCAGTAGGAAAAACTAATTCAGGGGTGGAATTTAATTCAAAAGATTAGAAATCGCCTTAAAAAAACAGTGATACTGTATACACTGAACAAAAATATAAACGCAACATGCAACAATTTCAACGGTTTTCCTGAGTTAAAAATAAGGAAATCATGTAAGGAAATCATTCAAATTAAATAAATTAATTAGGCCCAAATCTATGGATTTCAAATGACTGGGAAGGGGCGCGTCCAGCCAATCACAATGAGTTGTTCCCCACAAAAACGCTTTATTACAGACATAAATACTCCTGAGTTTTATCAGCTGTCCGGGTGGCTGGTCTCAGACGATCCCACAGGTGAAGAAGCTGGATGTGGAGGTCCTGGGCTGGTGTGGTTACATGTGGTCTGCGGTTGCACGCTCCCTCAAAACTTCAGACATCTGCGGTATTGTGTGGTGTGACTGCACATTTTAGAGTGGGCTTTTATTGTCCCCAGCACAAGGTGCACCTGTGTAATGATCATGCTGTTTAATCAGCTTCTTGATATGCCACACCTGTCAGGTGAATGGATTATCTTGGCAGAGGTGAAATGCTCACTAACAGGGATGTAAACAAATGTGTGAGAAATAAGCTTTTTGTACGTGTGGAAAATACATCTACTATTGTTACTACTGATGCTAATACTGCTACTATTGCTAATACTGCTGCTACTACTGCTACTACTATTACTAATACTACCAATACTACTGCTTCTACTACTACTACTACTACTAGTTCTACAACTACTACTACTAATACTGCTGCTACTGCTAGTACTGCTACTACTACTACTGCTACCGCTAATACCGCTACCACTACCACCGCCAATACCGCTACCACCGCCGCCACCACCACTACTACCACCGCTACCGCCAATACCGCTGCTACCACCACCGCCAATACCGCCGCTGCCACCATTACCGCCACCGCCACTACCACCGCCGCTACTACCACCGCCAATACCGCTGCCACACCACCGCTACCACCGCTGCTACCACTGCCGCTACCGCTGCCGCTACCACCGCTACTACTACTACCACTGCCACCGCTAATACTGCTGCTACTACTACTGCTACTACTGCTACTACTATTACTACTGCTAATGCTATTACTACTGCTGATACTACTACTGCTGCTACTACTAATACTGCTGCTGCTACTACTACTACAGTACTACCCACCATTGCGACCTGTATGCTCTCGTTGGCTGGTTCTCGCTACATATTCGTCGCCAAACCCACTAGCTCCAGGTCATCTATAAGTCTTTGCTAGGTAAAGCTCCGCCTTATCTCAGATCACTGGCCAACATAGCAGCACCAACCTGTAGCACACGCTCCAGCAGGTATATTTCACTGGTCATCCCCAAAGCCAACACTTCCTTTGGCCGCCTTTCCTTCCAGTTCTCTGCTGCCAATGACTGGAACGAATTGCAAAAATCACTGAAGTTGGAAACATATCTCCCTCATTAACTTCAAACATCGGCTGTCAGAGCAGCTTACCGATCACTGCCGATCTGTAAACAGCCCATCCAACCAACTACCTCATCCCATATTTGTTTTTTTTTCTGCTCTTTTGCACACCCGTATTTCTACTTACACATCCTCATCTGCACATTTATCACTCCAGTGTAAATTGCTGAATTGTAATTACTTCGCCACTATGGCCTATTTATTGCCTTACCTCCATACTTTATTTGCACAGACTGTATACAGATTTTTCTATTGTGTTATTGACTGTACGTTTGTTTACTCCATGTGTAACTCTGTGTTGTTGTATTTGTCGCACTGCTTTGCTTTATCTTGGCCAGGTCGCAGTTGTAAATGAGAACTTGTTCTCAACTGGCCAAACTGGTTAAACAAAGGTGGGGAAAAAAATAAATAAATAATACTACTGGTGCTGCTACTACTACTACTACTACTAGTGTTGCTGCTGCTACTACTACTACTACTACTACTACTACCACCAGTGCCGCTGCCACAACCACTACCACCACCAGCGCCGCTGCCACCACTACCACCACCACCACCACCACCACCAGTGCCGCCGCCACCACCACTACCACCAGCGCCGCTGCCAACCACCACCACCAGTGCCACCACCACCACCACCAGCGCCGCTGCCACCACCACCACCACCACCACCAGCGCCGCCGCCACCACCACCACCACCACCCCGCCACCACCACCACCACTACCACCAGCGCCGCTGCCACCACCACCACAACCACCAGCGCCACCACCAGCGCCGCCACCACCACCACCAGCGCCGCCACCACGACCACCAGCGCCGCTGCCACCACCACCACCACCAGCGCCACCACCAGTCCCGCCACCACCACCACCACCACCACCAGCGCCGCCACCACCACCACTACCACCAGCGCCGCTGCCACCACCACCAGCGCCGCCGCCGCCACCACCACCAGCGCCGCCGCCACCACAACCACCACCAATCCCGCCACCACCACCACCACCACCACCAGCGCCGCCGCCGCCACCACCACCACTGGCCAACCACCAGCGCCGCTACCATCATCACCACCAGCGCCGCCACCACCAGCGCCGCTGCCACCACCACCACAACCACCAGCGCCGCTGCCACCACCACCACAACCACCAGCGCCGCCACCACCAGTGCCGCCACCACCACAACCACCACCACCCCGCCACCACCACCGCCGCAACCACCAGCGCCGCCACCAGCGCCGCTACCACCACCACCACCACAACCACCAGCGCCGCTGCCACCACCACCACCCGCCACCACCACTACCAGCGCCGCTGCCACCACCACCACCACAACCACCAGCGCCACCACCACGCACCACCACCCCGCTGGCGCCACCACACCACCACCGTTGCCACCGCCACCACCACCGCCGCCACCACCACCACCAGCACCACCGACACCACCGCCACCAATGCCACATCCACCAACGCCACATCCACCACCGCCGCCACCACCACCGCCACCGCCACCGCTGCCAACGCCGCCATTGCCACTACCACTGTTCTCACCACCACCAGCGCCGCTGCCACCGCTAACACCGCTTGCTACCACTACACCCTCCCACCGCTACCACCGCCGATACCACTCCACCGTCCCGCACAGCCAACACTGCTAACACCACCACCGGCACCACCACCATCACCACCAGCGCCGCTGCCACAACCACCACCACCAGCGCCGCCACCACCACCACCACCGCCGCCACCACCGCCGCCGCCACCACCACCAGCGCCGCCACCGCCACCACTCCCACCACCACCACCACCACCAGCGCCGCCACCACCACCACCACCACCACCACCAGCGCCGCCGCCACCACCACCACAACCACCAGCGCCGCCGCCACCACCAGCGCCGCCACCAGCGCCGCCACCACCAGCGCCGCCACCACCACCACCACCAGCGCCGCCACCACCACAACCACCACCAATCCCGCCACCACCACCGCCGCCGCCAAGACCACTCAACCACCAGCGCCGCCACCAGTGCCGCCACCACCACCACCACAACCACCAGCGCCGCCGCCACCACCACCACCCCGCCACCACCACCACCAGCGCCGCCGCCACCACCACCACCACAACCACCAGCGCCACCACCAGCGCCGCCACCACCACCACCACCAGCGCCGCCACCACCACCACCAGCGCCGCCACCACCACCACCACCACCACCAGCGCCGCCGCCACAACCACCACCACCAGCGCCGCCACCACCACCACCACCGCCGCCACCACCACCACCAGCGCCGCCACCGCCACCACTCACCACCACCACCACCACCAGCGCCGCCACCACCACCACCACCACCAGCGCCGCCGCCACAACCACCACCACCAGCGCCGCCACCACCACTCACCACCACCGCCGGTGCCACCGCCATTACCACCGCTGCCACCGCTAACACCGTTGCCACCACCACGACCAGCGCCGCTGCCACCACCACTATTCCCGCTACCACCACGCACCACCACTCCCGCTGGTGCCACCACACCACCACCGTTTCACCACCACCAGTGCCGCTGCCACCGCCAACACCGCTGCTACCACCACACCCTCCCACCGCCACCACCGCTGATACCACTTCACCGTTCCCACAGCCAACACTGCTGCACACCACCACCGGCACCACCACCACCCTCCCACCACCCCACCGCCACCACCACCACCACCACCACCACCACCACTACCACTACCACCACCACTACTACCACCACCGTTACCACCAATAATAATAACACCGCTACCACTACTACTACCACCGTTACCATTACCACTTCACCGTTACCACCACCAACAACACCACCACCGTTACCACAACCACCACCAATCTCACCATCACCACCGCCACCACCATTACCACCGCCACCACCACCGCCGATACCACCACCACCGCTGCCACCGCCAACACCGCCGCCACCACCACCACCGCCAACACCGCCGCCGCCACCACAACCACAACCACCACCACCGCCGCTGGTGCCACTACCACCACCACCACCACCACCACCGCCACCGCCAACACCGCCGCCGCCGCTACCACCGCTACCACCGCCGCCGCCACCACAACCACAACCACAACCACCACCACCACCGCCGCTGGTGCCGCTAACACCGCCGCTGGTGCCACTACCACCACAACCACCACCACCGCCGCTGGCACCACCACCACCGCCACCGCTAACACCGCCGCCGCCGCCGCCACCACCACCACCACCGCCAATACAACCACAACCACCACCACCGCCGGTGCCACCACCACCACCACCACCACCGCCGCCACCGCCAACACCGCCGCCGCCGCCACCACCACCACCGCCACCACCGCCGCCGCCACCACCACCACAACCACCACCACCGCCGCCGGTGCCACCACCACCACCGCCGCCACCACCAACGCCGCCACCACCACCACCACCAGCGCCGCCGCCAACCACCACCACCACCGCCGCCGCCACCACCACCACCAGCGCCGCCACCACCACCACCACCACCAGCGCCGCCGCCGCCACCACCACCACCAGCGCCGCCACAACCACCACCACCAGCACCGCCGCCACAACCACCACCACCAGCGCCGCCACCACCACCACCACCGCCACCACCACCACCACCACCACCAGCGCCGCCACCACCACCACCACCACCGCCACCACCACCACCACCACCACCACCACCACCACCACCACCACCACCACCACCACCAGCGCCGCCACCACCACCACCACCACCACCGCCGGCGCCACCGCCATTACCACCGCCGCCACCGCTAACACCGTTGCCACCACCACCACCAGCGCCGCTGCCACCACCACCATTCCCGCCACCACCACGCACCGCCACCCCGCTGGTGCCACCACACCACCACCGTTGCCACCGCTGCCACCACCAGCACCATTGATACCACCGCCACCACCACCACCAGCACCATTGATACCACCGCCACCAATGCCACATCCACCACCGCTGCCACCACCACCGCCACCGCTGCCACGCTGCCATTGCTACCACTACAGCTCTCACCACCACCAGTGCCGTTGCCACCGCCAACACCGTTGCCACCACCACACCTTCCCACCGCTACCACCGCTGATACCACTACCACTGTTCCCACCGCCAACACTGCTGCCAATACCACTACCACTGGTACACCACTACCACCACTACTACCCTCCCTCCTCCCTCCCTCCCTCCCACCACCGCCACCGCCGCTGCCACCGCTACCACCACCACCAGCGCCGCCACCACCACCACCACCAGCGCCGCCGCCGCCACCACTACCACCAGTGCCGCTGCCAACCACCACCACCACCAGCGCCGCCGCCAACCACTACCACCAGCGCCGCCACCACCACCACCACCAGCGCCGCCGCCGCCACCACCACCACCAGCGCCGCTGCCAACCACCACCACCAGCGCCGCTGCCACAACCACCACCACCAGCGCCGCCACCACCACCACCACCGCCACCACCACCACCACCACCAGCGCCGCCGCCACCACCACCACCACCACCACCACCACCACCAGCGCCGCCACCGCCACCACTTCACCACCACCACCACCACCAGCGCCGCCACCACCACCACCACCAGCGCCGCCGCCACCACCACCACAACCACCAGCGCCGCTGCCACCACCAGCGCCGCCACCAGCGCCGCCACCACCAGCGCCGCCACCACCACCACCACCAGCGCCGCCACCACTGGCCAACCACCACCACCCCGCCACCACCACCGCCGCCGCCAAGACCACTCAACCACCAGCGCCGCCACCAGCGCCGCTACCACCACCACCACAACCACCAGCGCCGCTGCCACCACCACCACCCGCCACCACCACCACCAGCGCCGCTGCCACCACCACCACCACAACCACCAGCGCCACCACCAGCGCCGCCACCACCACCACCACCAGCGCCGCCACCACCACCACCAGCGCCGCCACCACCACCACCACCACCACCAGCGCCGCCGCCACAACCACCACCACCAGCGCCGCCACCACCACCACCACCGCCGCCACCACCACCACCAGCGCCGCCACCGCCACCACTCACCACCACCACCACCACCAGCGCCGCCACCACCACCACCACCACCAGCGCCGCCGCCACAACCACCACCACCAGCGCCGCCACCACCACTTCACCACCACCACCGCCGGTGCCACCGCCATTACCACCGCCGCCACCGCCAACACCGTTGCCACCATCACCACCAGCGCCGCTGCCACCACCACCATTCCCGCCACCACCACGCACCACCACCCCGCTGGTGCCACCATACCACCACCGTTCTACTACCACCAGTGCCGCTGCCACTGCCAACACCGTTGCTACCACCACACCCTCCCACCGCTACCACCGCTGATACCACTTCACCGTTCCCACAGCCAACACCGTTGCCAATACCACCACCGGCACCACTACCACTACCCTCCCACCACCCTACCGCCACTACTACTACCACCACCACTACCACTACCACCGCCACCACCACCACTACCACCGTTACTACCAATAACAATAACACCGCTACCACCACCACTACCACCGTTACCATTACCACTTCACCGTTACTACCACCAATAACACCACCACCGTTACCACAACCACCACCAATCTCACCAATACCACCGCCACCACCATTACCACCGCCACCACCACCGCTGATACCACCACCACCGCCGCCACCGCCAATACCGCCGCCACCACCACCACCGCCACCACCGCCGCCGCTACCACAACCACAACCACTACCACCGCCGCTGGTGCCACCACCACCACCACCACCACCGCCACCGCTACCGCCAATACCGCCGCCGCTGCCACCACCGCTACCACCGCCGCCGCCACCACAACCACAACCACAACCACCACTACCACCGCCGCTGGTGCCGCTAACACCGCCGCTGGTGCCACCACCACCACAACCACCACCACCGCCGCTGGCACCACCACCACCGCCACCGCCAACACCGCCGCCGCTGCCGCCACCACCACCACCACCGCCAATACACCACCAACCAACCACCACCACCGCTGGTGCCACCACCACCACCACCACCACCGCCGCCACCGCCAACACCGCCGCCGCCGCCACCACCACCACCGCCACCACCGCCGCCGCCACCACCACCGCAACCACCACCACCGCCGCTGGTGCCACCACCACCACCGCCGCCACCACCAGCGCCGCCACCACCACCACCACCAGCGCCGCCGCCACAACCACCACCACCACCGCCGCCGCCACCACCACCACCAGCGCCGCCACCACCACCACCACCACCAGCGCCGCCGCCGCCACCACCACCACCAGCGCCGCCACAACCACCACCACCAGCACCGCCGCCACAACCACCACCACCAGCGCCGCCACCACCACCACCACCGCCACCACCACCACCACCACCACCAGCGCCGCCACCACCACCACCACCACCGCCACCACCACCACCACCACCACCACCACCACCATACCACCACCACCACCACCACCACCAGCGCCGCCACCACCACTCACCACCACCACCGCCGGTGCCACCGCCATTACCACCGCCGCCACCGCCAACACCGTTGCCACCACCACCACCAGCGCCGCTGCCACCACCACCACTATCCCGCCACCACCACGCACCGCCACCCCGCTGGCGCCACCACACCACCACCGTTGCCACCGCTGCCACCACCAGCACCATTGATACCACCGCCACCACCACCACCAGCACCATTGATACCACCGCCACCAATGCCACATCCACCACCGCCGCCACCACCACCGCCACCGCTGCCAATGCCGCCATTGCCACTACCACAGCTCTACCATCACCAGCGCCGTTGCCACCGCCAACACCGTTGCCACCACCACACCTTCCCACCGCTACCACCGCTGATACCACCACCACCGTTCCCACCGCCACACTGCTGCCAATACCACTACCACCGGCACCACCACCACCACCACCACCACTCCTCCCTCCCTCCTCACCACCGCTACTGCTGCCGCCACCGCCACCACCACCACCAGTGCCGCCACCACCACCACCACCAGCGCCGCTGCCGCCACCACCACCACCAGCGCCGCCCAACCACCACCACCACCAGCGCCGCTGCCACAACCACCACCACCAGTGCCGCCACCACCACCACCACCAGCGCCGCCGCCGCCACCACCACCACCAGCGCCGCCACAACCACCACCACCAGCGCCGCCGCCACAACCACCACCACCAGCGCCGCCACCACCACCACCACCGCCACCACCACCACCACCACCAGCGCCGCCGCCACCACCACCACCACCGCCACCACCACCACCACCACCACCAACACCACCACCACCAGCGCCGCCACCACCACCACCACCACCACCGCTGGCGCCACCGCCATTACCACCGCCGCCACCGCCACCGTTGCCACCACCACCACCAGCGCCGCCGCCACCACCACCATTCCCTGCCACCACCACGCACCGCCACCCCGCCGGTGCCACCACACCACCACCGTTGCCACCGCCACCACCACCGCTGCCACCACCACCACCAGCACCACCATTGATACCACCGCCACCACCACCACCAGCACCATTACTGATACCACCGCCACCAACGCCACATCCACCAACGCCACATCCACCACCGCCGCCACCACCACCGCCACCGCCGCCAATGCCGCCATTGCCACTACCACAGCTCTACCACTACCACCAGCGCTGCTGCCACCGCTAACACCGTTGCCACCACCACACCTCCCACCGCCACCACCGCTGATACCACTACCACTGTCCCACCGCCAACACCGTTGCCAATACCACCACCACCGGCACCACCACTACCACCACCACCCTCCTCCTCCCGCCGCCGCTGCCACCACTACCACCACCACTACCACCGCTACCACCGCCGATACCACCACTACCACCGCTGCCACCACTACCACTACCACCGCACCACTACCACCACCACCACCACCACCGTTACCACTAATACCAATAATACCGCTACTACCACCACCACCACCACCATTACCACCACCACCGTTACCACCACCAATAACAATAACACCACCGCCACCACCACCACTCCCACCGTTACCAACCACCACCAATCCCACCACCACCGCTACCACCATTACCACCGCCACCACCACCGCCGATACCACCACCACCGCCGCCACCGCCAACACCGCCGCCACCACCGCCACCGCCGCCGCCGCCGCCACCACCACCGCCACCCGCCGCCGCCACCACAACCACCACCACCACCACCGCCGCTGGCGCCGCTAACACCGCCGCTGCCGGTGCCACCACCACCACCACCACCACCACCGCTGCCACCGCCAACACCGCCGCCGCCGCCACCACCACCACCACCACCACCACCACCACCGCCGCCACCGCCAACACCGCCGCCGCCGCCACCACCACCACCGCCACCACCGCCGCCGCCACCACCACCACCAACCACCACCACCGCCGCCGCCGCCACCACCACCGCCGCTGGTGCCACCACCACCACCAACCACCACAACCACCACCACCGCCGCCGCCACCACCACTACCACCGCCGCCGCCACCACCACCACCAACCACCACCACCGGTGCCACCACCACTTCGCTGGTGCCACCACCACCACAACCACCACCACCACCGCTACCACCACCACCGCCACCACCGCCGCCGCTTCCACCACCACCGCCGCTGGCGCCACCACCACCGCTGCCACCACCGCCGCCGCCACCACCACCACCACAACCACCGCCGCTGGTGCCACCGCCACCACCGCCGGTGCCACCGCTACCACCGCCGCCACCACAACCACCACCGCCACCACCGCCGCCACCACACCACCACAACCACCACCACCGCCGCTGGTGCCACCACCACCGCCGCTGGTGCCACCACCACCACAACCACTACCACCGCCGCTGCCACCGCCACCGCCGCCACCACCACCACCACAACCACCACCACCGCCGCTGGTGCCACCACCACTCCGCTGGCGCCACCACCACCACTACCACCACCACCACCGCCGCCGCCACCACCGCCACCACCACCGCCGTCAGTTTCCACCACCACCGCCGCTGGCGCCACTACCACCGGCCGCCGCTGCTACCACCACCGCCACTACCACCGCCGCCGCTACCGCTACTGGCAACCACCACCACCGCCGCTGGTGCCACTGCTACCACCGCCGGTGCCACCGCCACCACCGGCTGCCACTACCACAACCACCACCGCCGCCACCACCACAACCACGAACACAACACTGCCACCGCAATACTTCACCACCACATCCACTACCACCACCACATCCACCACCGTTGCCACCACCACCATTGCTGCCGCCACCCACCACCACCACCACCAGCGCTGATGCCACCGCCACCACCGCCGCCACCACAACCACCACTCCACCACCACCGCCGCCACCACAACCACCACCGCCGCTACCACCACCACCACATCCACCACCACCACTCTGCCACCACCGCCGATACCACCACCACCACCACCACCACTACCACCACCACCACCGGTGCCACCACCACCACCGCCGCTGGTGCCACTACCACCACACCAACCACCACCACCGCCGCCGCTGCCACCACCACCGCCACCACCGCCGCCGCCACCACCACCACAACCACCACCACCGCTGGTGCCACTACCACTCTGCTGGCGCCACCACCACCACAACCACCACCGCCGCCGCTACCACCACCACAACCACCGCCGCTGGTGCCACTACCACTCTGCCGCCGCCACCACCACCACCAACCACTACCACCGCCGCCGCTGCCACCACCACCGCCACCACCACCGCCGCCGCCACCACCACCAACCACCACCACCGCCGCTGGTGCCACCGCCACCACCGCTGGTGCCACCGCTACCACCAGTGCCACCACAACCACTACCGCCGCCACCACCACAACCACAACACTGCTACTGCAATAGTCTCACCACCACATCCACCACCACCACCACATCCACCACCGTTGCTACCACTACCATTGCCGCTGCCACCCCACCACTACCACTACCAGTGCTGGTGCCACCGCCACTACCGCTGCCACCACAACCACCACCGCTGATACCACCACCACCACCGCTGCTACCACAACCACTACCGCCGCCATTACCACCCCACTACCATTGCTTTAACGCCACATTTACCACCGCTGCCACCATTACCACTACCACCACCACCACCACTCTGCTACCACCGCTACCACCACCGCTGATACCACCACCGCCGATACCACTACCACCACCGCCGCTACCACAACCACCACCGCCGCCACACATCCCTACCACCATTGCTTTAACGCCACATTTACCACCGCCGCCACCACCACCACTACATCCACCACCACCACTCTGCCACCACCGCTGACACCACCACCACCGCCGCCACCACCACCACCGCCGCCACCACCACCACCGCCGCCACCACCACCACCACCGCCGCCACCGCCACCGCCACCGCCGCCGCTACCACCGCCACATCCAGTTCCGCTGCCACCACTACCACCACCACCACCACCACCATTACCACCACCGCTGATAACACCACCACCGCCGCCACCACCGCCAATACCACCACCACCGCTGCCACCACCACCACCACCACCACCACCACCACCACCACCACCGTTACCAACCACCACCAATCCCACCAACACCACCGCCACCACCATTACCACCGCCACCACCACCGCCGATACCACCACCACCGCTGCCACCGCCAACACCGCCGCTACCACCGCCAACGCCGCCGCCGCTACCACAACCACCACCACTACCACCGCCGCTGGTGCCGCTAACACCGCCGCTGGTGCCACCACCACCACCACTACCACCACCGCCGCCACCGCCAACACCGCCGCCGCCGCCACCACCACCACCGCCACCACCGCCGCCGCCACCACCACCACCGCCACCACCACCGCCGCTGGTGCCACCACCACCACCGCCGCTGGTGCCACCACCACCACAACCACCACAACCACCACCACCGCCGCTGCCACCACCACCACCACCGCCGCCGCCGCCACCACCACAACCACTACCACCACCACCGGTGCCACTACCACTCGCCGCTGGTGCCACCACCACCACAACCACCACCACCACCGCCACCACCACCACCGCCACCACCGCCGCCGCTCACCACCACCGCCGCTGGTGCCACCACCACCGCTGCCACCACCACCGCCACCACCACCGCCGCCGCCACCACCACCACCACAACCACCGCCGCTGGTGCCACTCGCCACCACCGCTGGTGCCACCGCCACCACCGCCGCCACCACAACCACCACCGCCACCACCGCCGCCGCCACCACCACCGCCAACCACCACCACCGCCGCTGGTGCCACTACCACCGCCGCTGGTGCCACCACCACCACAACCACTACCACCGCCGCTGCCACCGCCACCGCCGCCACCACCACTACCACAACCACCACCACCGCCGCCGGTGCCACCACCACCGCTGGTGCCACCACCACCACCAACCACCACCACCGCCGCCGCCACCGCCACCGCCGCCACCACCACCACCACAACCACCACCACCGCCACCGCTGCCACCACCACCACCACAACCACCACCACCGCCGCTGCCACCGCCACCGCCGCCACCACCACCACCGCCAACCACCACCACCACCGCCGCCGCCACCACTACCACCGCTACCACCGCTGCCGCTTCCCACCGCCGCTGGTGCCACCACCACCGCCGCCGCCGCTACCACCACCGCTACCACCGCCGCCGCTACCACTACCACCAACCACTACCACCGCCGCTGGTGCCACCGCTACCACCGCTGGTGCCACCGCCACCACCGCCGCTACCACAACCACCACCGCCGCTACCACTACACAACCACGAACACAAACACCGCCACCGCAATACTTCCACCACCACATCCACCACCACCACCACATCCACCACCGTTGCCACCACCACCATTGCTGCTGCCACCCACCACCACCACCACCAGCGCCGATGCCACCGCCACCACCGCCGCCACCACAACCACCACTCTACCACCACCGCCGCCACCACAACCACCACCGCCGCCACCACCACCACCACATCCACCACCACCACTCGCCACCACCGCCGATACCACCACCACTACCACCACCACCACCACTACCACCGCCACCACCACTAACCAACCACCACCGCCGCCGCCGCCACCACCACCGCCACCACCGCCGCTGCCACCACCACCACCAACCACCACCACCGCTGGTGCCACTACCACTTCGCTGGTGCCACCACTACCACAACCACCACCGCCGCCGCCACTACCACCACAACCACCGCCGCTGGTGCCACTACCACTCCCGCCGCCGCCACCACCACCACCACAACCACTACCACCGCCGCCGCCGCCACCACCACCGCCACCACCACCGCCGCTGCCACCACCACCACAACCACTACCACCGCCGCTGGTGCCACTGCCACCACCGCTGGTGCCACCGCTACCACCGCTGCTACCACAACCACCACCGCCGCTACCACCACAACCACAACACCGCCACCGCAATAGTTCCACCACCACATCCACCACCACCACCACATCCACCACCGTTGCCACTACCACTACCATTGCCGCCGCCACCCCACCACCACTACCACCAGTGCTGGTGCCACCGCCACTACCGCTGCTACCACAACCACCACCGCTGATACCACCACCACCACCGCTGCTACCACAACCACCACCGCTGCCATTACCAATCTCACTACCATTGCTTTTAACGCCACACTTACCACCGCCGCTACCATTACCACATCCACCACTACCACTCTGCCACCACCGCTACCACCGCTGATACCGCTACCACCGCTGATACCACCACCGCTGATACCACCACCACCACCGCTGCTACCACAACCACCACCGCTGCCATTACCACCCCACCACCATTGCTTTTTAATGCCACATTTACCACCGCTGCCACCACCACTACTACATCCACTACTACCACTTCTGCCACCACCGCCGATACCACTACCACCGCTGCCACTACTACCACCGCTGCTACTACTACTACTGCTGCTACTACTACTACTACTGCTGCTACTGCTAATACTGCTGCTGCTACTACTAATGCTACATCTAGTTCTGCTGCTATATCTACTACTACATCTACTACTACTATTACTACTACTGCTGATAATACTACTACTGCTACTACTACTACTACTACTACTACTACTACTACTACTACTACTACTACTACTACTACTACTGCTGATAATACTACTACTGCTGCTATATCTACTACTACTACTACATCTACTACTACTGCTGCTAAATTTGCAAGTGGCTGAATCTCACCGGAGAAATCATCAAGGGAAATATCGCCCCTGTCTCAGTATTTGTAGCCCATGTATCTGATGCTGTCTGAACCAAAAGACTATAACATGTCGCCGTAGCATTTGATTGATTGACGCCAGCAAGGATTTGGCCTCCCTTAATAAAAAATAATTAGCCAATCAATAGTACCCGCAAAACACCAGTCTCAACGTCAACAGTGAAGAGCCTCCGGGGATGCTGGCCTTCTAGGCAGAGTCAAAGAGAAAAAGCCATATCTCAGACTGGCCAATAAAAATAAAAGATTAAGATGGACAAAAGAGCACAGACATTGGACAGAGGAACTCTGCCTAGAAGGCCAGCATCCCGGAGTCGCCTCTTCACTGTTGACGTTGAGACTGGTGTTTTGCAGGTACTATTTAATGAAGCTGCTAGTTGAGGACTTGTGAGGCGTCTGTTTCTCAAACTAGACACTGTAATGTACTTGTCCTCTTGCTCAGTTGTGCACTGGGGCTTCCCACTCCTCTTTCTATTCTGGTTAGAACCAGTTTGCGCTGTTCTGTGAAGGGTGTAGTACACAGCGTTTTAGGTTCTTGGCAATTTCTCACATGGAATAGCCTTCATTTCTCAGAACAAGAATAGACTGACAAGTTTCAGAAGAAAATTCTTTGTTTCTGGCCATTTTGAGCCTGTAATCGAACCCACAAATGCTGACGCTCCAGATACTCAACTAGTCTAAAGGCCAGTTGTTTTGCTTCTTTAATCAGATGGTATAAAATACAGTATATACATATGAGATGAGTAATGCAAGATATGTAAACATTATTCAAGTGACTAGTGATCCATTTATTAAAGTGGCCAATGATTTCAAGGGATGCTGGCCTTCTGGACAGAGGAACTCTGCCTAGAAGGCCAGCATCCCGGAGTCGCCTCTTCACTGTTGACGTTGAGACTGGTGTTTTGCAGGTACTATTTAATGAAGCTGCTAGTTGAGGACTTGTGAGGCGTCTGTTTCTCAAACTAGACACTGTAATGTACTTGTCCTCTTGCTCAGTTGTGCACTGGGGCTTCCCACTCCTCTTTCTATTCTGGTTAGAACCAGTTTGCGCTGTTCTGTGAAGGGTGTAGTACACAGCGTTTTAGGTTCTTGGCAATTTCTCACATGGAATAGCCTTCATTTCTCAGAACAAGAATAGACTGACAAGTTTCAGAAGAAAATTCTTTGTTTCTGGCCATTTTGAGCCTGTAATCGAACCCACAAATGCTGACGCTCCAGATACTCAACTAGTCTAAAGGCCAGTTGTTTTGCTTCTTTAATCAGATGGTATAAAATACAGTATATACATATGAGATGAGTAATGCAAGATATGTAAACATTATTCAAGTGACTAGTGATCCATTTATTAAAGTGGCCAATGATTTCAAGTCTGTATGTAGGCAGCAGCCTCTCTGTGCTACTGATGGCTATTTAACAGTCTAATGGCCTTGAGATAGCTGTTCTTCAGTTTCTCTGTTCCAGCTTTGATGCACCTGTACTGACCTCGCCTTCTGGATGATAGCATGAACAGGCAGTGGCTCGGGTGGTTGTTGTCCTGGAAGCTGTTCCGAATGGCTTGACTGTCATTCTGAAAATGTATTCCTGGATCAGATGATGATGTGTGAAAATAACAAGGCATAATTAAACAGCTGGACACCAAATGCACATCCAACAAGTACTGCAGTGAGGGAAAAAAGTATCCTGAGATGTGTGCAAACCTGGTGGCCAACTACAAGAAACGTCTGACCTCTGTGATTGCCAACAAGGGTTTTGCCACCAAGTACTAAGTCATGTTTTGCAGAGGGGTCAAATACTTATTTCCCTCATTAAAATGCAAATCAATTTATAACATTTTTCAAATGTGTTTTTCTGGATTTTTTTGTTGTTCCGCTCGCTTAACCCGGGAGCCAGCTGCACCAAAACATGGCCCGCTCGCTCAACCCGGGAGCCAGCTGCACCAAAACATGGCCCGCTCGCTTAACCCGGGAGCCAGCTGCACCAAAACATGGCCCGCTCGCTCAACCCGGGAGCCAGCTGCACCAAAACATGGCCCGCTCGCTTAACCCGGGAGCCAGCTGCACCAAAACATGGCCCGCTCGCTTAACCCGGGAGCCAGGTGCACCAATGTGTTGGAGTCCCTAGAGTACGACGAGCCAAGTAAAACCCCACCGGCCAAAACCTCCACTAACCCGGACGACTGCCCTATGGGACTCCTGGTCACTGCCGCTTGTGACACAGCCTGGGATCGAACCCCAGGCTATGTATAGCCACAACACTGCGATGCAGTGCCTTAGACCAGTGCACCACTCGGGTGACAATTGAAGTGCACTTGAAGTATAATGCAGTTGATTTGTGATGATGACAGAAACATTATATTAAGCAGGACATTCATACAAACCTTCAAATCTATAGAAAGACCCTTATGTACATGAATGGGTTAATAAAATACACTGTTCAGACAATCAGGTTGCAGCAATGTGTTGTTTGCCCCTGTCTGAACACGGTGGGCAACATCAGGAAGTAGCATTAGCCACTCTAGCATAGTGGTGGAAAAATGTGTTTTATTAAGACAGTACTTTTTAGCGGCATTAAACCTAGTTAAGGAAGAAGGAATCAACGTCCTTGCAGCTTGGGGCGGCAGGTAGCCTAGTGGTTAGAGCGTTGGACCAGTAACCGGCAGGTGGCCTAGTGGTTAGAGCGTTGACCAGTAACCGCAGGTAGCCTAGCAGTAACCGGCAGGTAGCCTAGTGGTTAGAGCGTTGGACCAGTAACCGGCAGGTGGCCTAGTGGTTAGAGCGTTGGACCAGTAACCGGCAGGTGGCCTAGTGGTTAGAGCGTTGGACCAGTAACCGGCAGGTGGCCTAGTGGTTAGAGCGTTGGACCAGTAACCGGCAGGTGGCCTAGTGGTTAGAGCGTTGGACCAGTAACCGGCAGGTGGCCTAGTGGTTAGAGCGTTGGGCCAGTAACCGGCAGGAGGCCTAGTGGTTAGAGCGTTGGACCAGTAACCGGCAGGTAGCCTAGTGGTTAGAGCGTTGGACCAGTAACCGGCAGGTAGCCTAGTGGTTAGAGCGTTGGACCAGTAACCGGCAGGTAGCCTAGTGGTTAGAGCGTTGGACCAGTAACCGGCAGGTAGCCTAGTGGTTAGAGCGTTGGACCAGTAACCGGCAGGTAGCCTAGTGGTTAGAGCGTTGGACCAGTAACCGGCAGGTAGCCTAGTGGTTAGAGCGTTGGACCAGTAACCGGCAGGTAGCCTAGTGGTTAGAGCGTTGGACCAGTAACCGCAGGTAGCCTAGTGGTTAGAGCGTTGGACCAGTAACCGCAGGTAGCCTAGTGGTTAGAGCGTTGGACCAGTAACCGCAGGTAGCCTAGTGGTTAGAGCGTTGGACCAGTAACCGCAGGTAGCCTAGTGGTTAGAGCGTTGGACCAGTAACCGCAGGTAGCCTAGTGGTTAGAGCGTTGGACCAGTAACCGGCAGGTAGCCTAGTGGTTAGAGCGTTGGACCAGTAACCGGCAGGTAGCCTAGTGGTTAGAGCGTTGGAGTGTTGGACCAGTAACTGGCAGGAGGCCTAGTGGTTAGAGTGTTGGACCAGTAACCAGCAGGTAGCCTAGTGGTTGGACCAGTAACTGGCAGGTGGCCTAGTGGTTAGAGCGTTAGACCAGTAACCAGCAGGTAGCCTAGTGGTTAGAGCGTTGGACCAGTAACGGGCAGGTGGCCTAGTGGTTGGACCAGTAACCAGCAGGTAGCCTAGTGGTTAGAGCGTTGGACCAGTAACGGGCAGGTGGCCTAGTGGTTGGACCAGTAACCAGCAGGTAGCCTAGTGGTTAGAGTGTTGGACCAGTAACTGGCGGTTGGACCAGTAACCAGCAGGTAACCAGCAGGTAGCCTAGTGGTTAGTGTTGGCTTCTGGTGCCGTGGCGGAGATCTTGTGGGCTATACTCGGCCTTGTCTCAGGATGGTAAGTTGGTGGTTGAAGATATCCCTCTAGTGGTGTGGGGCTGTGCTTCGCAGAGTGGGTGGGGTTATATCCTGCCTGTTTGGCCCTGTCCGGGGGTTTTGTCGGACGGGGCCACAGTGTCTCCCGACCCCTCCTGTCTCAGCCCCCAGTATTTATGCTGCAGTAGTTTATGTGTCGGGGGCTAGGGTCCGCCTGTTATATCTGGAGTATTTCTTCTCTTATCTGGTGTCCTGTGCACTTAAGTATGCTCTCTCTAATTCTCTCTCTCTCTCTGAGGACCTGAGCATTAGGACCATTCCTCAAGGCCTACCTGGATGTCCCGAGTCCACCTGGCCGTGCTGCTTCCAGTTTCAACTGTTCTGCCTGTTTTATGAACATTTTAAAATCTTGTCCATGTTCTGTTATAATCTGCACCCGGCACAGCCAGAAGAGGACTGGCCACCCCTCACAGCCTGGTTCCTCTCTAGGTTTCTTCCTAGGTTTTGGCCTTCTAGGGAGTTTTTCCTAGCCACTGTGCTTTTACACCTGCATTGCTTGCTGTTTGGGGTTTTAGGCTGGGTTTCTGTACAGCACTCTGTGACATCAGCTGATGTAAGGGGGGCTTTATAAATAAATTTGATTTGATTTGATTTGTTGGACTAGTACCTGAAAGGTTGCAAGATTGAATCCCTGAGCTGACAAGGTCAGTCTGTCCTTCTGCCCCTGAACAAGGCAGTTATCCCACTGTTCCCTGGGCGCCGTGGACGTCGACTAAGGCAGCCCCCTGCACCTCTCTGATTCAGAGGGGTTGGGTTAAATGTTGAAGGCATTCAGTTGTACAACTGACTAGGTATCCTTTCCTTTCCTTTAAATGGAGGATGTTTTATGTACGATCCGGTTGCCGGGGTACACGAGTGTATAGCCGGCTGCATACACTCCAGTTGGACGCAATGACAAACGACGTAAAAAGGAAATAACGCCATCTACCGGACGGTTGGGCTAGTAGCTGGCATGTAAAACATTTTCATTTATTATATCATTATACTAATAACTAACTGTAAAGGGTTTCTGGGAAAATCAGTCATATTTTAATTTGAAATCCACCATGGGCGTGTTCTCAGGGTCACTGTGGGTTCTTGGGATTTGTAGTTCCCTAGGCTAGGCACCAGGTTTTAAAATACACATTTTAGATTTACACACATTTCATGTTTTTATTTCTCCCCTCAACATTTGTGAGAACAGTAACTGATTGTATAATCTAGACTATAATACTTGGCAATGAAAATCACAGTTGAAGTTCACTTCATTTTACAGATTTATTAAAACAAATGGTTACAAAAAAACAACAGTATACCTGTAGTAAGGTGCAATTAATTAACAGAAGAAAATGTACAAGGATTTTTAAAAAGCAAGACTATTTTGGTCAAGGCCAATTGGAAATATTTGCTGCATCTTCCTGTAGCATCAACCTCACCCTACCTGCTTCACCCATAACGTATCAAAACAATGTCGATGATGGTCCCTGTTCAAAAGTAGTGCATTATAAATGGTAACAGGGTGTCATTTGGGACGCAGATTTATTATAAACACCACTACATTTAGCAGATGTATGGAGTGAAGCTGAATGAAGAATGACCAGTTATCCAGTGTTAGTTCAGTTTCAAATTTTAATGTTACTGACGTTAATGATCCTGAAGAATCAAGCATGATAATATCCCATCTCTGAATGCCTGCCAGAATTATGGACCAAACCAGGGGTGTATTCATTCGTGCACACTGTAGCAAAACGTTTAGCAACAAAAAGAAAACACGTTTCTTATTCGACAATTCAGGTAGGTCCCTCACCATTTTGTGGCGTTTGCTTCTTTTGGTTCCTCGTGAATCCACCCCCTCACTACTGCATATTATACAGCTTCCCTTACATAGGAGATGAGTCTAGTGTTGGACAGGATGAACATAAAAGCAGAGGACAGACAGTGTCTTTCAGAAACACTAAACTGTAAAACATTTATAAAGAAACCGGAGACCCTTAGTGGAGGCTGGTCTGAAACAGATGAACAAGTCTTTCAACAGGTTAAACATCACCCTGTCCTAACCTTCTGGTTATAATATTATATATATAGATAGATATTATATACTTCAAGTTCAGACACAAAGACTAGTCCAAGACTACAAATCATTCACAATGGAGAATATATTTCAATGGAGAATCTAAATTGAAATATGTTTTTATTCCAGGATTAGGTTTAATCTGTGACCGGGAACACATTGATATGGAGCAGTACGTTTATATACTGAACACAAATATAAACGCAACATGTAAAGTGTTGGTCCCATGTTTCATGAGCTGAAATAAAAGATCCCAGAAATGTTCCAGACGCACAAAAAGCTGATTTCTCAAATTTTGTGCACAAATTTGTTTCCATCCCTGTTAGTGAGCATTTCTCCTTTCCCAAGATAATCCATCCACTTGACAGGTGTGGCATATCAAGAAGCTGATTAAACAGCATGATCATTACACAGGTGCACCTTGTGCTGGGGACAATAAAAGGCCACTCTAAAATGTGCAGTTTTGTCACGCAACACAATGCCACAGATGTCTCTAGTTTTGAGGGAGTGTGCAATTGGCATGCTGACTGCAGGAATGTCTACCAGAGCTGTTGCCAGATAATGTTATGTTAATTTCTGTACCATAAACCACCTCCAACGTTGTTTTAGAGAATTTGGCAGTACGTCCAACAACTGCAGACAACGCGTAACCACGCCAGCCCAGGACCTCCACATCCGGCTTCTTCGCCTGTGGGATCAGCTGAGACCAGCCACCCGGACAGCTGATGAAACTGAGGAGTATTTCTGTCTGTATAAAGCCCTCGAGTGGGGAAAAACTCCTGGGCCCTCCCAGGATAACCTATGCCTGCACCCCTGACCAGTCATGTGAAATCCATAGATTAGGGCCTAATTAATGTATTTCAATTGACTGATTTCCATATATGAACTGTAACTCAGTAAAATCTTTGAAATTGTTACATGTTGCGCTAATATTTTTGTTCAGTGTAATTAAATAGTGATGAACATCCTCATTACTATTTAAGGCTGTGTGCTGGAAAAACACAGCTTTCTCAAAGACAAGGTATCTAGAAACAGTTGTCAGATGACATCAGAGAAGATCGGTCAGTAAAAAGGGGCCACCAGACTGCCAGGTAGTCACACAACATGACCAACAGTATGTGGACACCTGCTCCACAAACTTCTCATTCCAAAATCATGGGCTTTAAAATGGAGTTGGTCCCCCCCTTTGCTGCTATAACAGCCTCCACTTTTCTGGGAAGGCTTCCCACTAGATGTTGGAACATTCCAGCGGGGACTTGCTTCCATTCAGCCACAAGAGCATTAGTGAGGTCGGGCACTGATGTTGGGCGATTAGGCCTGGCTCACAGTCAGTGTTCCAATTCAGCCCAAAGGTGTTCGATTGGGTTGAGATCAGGGCTTTGTGCAGTCAAGTTCTTCCACACCAATCTCGACAAACCATTTCTGTATAGACCTAGCTCTGTGCATGGGGGCATTGAAACAGGTCATGCTGAAACAGGAAAGGGCCTTTCCCAAACTGTTGCTACAAAGTTGGAAGCACAGAATCGTCTAGAATGCCATTGTATGCTGTAGCGTTAAGATTTCCCTTCACTGGAACTAAAGGACCCGAACCATGAAAAACAGCCCCAGACCATTATTCCTCCTCCACCAAACTTTACAGTTGGCAGTATGCATTCAGGCAGGTAGCGTTCTCCTGGCATCCTCCAAACCCAGATTCGTCCGTCGGACTGCCAGATGGTGAAGCATGATTCATCACTTCAGAGAACGCGTTTCCACTGCTCCAGAGTCCAATGGCGGGGAGCTTTACACCACTCCAGCCGACACTTGGCATTGCGCATGGTGATCTTAGGCTCGTGTGCGGCTGCTCGGCCATGGAAACCCATTTCATGAATCTCCCTACGAACTGTTCTTGTGCTGACGTTGCTTCCAGAGGCAGTTTGGAACTCGGTAGTGAGTGTTGCAACCGAGGACAGACAATTTTTACACGCTACTTGTTGGAAAGTTGGCATCCTCTTCAGTAAGGCCATTCTACTGCCAATGTTTGTCTATGGAGATTGCATGGCTGTGTGCTGGATTTTATACACCGGTCAGCACCGGTTGTGACTGAAATAGCTGAATCCACTCAGTTGAAGAATGTCCACATACTTTGTGTATATATATATATATAGTGTAACTAGTGGACAGGTATCTAGAGGACAGGTGTATATAGTGTTGATGACTGTACCTGTATGTATAGTGTCCACTCTGTCATATAGAGAGGATGTACATGTGTGATTGTAGTATATGACTTTGTAAAAGTTGAATGATCATTTCTTAAATTAAGGTTTAATGAATGACATCATTTGACTAAATGCCACTGGTCCCTGGTCAACGAATGGGCTCATTTAAGACTTTACTCTGAACAACAATATTTGTGAAGTATGTATGTCAAGTTATATATAAACAACATTGAAATGGCTTGTGCTGTCTGACTTGGATAGAGCCGTCTCCACAGCCAGTAAACCTCTCATTATATTGCCTTGTGTATTTCGCCACAAAGACCAAGTCACATTTTTAAATTAGGTACAATATTCAGAAATTGCTGCGCCATTTCCTGGTTCCTAAAATTCTAATACCTTGTCTAATTTCAGTTTGGTGACAAAACAAGCAGTAATTGTGCAGAGAATCATTGTACCATCTAAACAGCTGTGAAATATATTTTCCATAACCAAAAATATTTTATTTTCAGCTGTTTGAAGCTGGTGGACAAAACCGAAAGTAAAAGACTCAAAAACAAAACTTAAGAATAGGAAGCATAGAAATAGCACACGTAGAACAGATCTACAGCGTCTTAGACTTGTTTCAATGAGAATGACAGATCACATTTCTATGCGAATTTGGTCAGGGCGCCCAAAAAGCTAGAGGGAGAATTACTAGAGCAAATCATGTCTCTTTTCAAAACAAATAAAAATGATTCCAACGACAAGGGGTCTGAATAATTTCCGAGTGCACTGTACATCAGACAGGATGAGGAGACCAGGATAATGGCTGGTGTAACCCATGTATGTCAGACAGGATGAGGAGACCAGGATAATGGCTGGTGTAACCCATGTATGTCAGACAGGATGAGGAGACCAGGATAATGGCTGGTGTAACCCATGTACATCAGACAGGATGAGGAGACCAGGATAATGGCTGGTGTAACCCATGTATGTCAGACAGGATGAGGAGACCAGGATAATGGCTGGTGTAACCCATGTGTGTCAGACAGGATGAGGAGACCAGGATAATGGATGGTGTAACCCATGTATGTCAGACAGGATGAGGAGACCAGGATAACGGATGGTGTAACCCATGTATGTCAGACAGGATGAGGAGACCAGGATAATGGCTGGTGTAACCCATGTATGTCAGACAGGATGAGGAGACCAGGGTGGTGAATAGGGAGCACCTCAGTCTTAGGATGCGTCCCAGATAGCACCCTATTTCCTATATAGTGCACTACTTTAGACCAGAACCCTATTCCCTATATAGTGCACTACTATAGACCAGAGCCCTATTCCCTATATAGTGCACTACTTTAGACCAGAACCCTATTCCCTATATAGTGCACTCCTTTTGACCAAGCCTGATAGGACTATATATTGAATAGGGTGCCGTTTGGGACTCAACCACAGTCAGTCATTCTCTCAAGTCCTCAGCAACCAGGGAGGGAGAGAGAAGACACCATCAGCCCAACAGACAGGGAGGGGTTAACAGTCAGTCAACACTGGATCTGTCCTGGTCCTCGCCTGGCTGGGAAGAGGAGGACAGAGAGAAGGGAGAGAGATATCAATAGAAAGAGAGAGCACCCTGCCCTCAGCTGACAGACACACAGACGTCTCCACTCCCGGCCAGCTGGGGGGGCTCTCATGTAACCCTGTCTGTCTAGGAACTCTCCAGGGCATCCAGAACCTTCATGATCTGCTGTTTAATGGCCTTGGTGGCGTCACCCGCGTTGGGGATCAGATACCTGCAGAAAGAGAGAGAGACTGTGAGACTGACAGCGCAGAGACTGATATACAGACTGACAGCAGAGAAGACTGTCAGACTGACAGCAGAGAAGACTGTCAGACTGACAGCAGAGAAGACTGTCAGACTGACAGCAGAGAAGACTGTCAGACTGACAGCAGAGATGAACCAGTAAGGATGTACAGATAGTCAGGCCATAACATGCACTGTGTTTTAAAGTGTTTAGCTGCACATACCGCCAGTACCCATACAGTCAGTTAGTCTAGTCACAGAGACAGCCAGTACCCATACAGTCAGTTAGTCTAGTCAGAGAGACAGCCAGTACCCATACAGTCAGTTAGTCTAGTCACAGAGACTGCCAGTACCCATACAGTCAGTTAGTGTAGTCTAGTCACAGAGACAGCCAGTACCCATACAGTCAGTTAGTGTAGTCTAGTCAGAGAGACAGCCGGTACCCATACAGTCAGTTAGTTTAGTCACAGAGACAGCCGGTACCCATACAGTCAGTTAGTCTAGTCAAAGAGACAGCCAGTACCCATACAGTCAGTTAGTGTAGTCTAGTCAGAGAGACAGCCGGTACCCATACAGTCAGTTAGTCTAGTCACAGAGACAGCCAGTACCCATACAGTCAGTTAGTCTAGTTTAGTCAGAGAGACAGCCAGTACCTATACAGTCAGTTAGTCTAGTCTAGTCAGAGAGACAGCCAGTACCTATACAGTCAGTTAGTCTAGTCAGAGAGACAGCCAGTACCCATACAGTCAGTTAGTCTAGTCTAGTCAGAGAGACAGCCAGTACCTATACAGTCAGTTAGTCTAGTCAGAGAGACAGCCAGTACCCATACAGTCAGTTAGTCTAGTCAGAGAGACAGCCAGTACCCATACAGTCAGTTAGTCTAGTCACAGAGACAGCCAGTACCCATACAGTCAGTTAGTGTAGTCTAGTCACAGAGACAGCCAGTACCCATACAGTCAGTTAGTGTAGTCTAGTCAGAGAGACAGCCGGTACCCATACAGTCAGTTAGTTTAGTCACAGAGACAGCCGGTACCCATACAGTCAGTTAGTCTAGTCAAAGAGACAGCCAGTACCCATACAGTCAGTTAGTCTAGTCAGAGAGACAGCCAGTACCCATACAGTCAGTTAGTCTAGTCACAGAGACAGCCAGTACCCATACAGTCAGTTAGTGTAGTCTAGTCACAGAGACAGCCAGTACCCATACAGTCAGTTAGTGTAGTCTAGTCACAGAGACAGCCAGTACCCATACAGTCAGTTAGTGTAGTCTAGTCACAGAGACAGCCAGTACCCATACAGTCAGTTAGTGTAGTCTAGTCAGAGAGACAGCCGGTACCCATACAGTCAGTTAGTTTAGTCACAGAGACAGCCGGTACCCATACAGTCAGTTAGTCTAGTCAAAGAGACAGCCAGTACCCATACAGTCAGTTAGTCTAGTCACAGAGACAGCCAGTACCCATACAGTCAGTTAGTGTAGTCTAGTCACAGAGACAGCCAGTACCCATACAGTCAGTTAGTGTAGTCTAGTCACAGAGACAGCCAGTACCCATACAGTCAGTTAGTGTAGTCTAGTCAGAGAGACAGCCAGTACCCATACAGTCAGTTAGTTTAGTCACAGAGACAGCCAGTACCCATACAGTCAGTTAGTGTAGTCTAGTCACAGAGACAGCCAGTACCCATACAGTCAGTTAGTGTAGTCTAGTCACAGAGACAGCCAGTACCCATACAGTCAGTTAGTGTAGTCTAGTCAGAGAGACAGCCGGTACCCATACAGTCAGTTAGTTTAGTCACAGAGACAGCCGGTACCCATACAGTCAGTTAGTCTAGTCAAAGAGACAGCCAGTACCCATACAGTCAGTTAGTCTAGTCACAGAGACAGCCAGTACCCATACAGTCAGTTAGTGTAGTCTAGTCACAGAGACAGCCAGTACCCATACAGTCAGTTAGTGTAGTCTAGTCACAGAGACAGCCAGTACCCATACAGTCAGTTAGTGTAGTCTGAGTCACAGAGACAGCCAGTACCCATACAGTCAGTTAGTGTAGTCTAGTCAGAGAGACAGCCGGTACCCATACAGTCAGTTAGTTTAGTCACAGAGACAGCCGGTACTCCATACAGTCAGTTAGTCTAGTCAAAGAGACAGCCAGTACCCATACAGTCAGTTAGTCTAGTCACAGAGACAGCCAGTACCCATACAGTCAGTTAGTGTAGTCTAGTCACAGAGACAGCCAGTACCCATACAGTCAGTTAGTGTAGTCTAGTCACAGAGACAGCCAGTACCCATACAGTCAGTTAGTGTAGTCTAGTCAGAGAGACAGCCGGTACCCATACAGTCAGTTAGTTTAGTCACAGAGACAGCGGTACCCATACAGTCAGTTAGTCTAGTCAAAGAGACAGCCAGTACCCATACAGTCAGTTAGTCTAGTCAGAGAGACACCAGTACCCATACAGTCAGTTAGTCTAGTCACAGAGACAGCCAGTACCCATACAGTCAGTTAGTCTAGTCTAGTCAGAGAGACAGCCAGTACCTATACAGTCAGTTAGTCTAGTCTAGTCAGAGAGACAGCCAGTACCTATACAGTCAGTTAGTCTAGTCAGAGAGACAGCCAGTACCCATACAGTCAGTTAGTCTGGTCTAGTCAGAGAGACAGCCAGTACCTATACAGTCAGTTAGTCTAGTCAGAGAGACAGCCAGTATCCATACAGTTATTTAGTCTAGTCACAGAGACAGCCGGTACCCATACAGTCAGTTAGTGTAGTCTAGTCACAGAGACAGCCAGTACCCATACAGTCTGTTAGTCTAGTCTAGTCACAGAGACAGCCAGTACCCACACAGTCAGTTAGTGTAGTCTAGTCACAGAGACAGCCAGTACCTATACAGTCAGTTAGTCTAGTCAGAGAGACAGCCGGTACCCATACAGTCAGTTAGTCAGTACCTCTCCACAGCAGAGATCTCTATTCCAGCAGTGTTGCTGTTGCCGAACTTGGAAGGTGATGAGTTCTGGGTGTTTTTCTTGGAGGTGATCTTGACCACGCTGTTGAGGGCCTGTCTGGACTGGATATAGGCAAAACCCTTCCTGGACGCTTTGATCTCCCTCAGACAGTACATGTGGGTCGCTGTGATCAACAGGTGACTGGAGTGAACAGGCACCATGTCACATTAGAAACAGGCACCATGTCACAGTAACAGGCACCATGTCACATTAGAAACAGGCACCATGTCACATTAGAAACAGGCACCATGTCACGTTAGAAACAGGCACCATGTTACATTAGTAACAGGCACCGTGTCACATTAGAAACAGGCACCGTGTCACATTAGAAACAGGCACCATGTTACATTAGAAACAGGCACCGTGTCACATTAGAAACAGGCACCGTGTCACATTAGAAACAGGCACCGTGTCACGTTAGAAACAGGCACTGTGTCACGTTAGAAACAGGCACCATGTCACATTAGTAACAGGCACCGTGTTACATTAGAAACAGGCACCATGTTACATTAGTAACAGGCACCGTGTCACATTAGAAACAGGCACCATGTCACATTAGAAACAGGCACCGTGTCACATTAGAAACAGGCACCGTGTCACGTTAGAAACAGGTACCGTGTTACATTAGAAACAGGCACCATGTCACATTAGAATCAGGCACCATGTCACATTAGAAACAGGCACCGTGTCACATTAGAAACAGGCACCATGTCACATTAGAATCAGGCACCATGTCATATTAGAAACAGGCACCATGTCACATTAGAAACAGGCACCATGTCACATTAGAAACAGGCACCATGTTACATTAGAAACAGGCACCATGGCACATTAGAAACAGGCACCATGTCACATTAGTAACAGGCACCATGTCACATTAGAAACAGGCACCATGCCACATTAGAAACAGGCACCATGTCACATTAGAAACAGGCACCATGTCACATTAGAAACAGGCACCATGCCACGTTAGAAACAGGCACCATGTCACGTTAGAAACAGGCACCATGTCACGTTAGAAACAGGCACCATGTCACATTAGTAGCAGGCACCATGTCACATTAGAAACAGGCACCGTGGGGAACGTTTCTATTGTATTCTATTGGGTCTATTGTAACAGGAAACTCACCTGGGGAACATGGGTCTATTGTAACAGGAAACTCATCTGGGGAACATGGGTCTATTGTAACAGGAAACTCACCTGGGGAACATGGGTCTATTGTAACAGGAAACTCATCTGGGGAACATGGGTCTATTGTAACAGGAAACTCATCTGGGGAACATGGGTCTATTGTAACAGGAAACTCACCTGGGGACCATGGGTCTATTGTAACAGGAAACTCATCTGGGGAACATGGGTCTATTGTAACAGGAAACTCACCTGGGAACATGGGTCTATTGTAACAGGAAACTCACCTGGGGACCATGGGTCTATTGTAACAGGAAACTCATCTGGGGAACATGGGTCTATTGTAACAGGAAACTCACCTGGGGAACATGGGTCTATTGTAACAGGAAACTCACTTGGGGAACATGGGTCTATTGTAACAGGAAACTCATCTGGGGAACATGGGTCTATTGTAACAGGAAACTCACCTGGGGACCATGGGTCTATTGTAACAGGAAACTCATCTGGGGAACATGGGTCTATTGTAACAGGAAACTCACCTGGGGAACATGGGTCTATTGTAACAGGAAACTCACCTGGGGAACATGGGTCTATTGTAACAGGAAACTCACCTGGGGACCATGGGTCTATTGTAACAGGAAACTTATCTGGGGAACATGGGTCTATTGTAACAGGAAACTCACCTGGGGAACATGGGTCTATTGTAACAGGAAACTCACTTGGGGAACATGGGTCTATTGTAACAGGAAACTCATCTGGGGAACATGGGTCTATTGTAACAGGAAACTCACCTGGGGACCATGGGTCTATTGTAACAGGAAACTCATCTGGGGAACATGGGTCTATTGTAACAGGAAACTCACCTGGGGAACATGGGTCTATTGTAACAGGAAACTCACCTGGGAACATGGGTCTATTGTAACAGGGAAACTCACCTGGGGAACATGGGTCTATTGTAACAGGAAACTCACCTGGGGACCATGGGTCTATTGTAACAGGAAACTCATCTGGGGAACATGGGTCTATTGTAACAGGAAACTCATCTGGGGGAACATGGGTCTATTGTAACAGGAAACTCACCTGGGGAACATGGGTCTATTGTAACAGGAAACTCATCTGGGGAACATGGGTCTATTGTAACAGGAAACTCACCTGGGGACCATGGGTCTATTGTAACAGGAAACTCATCTGGGGAACATGGGTCTATTGTAACAGGAAACTCATCTGGGGAACATGGGTCTATTGTAACAGGAAACTCACCTGGGGAACATGGGTCTATTGTAACAGAAAACTCACCTGGGGAACATGGGTCTATTGTAACAGGAAACTCACCTGGGGAACATGTGTCCGGTTTCCTTGACCTCATTACAGGGAACATGGTGCTTCACGTCTGGCTTGTTGATCCACGTCTGGATGTTTACGATCTCTTTCCTGTCATCATCCGACATGGACGAGCTGTCAATCTCATCTGAACAGACAGCGAGACAGAGGGGGTTACAGCCATAGAGATCAAACTAGATCAATAGTTAAGTCAACTAGTGCAGGGGTTCCCGATTGAGGTGTCTATTGAGTCGCAACCCCCCATCAGGATGAGAGGTGACTGTTGCTGCGAACCACAAGTGGGCCCCGATCCACAGTTTGGGAACCACTGAACTAGTGGTGAGTAGGGCTGTGGCGGTCATGAAATTTCATCAGCCGGTGATTGTCAAGCAAATAACTGCCGGTCTCAAGGTAATTGACCGTTAATTAACAAAAACACATTTAGCATCTGCTGTCTTCCACGCATAGCGTACAAGCCAATGATGCTGACCTTCCGTGGCATTATTTTATATTATGAAGAATACAATTGAACACAGCGCCTTCAGAAAGTATTCAGACCCCTTGACTTGTTCCACATGTTGTTACGTTACAGCCTCATTATAAAATGGATTAAATAAAAACATGTTCCTCATCAATCTACACTCAATACCCCATAATGACATCACAACACCCCATAATGACAAAGTGAGACATTTTTGCAAATTTATAAAAAAACAAAAACAGAAATGTCTGATTTAGATAAGTATTCAGACCCTGTCTAAATAAGGTATATACGGCGGTAACGTAACAAAATGTGGAAAAAGTGAATACTTTCCGAATGCCCTGTAGCTGAATAAAATAAAAATTATATTTTCTCCAAACGATTTGAGGGAGTGCGCACATGCTGCTATTCTGTGATGAGCAGTTAACAAAGAAATAGGTACTCCTATACCCTTCATTTAGAGATATTTATGTAACTTTAGTTGTGATACAAATGTTGGGCTTATGTTTAGATTTTTTTATACATTCGGTATTTTAATAGGATCCCCATCAGCTGTCGCGACTCTACTGATGATTTGAAAAAAAGTCTAATTAAAGGCATGAGCTCTGTATTGTTTCTTGCGCAGGCTGTACACACTTCATCAGTCTCTCATTCACAATTTCACAAGCACTTGATAATGCTTCAAATTACCTGGCTGCATCCCCTTTGTGTGGCCGTAATGCCCCCTAAAAAAATCCATGCCTTTTGCGGCTAGTGGCCGTTTTTCCCTTGGGCTGAATATAATCATTATAATTCCCTTCTCCGGGCTGCAAACTCCAAAGCACCTCTCACTCAAACGGCTCTCCCACACGTGATCGGGTCTTTCTCACAGGCTACAAGTGAAGACAGACACATCAGGGATGCAACTGCGCACCTCCTTATCCAATTCCGAGGCGCATATTGAAGATATTGGAAGAAATGTCCACATTTACTTTTCGTCAGCCAACAAGATGAGTAGGCCTAATGAAGAGCAAAAGGCCTAGCTTATGTCATCTACTATCCCCCATAGTACAACAGTTGACCTATTGTATTCTGTGTGAGAAATAAATATTCTAAACATACTCTGGGACAGTTGTGGGTTGTGATAGATCTCAAATGAATACAACTAGCATCAAAAAAACTGTTTTAAGCAATGAGGCTGACCCAACAGATCAGAACGTTTAGCTTCAAATGTTGATAAACTATTAGGCTATTTCTTCACATTATGCGCGTAGCAATGCACACACGGTAGAAGACTATAAGCTTGAATGTTCAATTAGCGGCAAAAAACATTCAAAAATAGCCACAAATGCAATTATGCATGTAATGCTTTTATTATAAAAGGTGAACATTTTCTTCCCCAAACTGGAAACTCACGCGCTGCGTATCGATGCCAGTTAGGCTCTACACCTGTTGTAAAGCGGATTAACGTGCTTCATTTTAAAGAAGTTATTTGGCCACTTTAGTTGTGATACTAACCTTATTAAAACATATAGGACTACGGGCTGCATGAGGTGTGATACTAACCTTATTAAAACATATAGGACTATGGGCTACATGAGGTGTGATACTAACCTTATTAAAACATATAGGACTATGGACTAGGCTACATGAGGTGTGGTACTAACCTTATTAAAACATATAGGACTACGGGCTGCATGAGGTGTGATACTAACCTTATTAAAACATATAGGACTATGGGCTGCATGAGGTGTGATACTAACCTTATTAAAACATATAGGACTATGGGCTAGGCTACATGAGGTGTGGTACTAACCTTATTAAAACATATAGGACTATGGACTACATGAGGTGTGGTACTAACCTTATTAAAACATATAGGACTACGGGCTACATGAGGTGTGGTACTAACCTTATTAAAACATATAGGACTATGGGCTAGGCTACATGAGGTGTGATACTAACCTTATTAAAACATATAGGACTATGGGCTACATGAGGTGTGATACTAACCTTATTAAAACATATAGGACTATGGACTAGGCTACATGAGGTGTGGTACTAACCTTATTAAAACATATAGGACTACGGGCTGCATGAGGTGTGATACTAACCTTATTAAAACATATAGGACTATGGGCTGCATGAGGTGTGATACTAACCTTATTAAAACATATAGGACTATGGGCTAGGCTACATGAGGTGTGGTACTAACCTTATTAAAACATATAGGACTATGGACTACATGAGGTGTGGTACTAACCTTATTAAAACATATAGGACTATGGGCTACATGAGGTGTGGTACTAACCTTATTAAAACATATAGGACTATGGGCTAGGCTACATGAGGTGTGATACTAACCTTATTAAAACATATAGGACTATGGGCTACATGAGGTGTGATACTAACCTTATTAAAACATATAGGACTATGGACTACATGAGGTGTGATACTAACCTTATTAAAACATATAGGACTACGGGCTACATGAGGTGTGGTACTAACCTTATTAAAACATATAGGACTATGGGCTAGGCTACATGAGGTGTGGTACTAACCTTATTAAAACATATAGGACTATGGGCTGCATGAGGTGTGATACTAACCTTATTAAAACATTTAGGACTATGGGCTAGGCTACATGATGTGTGATACTAACCTTATTAAAACATATAGGACTATGGACTAGGCTACATGAGGTGTGATACTAACCTTATTAAAACATATAGGACTATGGGCTAGGCTACATGAGGTGTGATACTAACCTTATTAAAACATATAGGACTATGGGCTACATGAGGTGTGGTACTAACCTTATTAAAACATATAGGACTATGGGCTGCATGAGCTGTGATACTAACCTTATTAAAACATATAGGCCTATGGACTACATGAGGTGTGGTACTAACCTTATTAAAACATATAGGACTATGGACTACATGAGGTGTGATACTAACCTTATTAAAACATATAGGACTATGGGCTACATGAGGTGTGGTACTAACCTTATTAAAACATATAGGACTATGGACTACATGAGGTGTGATACTAACCTTATTAAAACATATAGGACTACGGGCTACATGAGGTGTGGTACTAACCTTATTAAAACATGTAGGACTATGGGCTAGGCTACATGAGGTGTGGTACTAACCTTATTAAAACATTATGGACTACATGAGGTGTGGTACTAACCTTATTAAAACATATAGGCCTATGGGCTACATGAGGTGTGATACTAACCTTATTAAAACATATAGGACTATGGGCTAGGCTACATGAGGTGTGGTACTAACCTTATTAAAACATATAGGACTATGGACTACATGAGGTGTGGTACTAACCTTATTAAAACATATAGGACTATGGGCTAGGCTACATGAGGTGTGATACTAACCTTATTAAAACATATAGGACTATGGGCTACATGAGGTGTGATACTAACCTTATTAAAACATATAGGACTATGGACTACATGAGGTGTGATACTACCCTTATTAAAACATATAGGACTACGGGCTACATGAGGTGTGGTACTAACCTTATTAAAACACATAGGACTATGGTCTACATGAGGTGTGATACTAACCTTATTAAAACATATAGGACTATGGGCTGCATGAGGTGTGATACTAACCTTATTAAAACATATAGGACTATGGGCTAGGCTACATGATGTGTGATACTAACCTTATTAAAACATATAGGACTATGGACTAGGCTACATGAGGTGTGATACTAACCTTATTAAAACATATAGGACTATGGGCTAGGCTACATGAGGTGTGATACTAACCTTATTAAAACATATAGGACTATAGGGCTACATGAGGTGTGGTACTAACCTTATTAAAACATATAGGACTATGGACTACATGAGGTCTGAGGTAACTAACCTTATTAAAACATATAGGACTGTGGCTAGGCTACATGAGGTGTGATACTAACCTTATTAAAACATATAGGACTATGGGCTACATGAGGTGTGGTACTAACCCTTATTAAAACATATAGGACTATGTGGCTAGGCATGAGGTGTGGTACTAACCTTATTAAAACATATAGGACTATGGGCTAGGCAACATGAGGTGTGGTACTAACCTTATTAAAACATATAGGACTATGGGCTACATGAGGTGTGATACTAACCTTATTAAAACATATAGGACTATGGACTAGACTACATGAGTTGTGGTACTAACCTTATTAAAACATATAGGACTATGGACTAGGCTACATGAGGTGTGATACTAACCTTATTAAAACATATAGGACTATGGACTAGGCTACATGAGGTGTGGTACTAACCTTATTAAAACATATAGGACTATGGCAGGGCTACATGATGTGATACTAACCTTATTAAAACATATAGGACTATGGGCTAAGGCTACATGAGGTGTGGTACTAACCTTATTAAAACATATAGGACTATGGACTAGACTACATGAGGTGTGGTACTAACCTTATTAAAACATATAGGACTATGGACTAGGCTACATGAGGTGTGATACTAACCTTATGAAAACATATAGGACTATGGGCTACATGAGGTGTGATACTAACCTTATTAAAACATATAGGACTATGGGCTACATGAGGTGTGGTACTAACCTTATTAAAACATATAGGACTATGGACTACATGAGGTGTGGTACTAACCTTATTAAAACATATAGGCCTATGGGCTACATGAGGTGTGATACTAACCTTATTAAAAACATATAGGACTATGGGCTAGGGCTACATGAGGTGTGATACTAACCTTATTAAAACATATAGGACTATGGGCTAGGCTACATGAGGTGTGATACTAACCTTATTAAAACATATAGGACTATGGGCTGAGCTACATGAGGTGTGGTACTAACCTTATTAAAAACATATAGGACTATGGGCTAGGGCAACATGAGGTGTGATACTAACCTTATTAAAACATATAGGACTATGGGCTAGGCAACATGAGGTGTGATACTAACCTTATTAAAACATATAGGACTATGGGCTAGGCTACATGAGGTGTGATACTAACCTTATTAAAACATATAGGACTATGGGCTACATGAGGTGTGGTACTAACCTTATTAAAACATATAGAGACTATGGACTGAAGGCTACATGAGGTGTGATACTAACCTTATTAAAACATATAGGACTATGGGCTAGGCTACATGAGGTGTGGTACTAACCTTATTAAAACATATAGGACTATGGGCTACATGAGGTGTGATACTAACCTTATGAAAACATATAGGACTATGGGCTACATGAGGTGTGATACTAACCTTATTAAAACATATAGGACTATGGGCTGAAGCTACATGAGGTGTGATACTAACCTTATTAAAACATATAGGACTATGGGCTACATGAGGTGTGGTACTAACCTTATTAAAACATATAGGACTATGGGCTAGGCTACATGAGGTGTTGTACTAACCTTATTAAAACATATAGGACTATGGACTACATGAGGTGTGGTACTAACCTTATTAAAACATATAGGCCTATGGGCTACATGAGGTGTGATACTAACCTTATTAAAACATATAGGACTATGGGCTACATGAGGTGTGATACTAACCTTATTAAAACATATAGGACTATGGACTACATGAGGTGTGGTACTAACCTTTTAAAACATATAGGACTATGGACTACATGAGGTGTGGTACTAACCTTTATTAAAACATATAGGACTATGGACTACATGAGGTGTGGTACTAACCTTATTAAAACATATAGGACTATGGACTAGGCTACATGAGGTGTGATACTGACCTTATTAAAACATATAGGACTATGGACTACATGAGGTGTGGTACTAACCTTATTAAAAACATATAGGACTATGGGCTACATGAGGTGTGATACTAACTCTTATTAAAACATATAGGACTATGGACTAGGCTACATGAGGTGTGATACTGACCTTATTAAAACATATAGGACTATGGGCTAGGCTACATGAGGTGTGGTACTAACCTTATTAAAACATATAGGACTATGGGCTACATGAGGTGTGATACTGACCTTATTAAAACATATAGGACTATGGGCTACATGAGGTGTGGTACTAACCTTATTAAAAACATATAGGACTATGGGCTACATGAGGTGTGGTACTAACCTTATTAAAACATATAGGACTATGGACTACATGAGGTGTGGTACTAACCTTATTAAAACATATAGGACTATGGGCTAGGCTGCAGCATGTGATGTGTGATACTAACCTTATTAAAACATATAGGACTATGGACTAGGCTACATGAGGTGTGATACTAACCTTATTAAAACATATAGGACTATGGGCTAGGCTACATGAGGTGTGATACTAACCTTATTAAAACATATAGGACTATGGGCTACATGAGGTGTGGTACTAACCTTATTAAAACATATAGGACTATGGACTACATGAGGTGTGGTACTAACCTTATTAAAACATATAGGACTATGGGCTAGGCTACATGAGGTGTGATACTAACCTTATTAAAACATATAGGACTATGGGCTACATGAGGTGTGGTACTAACCTTATTAAAACATATAGGACTATGGGCTACATGAGGTGTGGTACTAACCTTATTAAAACATATAGGACTATGGACTACATGAGGTGTGGTACTAACCTTATTAAAACATATAGGACTATGGGCTACATGAGGTGTGATACTAACCTTATTAAAACATATAGGACTATGGGCTACATGAGGTGTGGTACTAACCTTATTAAAACATATAGGACTATGGACTGAGACTACATGAGTTGTGGTACTAACCTTATTAAAAACATATAGGACTATGGACTAGGCTACATGAGGTGTGATACTAACCTTATTAAAACATATAGGACTATGGACTAGGCTACATGAGGTGTGGTACTAACCTTATTAAAAACATATAGGACTACGGGCTACATGAGGGTGTGGTACTAACCTTATTAAAACATATAGGACTATGGGCTAGGCTACATGAGGTGTGGTACTAACCTTATTAAAAACATATAGGACTATGGACTAGACTACATGAGGTGTGGTACTAACCTTATTAAAACATATAGGACTATGGACTAGGCTACATGAGGTGTGATACTAACCTTATGAAAACATATAGGACTATGGGCTACATGAGGTGTGATACTAACCTTATTAAAACATATATAGGACTATGGGCTACATGAGGTGTGGTACTAACCTTATTAAAACATATAGGACTATGGACTACATGAGGTGTGGTACTAACCTTATTAAAACATATATAGGCCTATGGGCTACATGAGGTGTGATACTAACCTTATTAAAACATATAGGACTATG
Source organism: Brachymystax lenok tsinlingensis (assembly GCA_030435695.1). Lineage (NCBI taxonomy): Eukaryota > Metazoa > Chordata > Actinopteri > Salmoniformes > Salmonidae > Brachymystax > Brachymystax lenok. Next base: position 1,069,703 of record CM059793.1, read on the forward strand.
GGCTAGGCTACATGAGGTGTGATACTAACCTTATTAAAACATATAGGACTATGGGCTAGGCTACATGAGGTGTGATACTAACCTTATTAAAACATATAGGACTATGGGCTAGGCTACATGAGGTGTGGTACTAACCTTATTAAAAACATATAGGACTATGGGCTAGGCAACATGAGGTGTGATACTAACCTTATTAAAACATATAGGACTATGGGCTAGGCAACATGAGGTGTGATACTAACCTTATTAAAACATATAGGACTATGGGCTAGGCTACATGAGGTGTGGTACTAACCTTATTAAAAACATATAGGACTATGGGCTACATGAGGTGTGGTACTAACCTGTATTAAAACATATAGGACTATGGACTAGGCTACATGAGGTGTGATACTAACCTTATTAAAACATATAGGACTATGGACTAGACTACATGAGGTGTGGTACTAACCTTATTAAAACATATAGGACTATGGACTACATGAGGTGTGATACTAACCTTATTAAAAACATATAGGACTATGTGGGCTACATGAGGTGTGGTACTAACCTTATTAAAACATATAGGACTATGGACTAGGCTACATGGAGGTGTGATACTAACCTTATTAAAACATATAGGACTATGGGCTAGGCTACATGAGGGTGTGGTACTAACCTTATTAAAACATATAGGACTATGGGCTACATGAGGGTGTGATACTAACCTTATGAAAACATATAGGACTATGGGCTACATGAGGTGTGATACTAACCTTATTAAAACATATAGGACTATGGGCTAGGCTACATGAGGTGTGATACTAACCTTATTAAAACATATAGGACTATGGGCTACATGAGGTGTGGTACTAACCTTATTAAAACATATAGGACTATGGGCTAGGGCTACATGAGGTGTTGTACTAACCTTATTAAAACATATAGGACTATGGACTACATGAGGTGTGGTACTAACCTTATTAAAACATATAGGCCTATGGGCTACATGAGGTGTGATACTAACCTTATTAAAACATATAGGACTATGGGCTACATGAGGTGTGATACTAACCTTATTAAAACATATAGGACTATGGACTACATGAGTGTGTGGTACTAACCTTTTTAAAACATATAGGACTATGGACTACATGAGGTGTGGTACTAACCTTATTAAAACATATAGGGACTATGGGCTACATGAGGTGTGATACTAACCTTATTAAAACATATAGGACTATGGACTAGGCTACATGAGGTGTGATACTGACCTTATTAAAAACATATAGGACTATGGGCTAGGCTACATGAGGTGTGGTACTAACCTTATTAAAACATATAGGACTATGGGCTACATGAGGTGTGATACTGACCTTATTAAAACATATAGGACTATGGGCTACATGAGGTGTGGTACTAACCTTATTAAAACATATAGGACTATGGGCTACATGAGGTGTGATACTAACCTTATTAAAACATATAGGACTATGGACTACATGAGGTGTGGTACTAACCTTTTTAAAACATATAGGACTATGGACTACATGAGGTGTGGTACTAACCTTATTAAAAACATATAGGACTATGGGACTACATGAGGTGTGGTACTAACCTTATTAAAACATATAGGACTATGGACTAGGCTACATGAGGTGTGATACTGACCTTATTAAAACATATAGGACTATGGACTACATGAGGTGTGGTACTAACCTTATTAAAACATATAGGACTATGGGCTACATGAGGTGTGATACTAACCTTATTAAAACATATAGGACTATGGACTAGGCTACATGAGGTGTGATACTGACCTTATTAAAACATATAGGACTATGGGCTAGGCTACATGAGGTGTGGTACTAACCTTATTAAAACATATAGGACTATGGGCTACATGAGGTGTGATACTGACCTTATTAAAACATATAGGACTATGGGCTACATGAGGTGTGGTACTAACCTTATTAAAACATATAGGACTATGGGCTAGGCTACATGAGGTGTGGTACTAACCTTATTAAAACATATAGGACTATGGACTACATGAGGTGTGGTACTAACCTTTTTAAAACATATAGGACTATGGACTACATGAGGTGTGGTACTAACCTTATTAAAACATATAGGACTATGGACTACATGAGGTGTGGTACTAACCTTATTAAAAAACATATAGGACTATGGACTAGGCTACATGAGGTGTGATACTGACCTTATTAAAACATATAGGACTATGGACTACATGAGTGTGTGGTACTAACCTTATTAAAACATATAGGACTATGGGGCTACATGAGGTGTGATACTAACCTTATTAAAACATATAGGACTATGGACTAGGCTACATGAGGTGTGATACTGACCTTATTAAAACATATAGGACTATGGGCTAGGCTACATGAGGTGTGGTACTAACCTTATTAAAAACATATAGGACTATGGGCTACATGAGGTGTGATACTGACCTTATTAAAACATATAGGACTATGGGCTACATGAGGTGTGGTACTAACCTTATTAAAACATATAGGACTATGGACTAGGCTACATGAGGTGTGATACTAACCTTATTAAAACATATAGGACTATGGGCTAGGCTACATGAGGTGTGGTACTAACCTTATTAAAACATATAGGACTATGGGCTACATGAGGTGTGATACTAACCTTATGAAAACATATAGGACTATGGGCTACATGAGGTGTGATACTAACCTTATTAAAACATATAGGACTATGGGCTAGGCTACATGAGGTGTGATACTAACCTTATTAAAACATATAGGACTATGGGCTTACATGAGGTGTGGTACTAACCTTATTAAAACATATAGGGACTATGGGCTAGGCTACATGAGGTGTTGTACTAACCTTATTAAAACATATAGGACTATGGACTACATGAGGTGTGGTACTAACCTTATTAAAACATATAGGCCTATGGGCTACATGAGGTGTGATACTAACCTTATTAAAACATATAGGACTATGGGCTACACATGAGGTGTGATACTAACCTTATTAAAACATATAGGACTATGGACTACATGAGGTGTGGTACTAACCTTTTTAAAACATATAGGACTATGGACTACATGAGGTGTGGTACTAACCTTATTAAAACATATAGGACTATGGGCTACATGAGGTGTGATACTAACCTTATTAAAACATATAGGACTATGGACTAGGCTACATGAGGTGTGATACTGACCTTATTAAAACATATAGGACTATGGGCTAGGCTACATGAGGTGTGGTACTAACCTTATTAAAACATATAGGACTATGGGCTACATGAGGTGTGATACTGACCTTATTAAAACATATAGGACTATGGGCTACATGAGGTGTGGTACTAACCTTATTAAAAACATATAGGACTATGGGCTACATGAGGTGTGATACTAACCTTATTAAAACATATAGGACTATGGACTACATGAGGTGTGGTACTAACCTTTTTAAAACATATAGGACTATGGACTACATGAGGTGTGGTACTAACCTTATTAAAACATATAGGACTATGGACTACATGAGGTGTGGTACTAACCTTATTAAAAACATATAGGACTATGGACTAGGCTACATGAGGTGTGATACTGACCTTATTAAAACATATAGGACTATGGACTACATGAGGTGTGGTACTAACCTTATTAAAACATATAGGACTATGGGCTAGGCTACATGAGGTGTGATACTAACCTTATTAAAACATATAGGGACTATGGACTAGGCTACATGAGGTGTGATACTGACCTTATTAAAACATATAGGACTATGGGCTAGGCTACATGAGGTGTGGTACTAACCTTATTAAAACATATAGGACTATGGGCTACATGAGGTGTGATACTGACGTTATTAAATCATATAGGACTATGGGCTAGATGAGGTGTGGTACTAACCTTATTAAAACATATAGGACTATGGGCTAGGCTACATGAGGTGTGATACTAACCTTATTAAAACATATAGGACTATGGGCTAGGCTACATGAGGTGTGATACTAACCTTATTAAAAACATATAGGACTATGGGCTAGGCTACATGAGGTGTGGTACTAACCTTATTAAAACATATAGGGACTATGGGCTAGGCAACATGAGGTGTGATACTAACCTTATTAAAACATATAGGACTATGGGCTAGGCAACATGAGGTGTGATACTAACCTTATTAAAACATATAGGACTATGGGCTAGGCTGCATGAGGTGTGGTACTAACCTTATTAAAACATATAGGACTATGGGCTACATGAGGTGTGGTACTAACCTTATTAAAACATATAGGACTATGGACTAGGCTACATGAGGGTGTGATACTAACCTTATTAAAACATATAGGACTATGGACTAGACTACATGAGGTGTGGTACTAACCTTATTAAAACATATAGGACTATGGACTACATGAGGTGTGATACTAACCTTATTAAAACATATAGGACTATGGGCTACATGAGGTGTGGTACTAACCTTATTAAAAACATATAGGACTATGGACTAGGCTACATGAGGTGTGATACTAACCTTATTAAAAACATATAGGACTATGGGCTAGGCTACATGAGGTGTGGTACTAACCTTATTAAAACATATAGGACTATGGGCTACATGAGGTGTGATACTAACCTTATGAAAACATATAGGACTATGGGCTACATGAGGTGTGATACTAACCTTATTAAAACATATAGGACTATGGGCTAGGCTACATGAGGTGTGATACTAACCTTATTAAAACATATAGGACTATGGGCTACATGAGGTGTGGTACTAACCTTATTAAAAACATATGAGGACTATGGGCTAGGCTACATGAGGTGTTGTACTAACCTTATTAAAACATATAGGACTATGGACTAGGCTACATGAGGTGTGGTACTGACCTTATTAAAACATATAGGACTATGGGCTACATGAGGTGTGATACTAACCTTATTAAAAACATATAGGACTATGGGCTACATGAGGTGTGATACTAACCTTATTAAAACATATAGGACTATGGACTACATGAGGTGTGGTACTAACCTTTTTAAAACATATAGGACTATGGACTACATGAGGTGTGATACTAACCTTATTAAAACATATAGGACTACGGGCTACATGAGGTGTGGTACTAACCTTATTAAAACATATAGGACTATGGACTAGGCTACATGAGTGTGATACTGACCTTATTAAAACATATAGGACTATGGACTACATGAGGTGTGGTACTAACCTTATTAAAACATATAGGACTATGGGCTACATGAGGTGTGATACTAACCTTATTAAAACATATAGGACTATGGACTAGGCTACATGAGGTGTGATACTGACCTTATTAAAACATATAGGACTATGGGCTAGGCTACATGAGGTGTGGTACTAACCTTATTAAAAACATATAGGACTATAGGCTACATGAGGTGTGATACTGACCTTATTAAAACATATAGGACTATGGGCTACATGAGGTGTGGTACTAACCTTATTAAAACATATAGGACTATGGGCTACATGAGGTGTGGTACTAACCTTATTAAAAACATATAGGACTAAGTGGACTACATGAGGTGTGGTACTAACCTTATTAAAAACATATAGGACTATGGGCTACATGAGGTGTGATACTAACCTTATGAAAACATATAGGACTATGGGCTACATGAGGTGTGATACTAACCTTATTAAAACATATAGGACTATGGGCTAGGCTACATGAGGTGTGATACTAACCTTATTAAAAACATATAGGACTATGGACTACATGAGGTGTGGTACTAACCTTATTAAAACATATAGGACTATGGGCTAGGCTACATGAGGTGTTGTACTAACCTTATTAAAAACATATAGGACTATGGACTACATGAGGTGTGGTACTAACCTTATTAAAAACATATAGGACTCATGGGCTACATGAGGGTGTGATACTAACCTTATTAAAACATATAGGACTATGGGCTACATGAGGTGTGATACTAACCTTTATTAAAACATATAGGACTATGGACTACATGAGGTGTGGTACTAACCTTTTTAAAACATATAGGACTATGGACTACATGAGGTGTGGTACTAACCTTATTAAAACATATAGGACTATGGGCTACATGAGGTGTGATACTAACCTTATTAAAACATATAGGACTATGGACTAGGCTACATGAGGTGTGATACTGACCTTATTAAAACATATAGGACTATGGGCTAGGCTACATGAGGTGTGGTACTAACCTTATTAAAACATATAGGACTATGGGCTACATGAGGTGTGATACTGACCTTATTAAAACATATAGGACTATGGGCTACATGAGGTGTGGTACTAACCTTATTAAAACATATAGGACTATGGGCTACATGAGGTGTGATACTAACCTTATTAAAACATATAGGACTATGGACTACATGAGGTGTGGTACTAACCTTTTTAAAACATATAGGACTATGGACTACATGAGGTGTGGTACTAACCTTATTAAAACATATAGGACTATGGACTACATGAGGTGTGGTACTAACCTTATTAAAACATATAGGACTATGGACTAGGCTACATGAGGTGTGATACTGACCTTATTAAAAACATATAGGACTATGGACTACATGAGGTGTGGTACTAACCTTATTAAAACATATAGGACTATGGACTAGGCTACATGAGGTGTGATACTGACCTTATTAAAACATATAGGACTATGGACTACATGAGGTGTGGTACTAACCTTATTAAAACATATAGGACTATGGGCTACATGAGAGTGTGATACTAACCTTATTAAAACATATAGGACTATGGACTAGGCTACATGAGGTGTGATACTGACCTTATTAAAACATATAGGACTATGGGCTAGGCTACATGAGGTGTGGTACTAACCTTATTAAAACATATAGGACTATGGGCTACATGAGGTGTGATACTGACCTTATTAAAACATATAGGACTATGGGCTAGGCTACATGAGGTGTGGTACTAACCTTATTAAAACATATAGGACTATGGGCTAGAGCTACATGAGGTGTGATACTAACCTTATTAAAACATATAGAGACTATGGGCTGGGCAACATGAGGTGTGATACTAACCTTATTAAAACATATAGGACTATGGGCTAGGCTACATGAGGTGTGGTACTAACCTTATTAAAAACATATAGGACTATGGGCTAGGCAACATGAGGTGTGATACTAACCTTATTAAAACATATA